>OY992538.1:223215560-223815560 GCA_963921195.1 Pegoplata infirma
GTATACCATACTTTTCCAGCTAACAACGTTTCTTGGTTGTTTTACTAAAAAACTCTGTAAAATGATTTTGATAAAAAAAACTGTTAATTTTCAGAGTTTATAGAAAATATTGGTTAATTATGAAAACCTTTTGACAGGGAAAACTCTGTAATTTTACTTTAAAACTCTGTAAAATGATTTGGACAAAAAAAAAGTGGTATGTATGACACATGTTAGATTCCTGGGGAAGTTGTAATAACTTGGCTGATTTTTCAATCCAAATCATCAGGGAAACCAAAAATATGCAGTATCATGTTTTTTCCTGTGCATTTTATGGATAAATGGGTAAGGTATTTATCCGTTTCAGAAGTTTTTAAGAAATCTGGCATCGATTTGTTAGAGCATATTTTTGCATATTTTAGCCTTAAGAGCATATTTTTGCATATTTTAGGTTTAAGAGCATTTTTTTCACTTTTTAGGGCATTTTTTGCATTTTTAGAGCATTTTTTTTAAATTTTTTGTGCATCTTTTCCAATTTTTTTTATGACAACATTTATTTTTAAATTTTTTATCCAACAAGGATGTTTTTTTTTCAACAATTACGGAATTGTGACGATTGATTCCCCTTTGGCCTGTTCTTGCTTCATATCGGTATATGAAACTATGTTTTCTTTAGAGTCAGCAACTTGGTAGAAAATATTAAGGCAAATATTTTTGTAGAACATATTTAACCCTCTAACTACCGCACATAACGGTATTTGGAAGGTCTATTCTCTAACAAATTCTAAAAAACACCGTAAAAAAAGCGACATAATTTTTTTAAGAGCATATTTTTACTGTTTTTAGAGCATATTTTCCGTTTTTAAGGGCATTTTTTAAGCGCATAAAACGTGTTTTTTAGAGCATATTTTTGGTTTCCCTGCACATCATAATTCTGAAACCACGTGAATTTAAACTTAACTTAAAATACCGAAAAATTGCGAAACAGAAAAAAATGCATATTTTTCCTTGTAATCCATTTTTAAAACTTCAAGACCCATGCGGAACGCGTTACCCATGTCCGATTGTCCTTAATATTTGTGAGACGTATTTTTACCTAAAAATTTATATATTTAGGGTAAGTAAGGATCAGTATCTACCAATTTTATTTTTTTTTTGGACCACCAAATAAAAAAAATCAGAGTCAAAATATAAAAGGTGCAATTTTAAAAATTAAAAAAAAAACTAAAAGGAATTGTGATCTCATCTCGAATTATGGCTTAAAAGTTGCGTAATTTAAAGGAGAATTTTTGGAGTTTAAAAAAAAAATCAAAGGTTCCGGACTTTTTCAAAAAGTCGATTTTAATTTTTAAACGTCAAAAAATAAGTGATAGTTACTTCGAATAATATTTTCATATTTTTTTCTAAAACAACATTTAAATACCAACAAAACGTTGTCTAATTTTTTTTAAGATATCTATATTTTTATTGGTCAAAATTAATTGAGAATTTAAATTTAAAATTAAAAATTTTAAAAATTTGGAAAATTAATTACTCAACTCCAATTTGGTATAAAAGGCTAAAAATTTGAGTGCAAGTTGCATTTAATACGTACTAAAACATATAAACAAAATTAATCGAAGGGGTCAGGTCTAAAAGTGAGTGGTTTGGCCTAGAATGCCCCATTAGACTGGTATTTCTCTCTATAGCAAAATTTTTTCTTCTCCGATTTTCAAAGTCCGGGAAAATTTTTATTGTCCTAGGTCTAAAACTTATGTGGTACAAATTTGAGGTCAATCAAAATAAATTAACCCGTGGCGCCCGGCGGTCAAAGTTTTGGATTTTTAAAAAATTTTTAAAAATAAAATTAAAACAAGTAGAAAAGTTAAATTCGACTTGGCCGAATCTATGAATACCCTCCACAATGCCCTTTTTAAGTAATAGTAAATTTTCTAATGTGAAAAAATACATTTTTGGTTAGAAATATTTTATTTTGTATAAAAAAACGTTATTTTATTAATTTTTGAAAAAAAAAAAATAAATTACTATTTTTTTTTGAGTGTAAATTTTTTGTTCAGTGTAAAATTTTTTTTTGAGAGTATTTTTTTTTTGTTTTAGTGTAAAAATATTTTTGTGTGACAAAAATACCTTGTAAAATACTTTTTTGACTTACAAATGTTGTTAAAACATGTTTAACGGGTTTTCAACACGTGAATTTAAGGTGAAACTAATCTGAAATTTACGGTTTTGCTAATAACTCTTGAACCACTGGACTGATTTGGCTGAAATTTAAAACGAACCGGACTAGAGGAACGGAAAATATATACGCCACACTTAAGCACCCTCAGAATTGCCGTTCGAAAGTTACCGTGTGTTTTATATCGTAAATTCCAGAAAAACCCTTGCCGAAATTCACTCATTTGCTCATAACTTTTGAACCACTGGACCGCTTTCGCTGGATTGCAGTACCAACCTGACCAGGTAAATGACCAACATATGTGCCAAACTTCTGGAGCCTCCGTAAAGTCTTTCAAAAGTTAGCGTGTTTTCAACAGACAGACAGACGGACAGACGGACAGACGGACAGACGGACAGACGGACAGACGGACAGACGGACAGACGGACAGACGGACAGACGGACGGACGGACGGACATCACTAGATCGTCTTAAAATCGATCGAGGATAATGAATATATGTACTTTATGGGGTCCTAGACCAATATTTCGAGGTGTTACAAACGGAATGACAAACTTATATATACCCTCTATCACTAGAGTGGAGGGTATAAAAAAAAAATATCTTAATATCTTGGGGCATTAGACTGGCATTTTTTTGTCATCTTGCGATTTTTCCAAGTGTCCGGGCAAATTTTTATTTTCCTAGGTCTAAAACTTATGTGGTACAAATTTGAGGTCAATCGGATTAAATTAACCCGTGGCGCCCGGCGGTCAAAGTTTTCTATTTTGAAAAATTTTTAAAAATAAAATTAAAAAAAATTGTATCTTTCGACACATTATATTTGTTAATTTCGATGCGCTGAGCACGAATATCAAAAAAAAATTAAAATCGCTCGATCGGTTTTCGAGATATCGCCATTTCAAATTTGTAAAAAATGGCGGTTTTTTCCTACGTTGAAGAATTTTTTTAAAAAAAGTCTCAAAATTTCATTCCGCCGACCCTTTTGTAGAGCTTGAGACAATCTTTCATTTAAAACTAATTTGAGCCAAATTCGATCATTTTAACCAGTAGCGCCCTTCGATCAAAGTTTGGGAATTTTGAAAAATTTCCACCAAAATTTTTGATTTTTGAAAACGAAAAAATAAAAAAAAAAATATCTTGCGATACATTATTTTTATTAATTTTAGCATGCTGAATACGAATATCAAAAAATTTATAAAATCGGTCGAACGGTTTTCGAGATATCGCCATTTAAAATTTGTCAAAAAATTGCAAAATGGGGGGTTTTTTCCTTCGTTTAAGACTTTTTTTTTTTTAAAACTCTAAAAATTTCTTTATTTTAACCCTTTTATAGAGCTTTATGCAATCTTCATTTAAGCTTAATTGGAGCCAAATCCGATCATTTTAACCCGTGACACCCTTCGATCAAAGTTTAGGGTTTTTGGTAAAAAGTTTCTAAAAAGGCAAAACATTGATCGATGGGCGCCACGTCTTAAAATGATCCGATTTAGCTCAAATTAGTTTTAAATTAAATATTGTCTCAAGCTCTACAAAAGGGCCGGCGGAATGAAATTTTGAGATTTTTTTAAAAAATTTCTTGAACGTAGGAAAAACCCGCCATTTTTTACAAATTTGAAATGGCGATATCTCGAAAACCGATCGAGCGATTTTAATTTTTTTTTGATATTCGTGCTCAGCGCATCGAAATTAACAAACATGATGTGTCGAAAGATACAATTTTTTTTAATTTTATTTTTAAAAATTTTTCAAAAATAGAAAACTTTGACCGCCGGGCGCCACGGGTTAATTTAATCCGATTGACCTCAAATTTGTACCACATAAGTTTTAGACCTAGGAAAATAAAAATTTGCCCGGACACTTGGAAAAATCGCAAGATGACAAAAAAATGCCAGTCTAATGCCCCATACATATTCATGATCCTCGATCGATTTTAAGACCATCTAGCGATGTCCGTCTGTCTGTTGAAAACACGCTAACTTTTTAAAGACTTTACGGAGGCTCCTGAAGTTTGGCATATATGTTGGGCATTGACCTGGTCAGGTTGGTGTTGCAATCCAGCGAAAGCGGTCCAGTGGTTCAAAAGTTATAAACAAAAGACTAAATTTCGGCAAGGGTTTTTCGTGAATTTATGAGATAAAAAACACGCTAACTTTCGAAACGCAATTCTGAGGAGGCTGAAGCTTGGCATATATATTTGTTGTTCCTCTGGACTGGTTCGTATTTTTTCATATTTCACCCAAATCGGTCAGAAAATTATTTTTTTTTTTTTCAAAAATTACTAAAAAAAGTTGTTTTACACAAAATAAAATATTTCTAATCAAAAAATTAATTTTTTTCACGTTAGAAAATTTACTATCACTTAAAAAGGACATTGTGGAGGGTATTCATAGATTCGGCCAAGTCGAAGTTAACTTTTCTACTTGTTTATAATTAAAAAACATAAAACTGAAATCACTTTTTTTAAATTTTTCTTGCAGAAAAATTACCACGTTTTTGGAATTTTCAAGACTTACCTCACCGATTTCTGCTGATCTTCAGAATGCACACAAACTTGGGATTGTTCTATTGAATAAAAGAAGATTTTTTTAAGACCATATTGAGCTAAAACACCTCAATTCAACCGAGGAGTTGACCGCACCCCCCCAAATTAAATGAAATTAAGTACTGGGGTTTACTTTAACAAAAAAGAGATTTTGCCAATTTTTCAGGCTTCTGGTGATTCGAGTATTCGAGATATGAGGTCTTGAAAATTAACAAAATCGTATATATTTGACAAAAGTGTTCCGAGATAAATAAAGATAACTCGAAAAGTAAAAACACTATAGGTCTCAGTCAGGTTGCAAATAATAGGTAATGAGACAGCCTTTAAAATGGCATTCCCCAAGATTTTTTTTGAAAAAGGTCAAAGGTCATTGATTTTAACCTTCATTTTTGGAGAGCTATATCTCAAAAAACGATATTTTTAAAATTTTGGAAAAAATATATGTTGTTAAGAATCACCTATACTACTTAAGGTTAAATTTTCAGGATGGAGTCTTCATTGGAACTTTTTATATTAATAGAAACATTGTGACAGGAAAGAAAAAGCGGTGTAATTTCCCTTAGAAAAAAAAAATATTTTTTTTGTCTTTGAAATTCTGGTACCAAAACTCATTTTTCTGAATGTTTTTGACGTGGTGAGTCCAAATATGACCTGTGAACTGGTCTATCGTTATTACTTTTCAAGATATACACTCCGCATCATAACTATAGCCGCATTGCATTTTTCGGTTTGTTTAATGTTCAAGAAGTATTTTTATGAAACCTATTATGGTATATTACAGTGTTATAACAGTTCTCTTGTTTTTGTAAATTTGAGCCATCAGCTGTTTGAATTGAGAAAATGGCGACCAATAACTGTATGTGTCAGTGTTTCATAACTATAGCCGCATTTCAATAAAATCAGTGGAAATGAGTTCAAGTCAAAGTTTCGTGGCCAAATTAATTTTTTTTTTTGGTAAAATTCGTTCCTCTATTAATTTTTAAACAAAATGCCACGTGGTAAATTTTTAAATGAAGTCGAACAAGTGAGAGTGTTACATTCGGCTGTGCCGAATCTTTTATACCCTCCGAAATGTAAAAAAAAATCCAGGGGCTTTTTTTTGGGGGGGGTTCGTTGGAGACGTTAGGGGGCACCTTCCCCTTGCGATTTTGAACTTCTTCTGAGATAAGAATGTTGCATTTGCTTACCAAAAGTACAAAAAACTCTGCAAAATATGCGTTTTTTCTTGGGTTGGTTTAGTTCTCCAAGGGGGAACTTTTTTCCCCTTGGTCCGATTTTGCCCATTTCCGAACTTAACCGGCCTAGGAATATAAGACATATTCGTGCCAAACTTCGGAAGTCTAGCTCTTTTATTTTGGACTGTATCGTGTCCTCTACACACGCACAGACGAAAAGACGGACAGACGGACAGACGGACGGACGGACGGACGGACGTCGCCAGAATGTCTTAGAATCGATCACTGATCAATAAAATATATACTTTATGGGGCCTAGACCGATATATCGATGCGTTACACACGGAATGACAAAGTGAGTGTACCCCCATACTGTGATTGGAGGGTATAAAAAGTCAAAATTTTAGCCTTTTTAGAAAGTGGTTTAAGTTATTGCGAAATTGGACGAAAAATTAAGCGATCTGACAAAGTTATCCGAAATTCTGTACAAAATAAAAGTGGATACGGGATGAACAAAACAGGGGGTCGAAAAAAAAGCTATCTGAGAGAGATCAACGCCGTATTATTAACGCTGCTAGCAATTCTATGAAAACTCTTTCGCAGATTGGTAATGAATGCGGCTTGAATGTGTCCAATTCTACAAAATGTAGAGTCTAAAAGGAGTCTAGAACGATAACAAGACTTTTATTTTTTACAAAATTTCGGATAACTTTGTCAGATCGCTTAATTTTTCGCCTAATTTCGCGATAAATTAAACCACTTTCTAAAAAGGCTAAAATTTTGCCTTTTTCGACTTCATTTAAAAATTTACCATGTGGCATTTTATTTAAAAATTAATAGAGGATCGAATTTTACCAAAAAAAAAAATTAATTTGGCAACGAAACTTTGACTTGAACTCATTTCAACTGATTTTATTGAAATGCGGCTATAGTTATGAAACACTGAGAAATACAGTTATAGGTCGCCGTTTTCTCAATTCAAACAGCTGATGGCTCAAATTTACAAAAACAAGAGAACTGTTATAACACTGTAATATACCATAATAGGTTTCATAAAAATACTTCTTGAACATTAAATAAACCGAAAAATGCAATGCGGCTATAGTTATGATGCGGAGTGTATGCACCTAAATGTTCAAAAAAACACAGCAATAGCATTTGAGCAATTTTTACACATTTATGTGCTGATATCTTGAAAAGTAATAGCGATAGACCAGTTCAAAGGTCATATTTGAACTCAGCACGTCAAAAACATTCAGAAAAACGAATTTTGGTACCAGAATTTCAAAGACAAAAAAAATATTTTTTTTTTCTAAGGGAAATTACACCGCTTTTTCTTTCCTGTCACAATGTTTCTATTAATATAAAAAGTTCCAATGAAGTCTCCATCCTGAAAATTTAAACTCAAGTAGTATAGGTGATTCTTAACAACATATATTTTTTCCAAAATTTTAAAAATATCGTTTTTTGAGATATAGCTCTCCAAAAATTAAGGTTAAAACCAATGACGTTTGACCTTTCTCAAAAAAATCTTGGGGAATGCCATTTTAAAGGCTGTCTTATTACCTATTATCTGCAACCTGACTGAGACCTGTATTGTTATTACTTTTTGAGTTATATTTATTGATCTCAAAACACTTTTGTCAAATATTTACGATTTTGCCAATTTTCAAGACCCCATATCTCGGGAAGAAAAACTACCAGAAGTCCAAAATTTTGGCGCTATGATTTTTTTGTAAGGGCCCAACTATATTCCAAGTTTCATCAAATTCGAAAGGGGTAAGGTCAAAAATACTACTTTTTTCGGTTGAATTGAGGTGTTTTAACTCTATTATAATAAAAATAATAATTTAATTACCTTTTTCATGTATTTTTGTTGTTATATTTTTTATAATTGATAATTGATTTTCAATATTTTTCAAATTCGATTTTAAATCAAAACTTTGCAACAGTTCGTTATCTTTATTAACATTAATACTTTTTTCATCTAGTAGTGGCAATTGTGATTGATAATTTAAATTAATATTGTTATTTGGTTTTTCTAAAAATTCTTTTAATTCCTTAAATTGTTTTGTATTTTCACTACGTAATTCCATTAATGCATTACTTTGGTTGTAATTTTCTTGGACTATTCTTTGCTCTACTTCGTCAATCGTTTGCTCCAAACTGTTAAATTTTCTTTCCATTTCTGTTAACACTCTTTGATTTGCTCTATCTGCACTTTGTTCCATCAGTTCAAGACGTAATTTTAAGTTTTCAATTGCTATTAGTAATATATTCATTTGATTGCCAATTTGATTTGATAAAGATTTTTCTGGAGAATCCATAGACTATAAAATGTTAATTAAATTAAAAAAATTTCAATTTGTTTGTGTTTGTTAATTTTGTAATTATTACAATTACTTGTGCCTGTGACAAATGCCAGATGTAGATAATTGACAAGAAAAATTGAACACATTTCATTGCGTATTTAAAAAAATACAATAAACTTTCACTTTTAAAATTGAAAATATAATAAAATAGAATTGTATTATCTTTATGCTTATATAGCAATTTAAAGTACCTACAGTGATTTAAATTTATTTTCAGAATACAAAGAAAGGTCACGGGTTATCATCCGGACATGCTTTTTGGAATTTTCCAAACCGCCTGAAAATAAACAATAATACACTCAAAAAAAACCTTGTAAAATTACCAGAAAAACTTGAAACATTTTTTTGTTTGCTACCTCCTATTTGACAAAAATTCCTAGTAATTTTACAAGATTTTTACCAATAATTTTGTAATTTTACAAGGTTTTTACCAATAAAATTATAAATTTACAATTTTTTTGACACGATAAACTTTACTAAGAGGTTTCGAAATTTTACTAGATTTTTTGCTACCTCTTATTTTGCGAGATTTCCTATTAATTTTACAAGCTTTTTACCAATAATTTTGTAATTTTACAAGCTTTTTACCAATAAAATTGTAAATTTACAGTTTTTTTGGCGCAATTAAAATTACAAGGAATTCTCGTGAATTTACTAGATTTTTTTTTTTGTAAAATTATCATGAAAATTTGTAAAATTACAAAAAAAATTGTAAAATTACAAAAAAAAAATGTAAATTTTGATTTGTTAAAAAACAAGGAAAACTGTCAAATATTGGTAAAATGGGATTACGAGACTTTTCCTAGTAATTTGACAAGGTTTTTTTTTTTGGTGTATATAAATCAGGCGTGGATCCACGGGGGGAAAAGGAAATCCCCCAACCGAATTTAAAAGAAAAAAAGGAAAGAGGAAAAAAGAAAAAAAAAAAAAAAAGAAAAAAAAGAGGAAAAGAGAGGAAAAAAAGATTAAAGACAGTCGAGCTCAGGCTCTAATTATAATTATGTATTATAATTTTTCGATTTGTTATATATGGTTTTTTGAATTGAGAAAAGTGTGAAAGAAAAATTTAATTTTTCTAAAAATTTAAGACATCCTGGTTTGTTTCTTACTAGTTTCATATTATCCAGTTATAATAATCTTCAGAAAAACTTTAAATGTCAAATTTATTTAGTTAATAGTCAATAGAACTCTATATGTGAAAATTATTTACAGATCGCAGCCGCCGAGGATTGAACCCATCATCATCTGTAATACTTTGCTATTAACTGCTTGTAACGTACAATCACTCTAGACCGATACGCCACGAAGGCTGTTAAGCAAGTATCAACTAAATCTGATTTTTTCAATTCGAGTGGTTTTGTTGCTGTAGTTTTTTCTAACAGAAGTGTTGTTATTGCTATTTTATGTAAATAAACTTTTATTTTTAGTAATCATTATTCTTCTTCCTCTCCTTCATCAATTCTGATCTAAGTACTTATTTTTGCAAACGTTGCCAGACATGGTCTATATTTTAGACACAAATGTTAGGTGTTGCCAGTTTTCCAAAGATACTGATATTGCCACTTAGGGCGACTTATAGTCGTTATTTTTAAATTATTGTTTCTGTAAAGACAGTCGAGCTCAGGCTCTAATTATAATTATGTATTATAATTTTTCGATTTGTTATATATGGTTTTTTGAATTGAGAAAAGTGTGAAAGAAAAATTTAATTTTTCTAAAAATTTAAGACATCCTGGTTTGTTTCTTACTAGTTTCATATTATCCAGTTATAATAAGAAGAAGAATAATGATTACTAAAAATAAAAGTTTATTTACATAAAATAGCAATAACAACACTTCTGTTAGAAAAAACTACAGCAACAAAACCACTCGAATTGAAAAAATCAGATTTAGTTGATACTTGCTTAACAGCCTTCGTGGCGTATCGGTCTAGAGTAATTGTACGTTACAAGCAGTTAATAGCAAAGTATTACAGATGATGATGGGTTCAATCCTCGGCGGCTGCGATCTGTAAATAATTTTCACATATAGAGTTCTATTGACTATTAACTAAATAAATTTGACATTAAAAGTTTTTCTGAAGATTATTATAACTGGATAATATGAAACTAGTAAGAAACAAACCAGGATGTCTTAAATTTTTAGAAAAATTAAATTTTTCTTTCACACTTTTCTCAATTCAAAAAACCATATATAAAAGATTAAAGATTTTCTTTAGAAAAAAACATTAAAATATTTCTTTAGAAAAAAAATATTAAAATTTTTCTTTAAAAAATGTACGAAAATTTTTCTTTCAGAATTTTTCTATGGGAATAATTTACGAATATCTCTTAGAATTTTTCTATAGAAAAACTCTGGGAACTTTTCTGTAGACAAAAAAAAAGTTTAATAGGAAAAATTTTATAATTTTTTTATAGCAAAATCTGAAAATTATCTGTATTGAAAATCTGACAAATTTTTCTAGGAAAAATGACAAATTTTTTCTAGTCTTAGAATTTTTGAATTTTTGAATTTTTTTATTATAGGAAAAAAGTCTCGGAATCTTTTAATTTTTCTATAGGAAAAATAAAAAAATTTTCTTCGGTATAAATTTGAGAATTTTTCCATTGGAAAAATCTCAGAATTTGAGAATATTTCTTTTTGAAATATGCCTCAGAGTTTAAGACTTTCTTAATAGGAAATCTGAGAGCTTTTCTATTGGAAAAAAAATCTTAGAATCGTAGATTTTTTCGATAGTAAAAATGTCTCAGAATTTGTGAATTTTTATATGGGGCATTCCAGGCCAAATCACTCACTTTTAGACCGACCCCCTTCGATTAATTTTTTTTGTATATGTTTTAATATGTTTTAAATACAACTTGCTCTCAAATTTTCGGATTTTTATACCATGTTGGTGTTGAGTAATCAATTTTTCAAAATGGTGATTTAAAAAAAAAAAAATTTAAAAATTTAAATTTTCAATTAATTTTGACCAGTAAAAAATATATATATATAAAAATATAGATATCTTAAAATAAGTTGGACAATGTTGTTTTAGAAAAAAAAATATGAAAAAATTATTCGAAGTAATTATCACTTAGTTTTAATGCTTAAAAATTAAAGTCGACTTTTGGAAAATGTCCGAAACCTTCGAAAACTTCCAAAAATTCTACTCTAAATTACGCAACTTTTAAGCCATAATTCGAGATGTGATCACAATTAGTTCTATTTTTTTTTTAAATTTTGAAAATTTGACTTTTTTGTTTGGCTTTGTTAATTTTTTATGGTGCTCCAAAAAAATTAAGTTGTTAGATATTGACCACTTCTCCACTTACAAGGGAAGTCTCCCTGGTGTCACCCTCCGATCTCCATGAAATTTGGATATGTTGTTAAGAACGAAAATTAATTCGACCCGTATTTTTTTTAGCGGCCCAAACTCATTTTTAGGGGGGTCGATTTGTATGGGGGAAATTGAAATTTTTCAGTTTTTTACGATTTACGCCTATTTAAACAAAATTAATATACCCATGTGAGGTATCAGATTAAAGGTATTAAAAATACCTATCTCGCGGTACTAACAACGGGAGAAAGAAATTAATATTTTTCGACTTATTAACAAAAATGTTCTAAAATTTTGGTGTTTTACTCAATATGACGAAAAGTTGTGCATGTTTGGACACGTTCTTAGCACACGTAGATAGGTTTTCCAAAGACCTTTCATTTGGTATGTAACATGACTAGCTTTCTTTGCATAATATAGGAGATAAACGAAAAAAACTGAAAAATGGCCTTGTCTTCCCCCTCCTTTTTACCCCCTAAATTTGAATTTGGGCCGCCAAAAAAAAATACGTGTCCCTTTATTTTTTCTGCTCTACAAAATAAAACCAATTCCATAAAGATCCGCGGGTGACACTAGGGAGACTTCCCTTGTTAGATGTATTTATTTGGATGTAGAAATACGTCTCACGAAATTTCAGGATAATCGGACAGGTCTAAGGTGTGCTACAGGGAAAATATGTTTTTTTGTTAATTTTATTAATTTTTTCGATATTTTGAGTTAAGTTTGAATTCAAATGGTAACAGAATTAAGATTTGGAGTAAAATGTCTCTCTAACAAGATACTAAAAACTAATATTGGTTGAAAATCAGCCAAGTAATTACAACTTCCCCAGGCATCTAACGTGTGTCATACTAAATGAATAATGAATACGAGTAAAATTTTTTAAATTTATTGAAATTGTAATATTTTTTTGGTTTTTCTAAATTAAAAAAAAAAAAATAATAAAATTTTTAAAATGGAGATTTCAAACGATGTTGAAAAATGCTGGCATTTTTAGCAATAATTCAAAACATGTTAGCAAAACACAATATGAAATATACTTGTCATCTAATTACATTTGACCTTGAAGAATAAAAAAAATGTTATTACAGTAGAAAATTTCAATGAATTTCATAAATCGGATTGTATTCCTTAATCAGGTGGTCTGCCACACATCAATCATATAATTAAATGATGTTAAATTTTAATATTTAGTTAAGGCAACTCGACACAAATTTTACCTTATTTTTATTATTTAGCTACGCCTCCTAAGCCCACACAGAAAAAAATATGGGGGAAAACATTTTGAGTAATCCCTTGTTTAAATTTCCAAAATAATTTTTTGAGTAATTTTTTAATTGACGCAATTTAAAATTTACTCAAAAGTTTTTAAAAAATTTTAATTAAGTAATTTAATAAAAATTTAATAGTTTTTTTTTTTCTCTTAGTTTTTATAATTCTCATTTAGTTTATAGTTTTTTGTATATGTATATAAAAGTTTGAAATCATCTTAATGAAATTTTTTTTGTCTTTAAGACATAAATATATTTGGAAAAAGTTTGAAGTTTTTTTTTTTTTTTTGTAAAACAAAAATCGAAACTTTTTAAAAAAAAATAAATTTTTACTTGACACAATTAAAAATTTACACAATTAAAAATTTAGAGTAAAGTTTTAATTGTGTCAATTAAAAATTTAATAAAATTTTTTGGTATATATTTAATAATAATAATATTAAATTAGAGTTTGCAAAACGATTAAAATCGTAATAGCGATTAATCGCACCAAATAATCGTAATCGACAAAAAAATCACGCGATTACGATTAATAATTTTCTGTGAAATACACTGTTTTTATAACGAACTTAAATCAGTTCCAAAATTTTTTTGAACCATTTTGAAATTTCTATGTAAAATCATTTTTCAAAAAAAAAAAACAAAATTACTCCAAAAACGATAACCTTCAGGACAATTCCAAACAAAAATCATTGATTCTGGAATGTAAAGTAGAATACACTGTGGGATAATATGATGCGTTCTAGATTTTTTTAACTTGTTTGTGATTTTTTTTTCTCGAAAAAGTCATTAATATTTAAAGTAAAATTTTAATTCTGGTCTTAGTTAGTCTTAAAGTTTAGTTTTATTTTGAACATATACTCAAAAGCTTTTGGCCGGATTTGGTCAAAAAATTTGTACATGAATTTTTGTCAAAAAACGTAATTTCTTCATACTTTGACCGATGGTTGCCGACTAATGATGTCTTGTAAAAATTTGTAAATAAATTTCATCACAATTGGCTGCTCTCTTCGCATCGGCAGGTTTTCCGACAGGACCCCGCAGAAATTCTGATGAACTGGTAGCTGCTTTTAAAATGGAATCACGAGCCAAAGAGCGAATCCAAACCAGTTACAGTTTAGAGCACTCTTTAGCAGCACAGATAAAGAGCTATTGATATATTAAAAAGGTGACTGTGGTGCCAAAATCCTGAATTATTTTTACTAGGAAAGTTCGAAAGATTTTTAATTTTATTTCTTAAAAATAATAGTTTTTGTATTTTCGTACCTTCTAACATGTAAATTTTAAAAGATTTTTTTAAAGCTATTGCAACTAAAATTATTAAAAAAAATCGATTAATCGATAATTGCGGTTAACGGCGATTTTTTTAATCGTAATCGCGATTATGAAATATCTCGATTATTTGCAAACTCTAGTATTAAATAGTATTAAAAAAATTTTTTTGTATTTTTTTCTGTGCAGGTTTTGAAAAATTGACAAACCAAAACACAATTTTCTTAGTTCCATATAGTGCTACTAATACAACCTATTTAGAAATTCATTTTTTCGCTGGACAGTTGTTGTGGAATTCCTCACATACCCTCTTTCTCAACAAATTGTTTGTGCAAGAGCTTTTGACAGTGCTAGAGAGATTTCGACATAAAGAAAAAGCACATACTCGCACATACACGGAACATAACAGAGAATAAATAAGAAAGTTTCATAATTTAATTAAAATAAAAAATTGAATCAATTAAATAATTAATTGAAATTATATTTAATAACAATTAAAATTTTAATTGAAATAAAATATACAATATTTTTATCTGTGTAACAGAAATAAAAATATCTTACTTATTTTTTATTATTTAAAAATAAATCCTCAGTATCTTCGTAATCTGGTAGTCCATATTATAATCTGGTAGTCCATTATAAGTTTTAGTTAATAATTTTAAATACTTTAAATTTAAATACTTTTGAAAAATCCATACATATTACAATCTACTTAATTTTTTTTTCTTTCTGTATTTAAAACTGTCTATAATTACTTTTTCTTGGATTTCACATATTAAATGAAATTCCTATATTAACTGTCATTTAATTATATATTGACAATTAAGTATATAAAAAAACATGGTTTCCAGGCTTTGATTTAATTTATTTTATATTAAAAAAATTCTTAGAATTCGGTTATTATCACATAAATTCATGTGGTTAACTATGTAATATGATATTTTTTTTTAAATATTTTATAACAGCAATAACAAATAAACCTCATAGTGGTAAACCTGAAAAACCAACATAAATGAAAGGACATACACAAAAAAGGACACACCTATTTTGGCACAATTTTGTCCTTTCAATAAACATTTTTTTTTTAAATGACAATTTTTCTACAAAAAAAAAAAGAAATCATGAAATCAAAGACAAAGCAATTCAACTACGCCTATTTTCAAAGGACAATTTTAAAATTATGTACATAGTTATTTCATTTTTAAGGTATTTAATTCAGGGTTTACAATTAGCATACACAAAAAATTTTTTAAACAATATAATACTACAAATATTTCACGCCTTCAATATTTTTCTTTATTGCTAATTTAAAAATTAGAATACTAAAGCAATTTTTTTAAATTGCTAATTTATAAATTCAAACTTGAACATATTTTCAAAATGAATATATTCAAATTTTAAAATTTCTGAAGAAAATATTTTGGCAAATTTAAAAATTTTAAAATGAAAAAAAACTGGTGACAGCAAATTTAAAAATTTTAAAATTAAAAAAAAAAAACTGGCCACAGCAAATTTTAAAATTTTAAAATTGCAATTTTAGCAAATTTCAAAACATTTAAAATGCTAAAATTGTAAATTTCAAATTCCGAAAATTGCAATTTGGTAAATTTGAAAATATTTAACATGCTTGTTTAGAAAACTTAAAAACTGAATATATTACAATTTGAAAACAATACAAATTGAATACACATACATACGTATGTGTGTATGAAAAAAAAAAATGATGAACGATATTTATTAAACGAATACATAAATATTAAAAGATAAAAATGAATACATTTTCTAAAGTATTTTTGCCTCCTAAACATAAATCTATCATCAGAAAAAGTTGTATCGCCTTCTCGAGATATAGGCATTTTAGTTTTTTGTGGACCAATACCTCAAAACCAACAATACCTTTTAGTATTGGAAAAATGTATGTTAAATTTTTATATGAGGGTTTCTGCGTCAACCGAGCCACCCCTCTCTCCAAAATTGGTATGAGTTTAAAATTTTTTAAAAAATTTTTAAATTACTTAAAAATATTTACTTTTGAATGCCGAGTGACGCCTTTTAAGTTTCTATTGGCTGATCCAATGTGGCGCCCAATTTGTTAAAAATATTACAGATTCGCTTAAAACTCTTTATATATGGGTTCTTGGGGTCGCTTAAGAAGAACCTGCAGTTGGATTTTTAAAATTCAATATGGCGGACTCAACATGGGGACCAATATTTTTAAAAAATAAACCGATTTGCTTGAAATATTGTATGCACTGGTTTTTTGGGTCGCTAAAGAAGAATCTAAAGTTAGATTTTTAAAGTTCAAAATGGCGATATTTTTTAAAAATAATTGACTTAAAACTTTTTACGCATTTTGGGTTGCTAAATTAGAATCTGAAGTAGAATTTCCCAAATTTAAAATGACGGATCCAACATGGCGACAATTTTTTTTTATGTAACCTGATTTGCTTGAAATTTTTCATAAACGAGTTTGGTGCATTTTTCAACACGTGACTACAATATCTTATAATTATTCTTTATTCGGCCAAAAATGTGGCAGAATATTCGCCTCGCCTTTTTATAACAGCACATGTTTTAGAATTTGTCTCGATTTTTTCCTTGAACTGAAGAAGTAAAGTAAAGAAGAATAAGAGATATTACGGATGAAACCGCACTTCTTTTGTTAATTTTTTTAGCCGTGAACTCCGATTATCTCGGGCTAGAACCCAGAATACTTACAAAAGGAAATTGAAAAAAAAGAGAAACCCCAAATACCTTTCAAAAGGAAATCGAAGAAAAAAGTGAAACCCTTAATACATTTCAAAAGGAAATAAAGAAAAAACAAGTAAGAAAGCTATATTCGGCTGTGCCGAATCTTTAAATACCCTCCACAATGTTAACCAATGCACTATGGTTTCGCCGACGCCCTTTGTTGCCCAAAAATCAATTTTCTCAAAATTGATTTTATAGAAAGTCGTAAACACTTACAAACAACAGAAAACATATTATATTTTTGTACAAACTCATTTACCGTTCAAAAACAAATTTAGCTAAAAATAAAAATAAAAGTATTTTTTAAAATTTTTTCAATTAATTTTTTGAGTTTAAATACAAAAAATTTTTTATAATATTATACATGGAAAACAAAAAAATTATAACAATTTTTACCACAAAACCTATTTAAAACCAAAAATTTTTAAATTTTTTGTAATTTTAGCCAAGAAAAGTGATAATCGGAACTATAGTGCAATGCAAATATTTAAAAAACAAAAAAAATATTTTATAAATATGTATGTATGAAAATTATATAAAAATTATATAAAAGCAACCACGTGGCACGTGTATGACACATACTACGTATTTTTAACTTCTTTTGATACAAATAACAACAAGCCAAACAACCATCAACAACTACAAAAACGCGCTGCCACGCCATATCATAGAGGTTTATATTGAAACTCATCTCAATTGCTCATAGCTTCTTAACCCCTGAACCGATTTTGCCATAATTGGTACCAAAATAACCAGAAGAACGTTGAGAACAATAAAATAAGAACCTATTTAAAATTTTATTTGAATATGTCAACCATGAGCCAAGATAAATCATTTTAAAATTTTGGGTTAAATTGCTGGTGCCTCGTCCCATTGTGCGATTCGGCCCAAATTTTTTGTGAGTGTTAGGAATGATAAAATTACATTAAATTCAAAGTTTCGTTTACATTCATTCAACAGGTGTCAAGTTATAGCATTTATTTTGTGTAAAATTCACATTTTGACTCATCAAAATTTACATTTTCACTCATAACTTTTAAAATACTTAACCGATTTAAAAAAAAAAACCCATCAGATTCTGCCTAGGAGAATTACGCAACTTTTGGTACCCCAGGCGTTTAAATCGGTTCTGGATTATAGCCAAAAACGTGATTTCAACAGACAGACAGACAGACGGACGGACAGACAGACAGACAGACAGACAGACAGACAGACAGACAGACAGACAGACAGACAGACAGACAGACAGACAGACAGACAGACAGACAGACAGACAGACAGACAGACAGACAGACAGACAGACAGACAGACAGACAGACAGACAGACAGACAGACAGACAGACAGACAGACAGACGGACATCGCTAGATCGACTTAGAATCGATCAAGGATCATGAATATATATACTTTATGGGGTCCTAAACCAATATTTCAATGTGTTACATACGGAATGACAAACTTATATATACCCTCTATCACTAGAGTGGAGGGTATAAAAAAAACGAATGCATTTAAAAGGAAATTGAAAAGAAAACAAAACAATTTATCTATTCTATTATCTAAAAGAGCCCGCCTTGAGATAATCGTAGTTCTCAATATGGGTTCCACGAAGTTTTACTAATCGTACCTCTGTTCCTTTCTTTACTCTATGACTGAATGTAACACAATCAGATTCTTAATTTTTTTGTAAGTTTAAAACTGTTGGGGAAAAAATTAAAATTTTTTAATATTTTAAAATTTTTTGAGAGACTTAAGTCTTTTTTTAATGTGTAAATTGTATCAGATGCTGATACATTTTTCCAATGAAGATTATCAGAATCTGAATTTTTTTCAAAGAAAAGTCTAAGATTCTATAACAATTTCCAGTTAAGAAAGTTTTTGTTATAGAAAAAGTGAAAGACTCTAAATCATATTTCCAATGAAAAACGTTTCTCGGGAAAAAGTCACTTTAGAAAATGATTCTATAAATATATTCATAAAATACTTTTCTAAAAGAAAAGACTCCGATTGTAAGACATTTTCCCAGAATCTGAGATATTTCTAGTCTAGCACATTTTCTTAGATTCTGAAACATTCTACACAAAAAGTTTTAGATTCTGAGAAAATCTTCGCCTTTTCTTTAAGAAAAAATAAAAATAAAAATACTAAATAAAAAAATTATTCAGATTCTGAGACCTTTTTAAAAAGAAAACAGTATACAAAAAGTCTTAGATTCTAAAACATTTTTCCTAAAGAAAAACTCTCGGATTCTGAGAAAATTTTCCTATAGAAAAAGCTTAAGATTCTTAGACATTTTTCCTATAAAAAAAGTTTATAATTCTGAGATAATTTTCCTATAGAAAGTCTCAGATTCTTATAAAAAAAGTCTCAGATTCTTCGACATTTTTCCTATAGAAAATGTCTCAGATTCTCAAACATTTTTTCTACAGAAAATTTCTTAGATTCTGAGACATTTTTCCAATCGAAAAAGTCTCAGATGCTTAAACACTTTTCATATTGACAAAGTTTCAAATTCTTAGACATTTTCTTATAAAACAAGTCTCAGATTCTCAGACATTTTGCTTATAGGAAATTGTCAGATTCTGAAACATTTTTAATATAGAAAAAGATTTAGATTCTGAGACATTTTTCATAAAGAGAAAGTTTCAGATTCTGAATTATTTTTCCCATAGAAAAAGATATTTTTACAACAGAAAAGTCGCAGATTTTTAGCGTTTTTCTACACAAAAACTCCCAGCTTGTGTCTCTTAAACATTTTTTTTAAAACATTTTTCATATAGAAAAGCCTCAGATTCTTAGATTTTTTTATAGAAAAAATCTCAGATTTTGAGACATTTTTCAGATTCAGAGACATTATTCCTATAGAAAGTTCTCAGATTCTGAAACATTTTTCATGTAGAAAAGCCTCAGATTCTGAGAATTTTTTATAGAAATAGTCTCAGATTCTGAGACATTTTTCCTATAGAAAAAGTCTTAGATTCTGAGAAAAAGGCTAATATTTTAAGACATTATTCCTATAAAAAAAAAGTCTTAGATTCTCAGACATTTTTCTTATAGAAAGTTTTAGATTCTGAGACATTTTTTTTTAGAAGAGTGTAAGATTCTGAAACATTTTTTTTTTTTAAGAAATAGTCTCGTTCTGAGGCATTTTTCTCAATGACAAAGTCGCATTTTAAGATTTGACTACATTTTACTTACAATTAGGTTAATTTTTTGTGTACATAAAACTTTAGGTTGTAAGATATTTTTTCATTAGTATCTTAAGTTGAAAAGTTTAAAATTCTAAGAAAAAATTTTCAGATTTTGAGATTTTTTTAACAGAAAAATTTTTCGGTTTCAAAACATATTTCTTTAAAAAATTTTAGATTCCTAAATGTTTTTCGATTTGTTTAAGAAGTTTTTTAATATTGTACTTGTTATTTGATACCAAATCCTGAAATTTGTGAAATCATTTCGGAGGGCCCGAGCCCCCGCCCCCCCCCCCCCTGTATACGCCACTGGGTCGTATCATTTATCGCCATGTTGGATCCACCATCTTGAACTTAGAAAATCTAACTTCAGATTCTTCTTTAGCAACCCCGAGCATATAAAGTTTCAAGCAAATCGGTTTATTTTTTAAAAATATTGGTCCCCATTTTGAGTCCGCCATATTGAATTTTAAAAATCCAACTGCAGGTTCTTCTTAAGCGACCCCAAGAACCCATATATAAAGAGTTTTAAGCGAATCTGTAATATTTTTAACAAATTGGGCGCCACATTGGATCAGCCAATAGAAATTTAAAAGGCGTCACTCGGCATTCAAAAGTAAATATTTTTAAGTAATTTAAAAATTATTTAAAAAATTTTAAACTCATACCAATTTTGGAGAGAGGAGTGGCTCGGTTGACGCAGAAACCCTCATATAAAAATTTAACATACATTTTTCCAATACTAAAAGAATTGTTGGTTTTGAGGTATTGGTCCACAAAAAACTAAAATGCCTATATCTCGAGAACGCGATACAACTTTTTCTGATGACAGATTTATGTTTAGGAGGCAAAAATACTTTAGAAAATGTATTCTAGAAGTCTCCACAAAAACCGTGTAACATTTTTATCTTTTAATATTTATGTATTCGTTTAATAAATATCGTTCATCATTTTTTTTTCCATACACACATACGTATGTATGTGTATTCAATTTGTATTGTTTTCAAATTGTAATATATTCAGTTTTTAAGTTTTCTAAACAAGCATGTTAAATATTTTCAAATTTACCAAATTGCAATTTTCGGAATTTGAAATTTACAATTTTAGCATTTTAAATGTTTTGAAATTTGCTAAAATTGCAATTTTAAAATTTTTAAATTTGCTGTGGCCAGTTTTTTTTTTAATTTTAAAATTTTTAAATTTGCTGTCACCAGTTTTTTTTCATTTTCAAATTTTTAAATTTGCTAAAATATTTTCTTCAGAAATTTTAAAATTTGAATATATTCATTTTGAAAATATGTTCATGTTTGAATTTATAAATTAGCAATTTAAAAAAATTGCTTTAGTATTCTAATATTTTCTGTAGTAATACTAGAAAATTATTATATTCTATGCAATTTTTGACTACTGCCAGTAGCAAAACAAACCCTGATTTAATTGTATAGAATTTCATTTTTGTTAATAGATTCCTGTGTTGTTTTATTTTTCAATAGATCTTTTATAAATGACAATGAAATGTAAATTTTTGTTTTAAAGACCACAATTATTTATTGGATAACAATCTGTTAATAAACTATTGTTTAATTTAAGAGGAATATATTGCAATTGAAATGAAATAAACAGATTAGACAGACATTTTTTTTTTGTATGATAAAAAAGTATTTTTTATTTTTAAAATCGAGGGAGAATTTAATGGTACTGCGCAATAACTCCCAAATGAAATAAGTCCCAATGAATTAATTCCCAATGAAATAAGTTCCAAGAAAAATGAATTAACTCCACACTTTAAAAAATGAAATAACTCCCAAAGAAAAAATGAAATATGTCCCAATATTTGGGAGTTATTTAAAATCAAAATAATAACTCCCAAAAATATGAAAGAACTCCCAATGAAATAAGTGCCAAAGAAAATGAAATAAGTTCCCATTGTTTTTTTGTAATAAAGGTTTTCTGCGTAGCCGGCCTTCGGCCGGGCTTGGGGATTACATACTCCATGCATTAAACCCACCCTCTCTGCAAACCAAATAGGGTATTCAATCGATTAACCGTTAATCGGTTAACCGTTTAATTTTGCTTGATTAACTGTTCGAATAATTTAAAATTGCCAATTTTCAAATAACAAATAAACCGATTAATTTGTGTCGATAACCGATTAAACGAAATTTCTTTCTTTTAGTACTTTTGGTTATTTTTTGCTGTTCAAGGTTCTGCAAATTTCAGCTCTGCTTAAAGAAGTTTAGGTATAAAAAAATTAATCAAACTCTCTTTCATCAATGTGTAAAATTTTCGTCAAGAAGATATTTTATCGAGGCCCCAAAAATTTATTTCGGCTTAAAAAAAATAACTTGGTGACCGTAGCCAATTTGTTATACATTTCCAGCACAATAGATTTTTCTAATAGTTTTTCTATTAGAATCCGGCTTTAGAACTGATCTATCTCATCTTGAGATATTTAGGATTTCGATTTACAATAGTGCACTCTAAAAAAATTTAGTCCAGTTTCCAACTAAAAATTGGTAAATTTATACAAATTTAAATAATTTACAACTATAAATTGTGTAATTTTCAATAATTTTATGTAGAATTACGCAATTTGTGTAAATTTACCCAATTTATAGTAGCAAACTGAAATCATTTTAATTAGAGTGTGAATAAACTCAGATTTTCGCAATGATCGGGACCCTATAAAACCTCGAAATATTTTTTGATGTGAAAATAATTTAGCACATCTGAAAAAAAAAAATATTTTTTACAGAGATATGTTTTTTAATCACGAAGTTATTGACCGATGAAATTATTGTAATTTTAGCACTAAAAATCAAAAGAAAACAAATTTGGAAACCAAACAATTTTTTTAAATATTTTGAGGGCAATTTTTCTTTTTTATAAAAATAGCTTTATTTTTTTGTATTTTTTCACGTTGAATTGGGGCCAAATTTGACATTTAATTATGAGGTGATATTTTTCCCGTTGGTGTCATTTTGGATTGGGATCATTTTTATACCCTACACCACTCTGTGGTTCAGGGTATAATGACTTTGTGCTGATGTTTGTAACTACCCGAAATATTGGTCCTAGACCCACTCTTAAGTCAGTCCGTCCGTTCGTCCGCCTGTCCGTCCGTCCATGTAAACTTTGTAAACACGATACAGGTCGCAATTATTAACCGATTTGGTTGAAATTTTAAACTTAAGCTTCATTTGGCCCAAGGACGAAGCCTATTGAAATTGGAATAAATCGGTTCATGTTTAGACCTAGCCCCCATACAAAGGTCTGCTTTAATTTGGCTCAATTGGCTCTAATGACCGTATTATAATAGTTATCCTTTCGACGTGTACGTGTTTTGTATTCAATAATTACCATTCCGAATTTCAGAGGAATCGGACCAGTACTTCTTGTAGCCCCCATACAAACCACCTTCCCGAAATTCACATACATCTCTCAAATTCCATGAAAATAGAAAATATTTTATTAAAATTTTGTTTGTATGTTTTTAACTTGTACTTTAATAACCTAATGCTTATAATGGAGCCATTTTTGGACTTAGGCCCCATAAAAAAATTTCGCCCGATATTCAGTTAAAGCGGTTTATTGGCAACAAATAGAAGCCTGTTTCACTCAAATTAGGTTTTCGAGTGTTTTTGACACTTATTAAAGATTTGGCAAAATATAGATCCTATCGGTCCATGTTTGAACTTGGGTCCCATTTTCCGGGAAACACTGGTGTAGGGTATTATATGGTCGGTCTTGACCGACTGTAATTTTCTTACTTGTTCAGAATGCCATTCAAAAATTCTTTACTTGGGCTGAGATTGTTGGGGGTATTTGAAGCTTTGGCATACTTGTTTGTAATAAGATTTTTAAAAGTTCTTACAATTCGTGGTTTTATATTCAATTTAAATTTTAAATTAATCGGTTAATCGAATAATTCAAATGTAACCGATTATTAACCGATTAAATCTCAACCCCGATTAATTATTTGCTCGATTAACCGATTAAACAAGAATTGAATACCCTAAATTAATTGAATACCCTAAAACCAAAGCTATTTTGGTTATCAGGCCTAACAAATTTGATAGCGTAAAGGCCTGTTACCCTAGAAAACTTTACTTTGCGGAGAGGGTGGGTTTAATGCATGGATTTTGTAATCCCTAAGCACGGCCGAAGGACGGCTACGCAGAAAAAATTTTAAGCAAAAAAAAAACATTTGCACAGAGGTGTATATTGTTTTCAATTAAAATGAAATAAGTCCCACCATTGATGAAATAACTCCCAATGCAATAACTCCCAAACAAGAAATGAAATAACTCCCAATCTATATTTTGTTGGGGTTTTTTTATTTGGTAGTTATTTCATAATGAAATAAATCCCAACAAAATTTGTGCAATAAGTCCCATTACACTGGGACTAATTTCATAATGAAATAAGTCCCAAATCGTATGTAAAATTTTTGTTGTTTCATTTTTTTTTGGGAGTTATTTCATTTGGGAGTTATTGCGCAGTACCGAATTTAATGTGGTACAAATTTAGGGCCTATCGGATAACATTGACCAATTTACATATAAATCCAAAAAAAAGAATTGATATTCATTAGTTAAATAGAGGTGATAGAGGACGAATAGCTAATTTTTTAAAAATCCAATTTTTGACTTGAATTTTTCTAAAAAAAAGATTTAATTGCATTTTTTTAGAGGTGTTAGAGCAAAAAGAACAAAATTTAGGGATCAATGCTAACAATTTCTAAAAATTTATTTTAACATGAATTTTTCATAAAAAAAACGAAACTTTTTTATTCATGGCCAAAAATTTACAAAAATCTATTTTTACATGAAATTTAAAAAAAAAAAATTATACATATAAAAATTGGAATAATTTTAAACTAAAGGTGGTGTAGCAAAAATTGGTGATCATCACTAAAAAAATTCACAAAAATACTGTTGTACATAAATTTTTATAAAAAAAAAACTTAAATTGCAATTTATTAGTTAACTAAAGGAGCGAAAGCCAAAATTGACATTTTGACATTTACAAGTTAATAAAATTTGTTACAGCAAAACTGTAAATTGCCTTCAAAAAAATATTTTTACATAAATTTTCCTAAAAAAAATTAATTGTAGTGGAGGTTTTAGAGCAAAAAATAGCAATAATTGGGGATCATCGCTTTAAATTTTCAAAAATTTCCAAACATCTAATTCGAAGTAAAATTTTTTTGAAGTAAATTTAAATAAAACAAGTAGAAAAGTTTAATTCGACTTAGCCGAATCTATGAATACTAGAGTGTCCCTTATTTTGGAAATATTGGAAATGTTGAGACGGTACCCGCTCCTTTTTTTTCATTTGACTAAAAAATAACTCAGGAAAAATTTTACGCCCCTACGACCACGCCTTCCCTACGCGACGGGGCCTTTAAAATCATTTTCCATACAAACCAAATTTTTTTTTTGATTTCTAATTTTGTCATTTAAAAAAAAAGAAAAATTACTATTTTTCGAGTGCAAAACTTTTTTCATGTGTAATGTTTTTTTTTTACTGTACGTATGTACACAAAATATTGTCATTTTTGTAAAAAACTAAATTTTTTTTGAGTGTAAAATTTTTTCGAGTGTAATTTTTATGTTACCAATGCTTTTAAAACTAAACAAGTTAAAAAAGCATTGCTTTAAAATTAAACAAGTTTGAAAAGCATTGTTAAGTTACCACCAATGCTTTTAAAACTTGTTTAACAAGTGTAATTTAAGATGAAACCAATCTGAAATTCATGGTTTTGTTTATAACTTTTGAACCACTGGACCGATTGAGCTGAAATTCAATACCAAACAAAACCGGGGAACAGCAAAGATACGCGCAAAGTCTCAGTAGTCTCATTATTGTCCTTCGTAAGTTGTCGTGATTCTTATATCGTAATTTCGCAAAAAACCCTTGTCGAAATTTACTCTTTTGCTCATAACTTTTGAACCACTTGACCGATTTGGCTGAATTCCAATACCAATCTGACCAGGTAAATGACCAACATATATGCCAAACTTCAGTAGCCTCTGTAAAGTATTTCAAAAGTTAGCGTGTTTTCTACGGACGGACAGACATACGGACGGACAGACATCAATCGATCGAGGATATTCATGATATATATACTTTATGGGGTCCTAGACCAATATTTCGATGTGTTACAAACGGAATGACAAACTTATATATACCCTCTATATGACTATATATATGACTAGAGTGGAGGGTATAAAAATAAATGTTGTGGAGGTTTTAGAGCTAACATAGCAATAACTGGAGATTGTCGCTTTAAATTTCCAAAAATTTCCAAACATCTATTCTGAAATAAAATTTTCTAAAAAAAAAAAACGTCAAAAGCAATTTATTAGTTAACTAAAGGTGATAGAGCAAAAAAGCTAAAATTGGTGATAATTGCTATAAAAATTCTATGTAACATGAATTTTTACAAAAAAAAAAAAAACAAACAAAATTGATCGCAATGTATTAGGTGCTTGAGAAAAAAAACTGGCTTTAATCGCTAAAAATATTCGAAAATCCATTTTAATATAAATTTTAACTAGAGGTTAAAAAATTTTTAAAATTAAGGATCATCGCTAATAATTTTCAAAAGTTTATTTAAACATTAAGCTTAAAAAAAATGCATTTTATAAATAACTAGAGATTGCTAAGAATTACCAGAAATAAATCTTTAAAATGAATTTTCTTTAAAAAAACTTAAATTCATATTTTTAAATTAACTATTTTGTTCCAGCACAAAAATTAAAGTTTGGTTACCATCGATAAAAATTTCCAAAAAAAAATCAGTTTTTTAAAGTATTTTTTTTTTTTAATTTTAATTGTGATTTTTAAATATCAAAATTTAGGGATCATCGTAAAATATTTCCAAAAAATCTTTTTGAACTCGATGTTGCAGTGTACTAATGAACTAGAGGAGCTAAAGCTGAAATAGAAAAAGTTTTCAGAAATCCAATTTCTAAAAAAAACCTAATTTCAATTTATAACTTAAATAGATATGTTACCGCAAAAATAGCAAACCTTGGGCATCACCACTATTTTTTTTTAATCTTCACTAAAATTATGTGAACTAACAATAAGTATTCAAATCTTAAAACTAATATACCTTAATATTAAGTCCATCCAATGCCTGACGAAATTGCATTTGCTCAAAAACCGCTAAATATGTCAAAAAATCCATTTTAGCAAAAACTTTTTCGAAAAAAATCTGTGTTACAGCAAAAATAGTGTATCACCACTAAAAACTTAAAAAAAAACAGTTTGCATGATTTTTTTTAAAAATCCTTATTCGCAATTTATTAGAGAGTAAAGAGTAATAATATGTGTCATCACTAAAAATTTAAAAATTCCATTTTAACATGAATTCTACAAAAAAAAAACATCAATTGCGATTATAAGAAAGCATTGCTAAGAATTAAAAAAAAAACTATTTTTGAATGAATTTATCTAAAACACTTTGGGGATCATTGCTAAAAATTTTCAAAAATCATATTTACATAAATTTTTAATAAAAAAACCTTAATTGCAATTTATAACCATTAGAAAAAGGATTTTTATATCCTCCAACTACAGTATGGGGGTATACTCACTTTGTCATTTGTCATAAAGTATCCCAGCAAAACTTAGATTACCAAATAAGGTATAAAATAAGGTATAGGATCTCTTATTTTATACATTGCAGCATTGATGATTTTAACAGGCGATGAGACTCAAAGTAATGCATACACATTATCACAAAGAATACCAGTAAGGTATAAAATAAGTCATAAATTTAAAACGAAGAATACGAGTAAGGTGTAAAATATATGATATTTTATAGGTTACGAGAAATGAAATAATATAGCATACCAGAAGATAATATATAAGGTGTTACGAGTAGTGACAAAGTAATTTTGTATTAAATTTACTGACGTGATTGTAAGTGAGTGTAAGTAGATAAACTATGCTCGTGAGTGTGTGTCGTTGGAAATTTCCTGTCGTGAGCCCATCTCTAGTTTAAACTTATGCATTTTTTTATAAAATAATTATTTTTTATGTTATTGTAATGCATTATGCATCCAATTATAAATAATGCATTATTTCAAACTTTCAAATAGTACATAATGTAACCAAATATAAGTCATCCATGATTTAATGTTTAGAAATAATAAATATGAAATACATTTTTTCCAATAATCATGCATTACGTAGCAAATTATTAGTAATGCATTATTTTTCACTTTAAAATAATACGTTGTGGAACAAATGTTTGGTAAGACATCCTAAAATAATGCTTCAAATAAGGTATATACATTACCTGGTAATGTGTTATATAATCACTACCCATTACCAAAGTTTTGCTGGGATATATATAATTGATCAGTGATCGATTCTAAGACATTCTAGCGATGTCCGTCCGTCCGTCTGTAGCTAACACGATGCAGTCCAAAATAAATAAGCTAGACATAAATATGTCTTATGGTCCTAGGCAATTTAAGTTCGGAAATGGGCCAAATCGGACCAGGGGGAAATAAGTTCCCCCTTAACCCATTTTGGACCAAGATTCAATTTTATTTTTCTTTTTTGGAAAAAGGTACTTTTTTAAGGTAATTAGCACCCGCTGATCTCAAAAATCCCGTCAAAAAAATTTTTCAATGTGCCGTTTTCCCAGAAAAGCCTGCATTCCAACTTTTTATTCAATTTTAATATTTGGATTTATTTGCTATTTTATTAATATATTTGATTATTTTCAAAGTAAATAGTTTCAAAATAATTCAAATTATTGGAATTTAATAATAAATTAAATCTAGAAAAATTTTAAATTAGTCAAAAAAATTAAAAGCCGAAAATCGAAATTTTCGTTTTTGCTTGTAACAATTTCTGTGCTGATTTGCATTGTATTTTATGGACATATAAATTGCGGTGGTCAAGCGGGTATATTTTTTTTTAATTGCAGAAAGATGAGACTTAACATTCATAACCACATTTACCCGAAATTCCAGCTCTTTCATACATAAATATTTTTTTTTCTCTACTGTTCGAAAAATCGAACAGAGGATCAAAATGGGTTAAAGAACTAAACCAACCTCTTAAAAATGCTATTTTTTTTTGACGTTTTTATGTATTTTTGTGAACCAAATGAGACATTTTTATGATCGTGGAAGTTTTTAGTCCTGCGCTTGGACCCAGGTGATTAAAAAATGTCGCTTTTTTTGCCCCTCCCCTCTTTTAAGAGCGTGGATAAAAATTTATTTAAATAATTATAAAACTATAATGCTTATGTGCACAGAAGCAGACAAAAATGAACTTGTAAACATATACCGTAAGGGCCAAGGAGTCACCCCAGATCACCGACCCCTCCCCCTACCTTGCCCCCCCCTTAAACAACGTAACTGTCAAATTTGTTTTTAATTTTTTTACATGTTGGAGGGTATAATAGATTCGGCACAGCCGAATTTAACACTCTCACTTGTTTAAACTAAATTTCAACTCCAATTTATAAGTTCACTATATATGCTATAGCAAAAATAGCAAAAATTTTGTTATCATCGATAAAAAATTTCAAAAAAATAACATTTTAAAGAAGTTTTTCTAACAACTTTAGTTGCAGTTTATTCTTTAAGTCAAATAGCAAAATCTGGGAATCATCGCAAAAACATTCCAAAAACTCCATTTTAAAATGATTTTTTTAAAAAAGTACCCTAAATTCCACTTTATTAAAATTCTGAAGTAAAAATCGAAAAATTTTAATAATGCACTTTTCATGAATTTTACAAAAAAAAACTTAAATTGCAATTTATTAAATAAACTGACGTGTCAAAGCAAAAATAGCAAAACTTGGATATCACCGCTAAATGTTTTAAAATATTTATTTTATAAAGTGCGTATGATCCCAGCAAAAACTAGGTAATGAGTACCCATTCCCAATTGGATTACCTGGTAATGAGAACTAATTACTCGCTGCGTTACTTTATACCCCAAAAAAAGGCCTTACTTTTAACTTCCGATGTGAATGATTTGCAATCTGTATTTTAAAAACCAGTTAAGTTTCATAAAAATATATAAAAACAATGTTACTCTTGATTTATTTTCTCTCATTTAATAAGAGCAACAAAACAAACAATGCAGTTACTTTTTCAGCTTTTTGTAAGCGAGCTAGGAATGGGCTATTATTTGTTAGCTTTTTCGTAAGCGAACAAAGAAGGCCTTGCCTCCAATGACATCGCCTTGTTAAAGTAATTAACATTGAAATTGGGACGTAAATAGTTACTTATTTTCGTTTTAAATCCCAAAGTTTATTACTTGGTAATGGAAGTTTTTGCTGGGATACTTGCTTTTTTCGAATTACTTGTTCAAGCGAAATAAAAAAACTTTATTAAATTACTAGGAAAAGTCTCGTAATCCCATTTTAGCAATATTTGACAGTTTCCTTGATTTTTAACAAACAAATTTATATCGAAATTTACATTTTTACATTTTTTTTGGAAAATTTTTTTTTTGTAATTTTACAAAGTAAGTAAGTAAGTAAAGATTTTATTGAGACTTCATAATAAATAACAACAGGATTATTTTTTAACGTTAAATTAGAGTGTACTTAGAACTATGTGTATTATTCTAATGAAGTGGAAAGAGTACGCGTCTTGCTAGCTTAACGTAAGAGTGTGGTATATAATATAGCGGATAAATATATGTTTAAGAAAGTGCTTGCTCCCGGCACTACGGTATTAGGGTGGCCACGGACCCAAAAGCAGAAAATAAAAAAACTAAGAACTAAACATAATATACTTAAAACTACTTAAAACTATTATAAAAAACCCGCCATGTTCGTAGAACTATGTGAGCCCAATTACCGACCCCTCAAAACGGACTTCCCACGGAAATTCGAATGATAGGTTAGATCCTAAGCTCCCACACTCCCTACGAACACAGCAGACTTTTTATAAGATGTGTTAGGTTGTAATATTGCCATCAGCCACGATGACAAGTGCGGTCGTTTTGTCTGTAAAATTCAGGTAGGAGTGGAACATCGCTTAGCGCTCCAGCGTCCTCGTTAAGCACCCCAATAGGGGATATATAAAAGTTGTCTGACCAACTAAAAGCTATTTCACGGCTATAAATGTCCGAAATCAGCGTATTATCATGGAATTGAGTTCTTTGTACAAAGGTTCTCATAAAAGTCAGGGCATAGTTGAATAAGGGAGTGACATTTGACTCTTCATAAATAAATCTATTCGAAAATCTTTTATTGTATGACTGGAAATTACGATTAACACACATTCTTAACACGCTTCTCTCCATAATTTCAAGCTCTTTAGCAACCGTAGGTGAAATGGTAAACCAAATCGTAAACCCATACAATATAACAGGTCTGATACTCACCTTATAAATTAGAGGCTTTGATTCCCTACTCAAGTAACGATTCATTAAAAGTTTAGAAAACATTGACTTCACCTTGTAGGCCCTTGTTTTGGCACTTCGGGCATGACCATTAAATTTAACTAGTTTACTGAACGTTACGCCAAGATATTTGATGTTATCACGGAAAGGAATATTAATGCCATTCAATGTCAATTTCAAACGCTTACTCTGCGGGACCACATAATATGGACACTTGCCCGAAGGATTCCTTAGGCATATGGCCTCAGACTTATTCGGATTTATCTTTACCCCCCATTTTATATAATAATCATTAATAACTATTAGATGAGCATAAACTCGCTCTAATGCAATATTTGGTGATGCATCATGGGCATATACAAGTGAATCATCAGCGTAAAGGATGCTCTGGGAATCATTGAGGTAGTGCGGAAAATCGTAGATTAATATACTATAGAGAAGGGGAGCTAAAATTGAGCCCTGAGGTACCCCACTGTACACAGGAGCTCGTTGAGAACAAGTCAGATTCATTTGAACAAAAAAAGTTCTGCTCTCAAAAAAACTTTTAAGCAGCTTTACAATAAAAGGGTCAAATCCTATTTGTATAAGCTTAAATATTATACCATCCTGATAGGCATGGTCGAAAGCTTTCTCTATATCTAACGAAACTGCAACTGTGCAACGCTCCTGTCTGAGATTCTGCAATACATCATCGTGAAACTTGAGCAAAGCATGTGCTGAAGAATGATTTATCTTAAATCCAAATTGATTTTGCTGAATATATTCGACGTTAACATTTAAATCCATTTTCTTCCTTATTATTCTTTCAAGCAGCTTCCCCAAATTGGACAACATAGAAATAGGCCTAGCATTATTTATCTCATATGAATTTGCCTTCTTTTGCAACGGATAAATTTTCGCCACTTTCCAGGAATTCGGAAAGTAACCATTGTTTATGCAATTATTAAAAATAACTGCTAAATAATCAACGGCATACAAAGAAAACTTTTTAATAAGAAAATTAGAAATTTTATCCACACCCGCAGATTTCTTGGCATTAAGCAAACCAATGGTGGATACAACTTCAACTGAGTTCGTAAAATGCGATGTATCGGTATTTTCGAGTGATTGAAAATCCTCACTAAAAGAATAAATTTCCAAGATAATTTAAAAAAAAAATCTAGTAAATTCACGAGAATTCCTTGTAATTTTAATTGTGCCAAAAAACTGTAAATTTATAATTTTATTGGTAAAAAGTTTGTAAAATTACTAGGAATTCTCGTAAAATAGGAGGTAGCAAAAAATTTAGTAAAGTTACGAAAACTCCTTGTAAATTAATCGTGCCAAAAAATTGGTAAATTTACAATTTTATTGGTAAAAACCTTGTTAAATTAAAGGCATAAGTAACCAGAAGAGCAAAAATTGCAAACATTTCGAATCACCAGTAAAAATTATTAAAAAAAAAACTCTAATTTTACATATAATTGTGTAATAAAATCTTTAATTAAAATTAATTGAAATGCAAAAATTTTGTTAAAAATGTCATTGCTTAAATTTAAATTGGCAATCATCGTTTAAAATTTAAAAAAATCCGTTTTTATAATTTTTTTTTTTTATATAGCTTTAATTGCAATTTATCAGAATTAGAAAAATTATTGTTTTAAATAAAACTTTAATCCAATTTATAAGTTAAATAGACATGCTAAATCAAAAGTAGCAAAAATTATAGATGAATTGAAGATCATTGTTAAAAATTAAAAAAAAAAAATCTGTTTTTATTTGCATTTTTCTGACTATGTAGAGTAAAAATATCAAAAATATTTTTCAATTTAAAAATTCTTGCTTTCATAAAAAGTTTTGTCTTTTGTTAAAAAAAAATCAAAATTAATTTGTATAAAAAATCAATTAATTTCTTATAATTTTTTTATGTTTCTTATTCATTTCTTAAAATGAATTGTTATTTCAATTTATTTTAACATAATGGCCCTGTCATTAGTAATGGTTGAAAAAAAGAAGGAAGAAAACGAAATGATATAAATTTTATTGAGGAGGCCCTTGTTAAAACCATTGAAATGTCCGCTAAAATTAGCAACAACTGCATATTTTAAATTTCAGTCTGTATTTTTTTTTATATAAAAACCTTGTTAAACTTGATATCAATTTGAGTTTTTTTTTTTTTTTTTAATTTTTTTATTTTATTATTTTGTTGTGAAACGCATATGTTCATTGGTCAATTTCAAAGAAATAATTCCATTTAAAGTTAATTTTCGTTGAGCCGTAATGATTATGTGTTGGTTGTGAGTTATTCGCAGGCACCTGAATTAATGTGCGATTTTTTTTTTTTTTTTGTGTTCAGTTTTATTTTAGTGGCATGCAACACAAGGGTAAATTACATTTTGCTGGTGTTAAGGTTGAATTGAATGAAGTTGGTTCTTATACGAATGTTGGTACATACCTGTATATTATCCAAAATGGATTGTTAAGTGATTAATCAGCGCCAACAGTAATTTAGATCTTCATATGTTATAGTTTTGTATATTTCGTTTTTTGGTGTTTCTTTATAAGCCAAGGTTAACAAACTTGAAATTTAGCAAATGACATTCATGTCCATAAAGGCGGGGTAATAAACTTGAAGTGAAAAACAAATTACGCTAAAAACATTGAAAAAAGTTATAATCTTGTTGGAAATTTATATTAAAGTAAGGAAATATATGCATAACCAGCTAAATTTTCAATGAAAATCTTAATTTGGAGTTTTCTAAATTTCATACAGAGTTTTCTATGAAGTTTATTGTTAAAGTTGAAATTGAAAAATCACAATAAAAAACAATGTTTGAAATCTATAGAGATGATCCCCAATTTTTGCTTTTCATCCTCCAGTCAGGGAATAAATTAAATTTAATGTTTAAAAAAAAAAAATCATAAAAAATTTTATTATAGAAACTAGAGGTGCTAGAGCAAAATAGAACAAATTGTTGACCAGACTTGCGAGAACTTAAATAGCTGAAATTCGGTATCATCGCAATAAACTTCCAAAAAAAAAATTTATATATGAATTTTTCTAGAAACCTTTTACTTGCATTTTATAGCTTAACTTCAGGTGTAAGAGCGAAAATAGCCAAAATTTGAGATCATTCCTAGAATTTTTCACAAATCTATATTAATGAGAATTTATTTTATTCTGAAATAAAAATGGATGTTTAAAATTTATGGAGATGATCCCCAATGTTTGTGTTTTGCTTAAGTGTCACTAGTTAGCGAATAAATATAAGTTAAAGTTTTTTAGAAAAAAAAATGTAATGTTTTGGTGAGGTTTAACTAGAGGTGCTAGGGCAAAAATAGAAAAAATTGTTGACTAGAGGTGTCAGAGCTTAAATAGGTTTAATTGGCTAAAATTAGGGATGGAAATTTTTTCTTTTCTGAAATAAAATGGATGTTTTGAATTTATGGAGATAATCCCCAATTTTAAAATTAAGTTGAAGGTTTTTTTAAAAACAAAAATCCCAAAACATGGACTTTTTGGAAATAGTATGGCTTAACTAGCGGTGCTGGAGCAAAAATATATAAAATTGTTAACAAGAGGCACCAGAATTGAAATAGCTGAAATTAAGGATTTGCAATGATCAATGTTTGAATGTTTGAAATTTATGGAGATAATTCCCAATTGAAGTCTTTTTTAAAAACAAAAATCGCAAAACATGGACTTTTTGGAAATAGTGTGGGTTAACCAGAGGCACCAGAACTAAAATAGCTGAAATTGGGGATCATTGCAAAAAATGTTTAAAATCTTTTTATATATAAATTTTTCTATAATAGCTTAATATTAGGTGTTAAATCTCAAATAGCCAAAATTGGGGATCATCCTTTAGTGTAACACAAGTCTATTTTCATTCTGAAATATAAATGGATGTTTGAAATTTATAGACATAATCCCAAAATGTTTTTGCTTTAGTTTCTCTAGTTAGGGAATAAATTGAAATTAATGTAAAAAAATAAAAAATCATAAAAAATTTACTTTTGGAAAAAGCATGGCTTAACTAGAGGTACTAAAGCAAAAATAGATAAAATTGTTGACCAGACAAGTTAAATCAGCTGAAATGGGAGATCATCGCCACAAACTTCTAAAAATCTATTTATATATGAATTTTTCTATAAAATCTATACGTGCATTTTATGACTTAACTTGTGGTGCTATAGAGAAAATAGCCAAAATTGGGGACCATCGCTATTATGTTCCTTTTTTTTTTTTATAAGACTTCTTTCTAAAAAAAAAATTAGAGTTAAAATAGCAAAAAATTGGATTATAGCTATAAATTTCCAAAAAAAAGGTGCTAAAGTGAAAATAGCTGAAATTAGGAATCATCTATATAAATTTCGAAAATTGTGTGTATATACTAAACAAAATAGCTGAAATTGTGGATCATCCAAAATCTGTTTATATATGATTTTTTTATAAAATATTTACGAGCATTTTATGGCTTGACTTAAGTTGATAAAGCAAAAATTGTCAAAATTGGGCATCATCGCTAATAATGTTCCAAAAAAATTTTTAATAAAAATTTTTTAATAACATTTTTTTCTAAAACTATTTAAGAGTAAAAATATCAAAAATCAGGGATTATCGCTTTAAATTTTTCAAAAAGCCTTTTTTATAAGAATTTTTAATAAAAATATACATATTATTGTTCAACTAGAGGCGCCAGACCGAAAATATCTAAAAATGGGGATCTTCCCACAAAAATTAACAAAAAAAAATCCTTTTTAATAAGGTGTTTTTTTAATAATTTTTTTTTGGGATTTTTTGGTACAACTAGAGGTGCTAGAGCGAAAATTTGGGATCATGGTATAAATTTCCAAAAATCAATTTATGTATATGTTTTTTTCTAAAATCCTAGACCGAAATTAGCTGATGTTGGGGATTATTTCTATAAATAGCTGAAATTAGAGATCATGGCTATAAATTAAAAAAATATCACATATCAAGTGAAATTTTTCTAAAACAACCTTCAATGGCATTTTGTGGCTTAACTAGAGGTGCTAAAACAAAAATAGCAAAAATTGAGAATCATCACTATAAATTTCCAAATATCAATTTTTCCCGATTTTTTCTAAAAAAATATTTAGTTGCAATTTAATCCTTAATTAGAAGTAATTGAGCGAAAATAGCTTAATTTGGGTATTATTCCTATAAATAACTGAAATTGGGTATGATTGCTATAAATTCCCAAAAACATCGCAATAAATTTCGAAAAGCTGTTTATATTTATGATTTTTGTTTTTATAAAATCTTTACGAGCATTTTATGGCTTAACTTAAGTTGATAAAGCAAAAATATTCAAAATTGTGCATCATCGCTATAATGTTCCAATTTTTTTTTTTAAGAAAAAGTTTTTTAAAAATATTTTAAATGAAAATAGCAAAAATTGGGGATTATCGCTATAAATTTTCAAAAAGCCTTTTTTATATAATTCTTTTTAATAAAAACTTAACATGCATATTATTGCTTAGCTAGAGGTGCTAAGCAAAAATATCTATAATAAGGATCTTCGCCATAAATTAAAAAAAAAATCCGTTTGAATAATATTTTTTTTTTTTAATAAATTTTATTTGCATTTTTTGGTATAACTAGAGGTGCTAGAGCGAAAATTTGGGATCATGGTATAAATTTCGAAAAATCGATTTATATGTTGTTTTCTAAAACCCTTACTAGAAGTACAAGAGCAAAATTAGCAGATGTTGGGGATTATTTCTATAAATAGCTGAAATTCGAGATCATGGCTATAAATTAAAAAAATAGTCACATATCAAGTGAAATTTTTCTTAAACAACCTTAAATACCATTTTATGGCTTAAGTAGAGGTGCTAAAAAATTGAGAATCATCACTATAAATTTCCAAATATTAATTTTTCCTTATTTTTTTCTAAAAAAAAAATTAGTTGCAATTTAATCCTTAATTAGAAGTACTTGAGCGAAAATATCTGAATTTGTGTATTATGCCTATAAATAGCTAAAATTGGGAATCATTGCTTTAAATTCGCAAAAACAAATTTCTAAATAACATTTCTCTAACTGTACTACCATTTAATGGCTTAACCAGAGGTGCTTGAAGAAAAATTCCATAAATTGGGTATCATCACTATAAATATTCTAAGACCCAATTTTGCCCTTTTTACTAAACCACAATTTAGTCCTTGACTAAAAGTACTAACGCGAAAATATCTGAAGTTGAAAATCATTCCAATAAATTTTCAAATGGCTATACATTTTCAAAAATCTGTTTCTACGTGAGCTTTTTCTAAAACAAAATTTTCGTGCATTTTATGGCTTTACTAGAGGTGCTAGAACAAAAATACCTAAAATTCGGGATCGTCGCCTTTTTTTATAAAACAGTTCAATTTCAATTTAATCATTAACCAGTAGTACTAAAGTGAAAATAGCTTAAGTTTGGGATAATCCCTAGAAACTTGCAAATGCCCAATATGGCTATAAATTTCCAAAACACCAGTTCTTAGTGAGATTTTTCTAGAAGTACTTATACTAGCATTTTATGGCTTAACTAAAAGTGATAGAAAAAAAATAGCGAAAATAAGACATCATCACTATAAAATTTCAAACACCAATTTTTCCATTCTTCTACAAAAAATGTTATTGCAATTAAATCCTTAACAATAAGTAGAGCGAAAAATGCTTAAGTTGGGGATCATACCTATAAATTTTCAAATAGATGAAATTGGTAATCAGGGCTATAAATTTCCAAAATTCTGTTTCTACGTGATCTTTTTCTATAATAAACTTTGCTTGCATTTTATGGCTTTAATATAAGTGCTAGAACAATAATACCTAAAATTAGAGATCATCGCCTTTTTCTAAAACACTTAAACTCCAATTAAATCCTTAACCAAAAGAACAAGAGCCAATATAGCCGAAGTAGTTACACCAAATACATTTTTAAATAGCTGGAATTTGAGATCATTTCTATTTATTTTCAAAAATCGTTTTCGGCGTGAGCTTCTTCTAAAACAAACTTTACTTGCATTAAAAAGCTTAACTAGAGGTGCTATTAGATATTAGGGACTATTAGATATTAGGGACTATTAGGGACTATCGCAATAAATTTCGAAAACTCCTTTTATTTCCTAAAAAAAAAAATAATTGCATTTAAATCTTTAACTAAAAGTCCTAAGCGAAATAGCTAAAGTTGTAGATTAGCCAAAAATTTTCAAATAGCTGAAACTGGAAATCAGGGCTATAAATATCCAAAAATCCATTTCTACGTGAGTTTTTTATGGGTGATATAACGAAAAAACTAAAATGTGGGATCATTTCTTTAAATATCAAATCGAAATTTATGAAGATGATTTCCAATTTTTAGTATTTTCACTCTAGCACTTTACGTTAATGCAGTTTTGGAAATTTATAGCTATGATCGCCTATTTAAGCCTTTATGCTTTAGAATATGGAGTAAATCTATATAAAAGAGTTTTGGAAATTTATAGCTATGATCGACTATTTCAGCCTTTATGCTTTAGAATATGGAATAAATCAATATAAAAAAGTTTCTATAAAAATTGGTTTTTAGAAAAATTTTTAGCGATGATCCCCAACCCAGTTGGAAAATGTGTCACTGAGGAAATTTCCTCAGTGATTCCTTGAGGAAATGTCTTCAGGTTCTGACAAATCATAGGTAATCCTTGATGACATGTCCTAACATTGTTAGCTCGGAATGTTTGCTTTAAGAGTGTGGACAATTCCTCTAAGACATCTAAAAGGAAATGTCTTCAGAATAGCAGTATATTAAATTAGAATTTTAAATCTGGGCAACTCTTCAATTTCCAAGAAAAAGAGGGCAATATTATCGATTTATTTAAAATAAAATCAAAATCTAACAAGTAGAATAAAAGTAATAAATAGACAAACAATTTTAAAAATAAAGTTTGGAACAAGTGGTAAGGTGTGGGACTAATAAACTGGAGGTTCCAGGTTCAAATCCAGTTGGGACTAAAAAAGGCGAAAAGTTTTTTCTAAATATAAGAAAGATAATTTATAAAGGAAAATGGATAAAAGTAAAAACTAAAGAAAATACGAAATTTTTTTGTATTTTCGCATGACCTATGTCAGACATTTCCCCAAAGAAGTCTTAGGTGACATGTCCTCAGAAGGTCAGCCCTGACCACTGCTGACTTTGAGTGAGGACATTTTGAAAATTTGTATGAAACTGTCCTCAACCCAGTACATAGAGATGTCTTGTGGATGTCAGGTGTGACTCTGACATGTCATCGCTCCGTCACTGAGGATGGCTCGAGGACGTTGCCAACTGGGAATTTCTGATATTTTTGCACTAGAACCTCTTTTTAGAGAACAAATTGCAATTAAAGTAATTCTAGAAAAAATATTTAAATTTATTTATGAAAATATTATGGCGCTTTAGTAGCTCTAGTTAATGCATTAAAAAAGGTTATTTTCAAAATTCCTAGCAATGATCCTCAATTTTTGCTATTTTCAATTTAGCACCTACAGTTAATAAATAAACTTTTAGTTTCTTATTTGGAAAATTGCACGAAAAAAGTATTTTTTTTTTTGCTGTAAGGGGATGATCTCTTATTTCAAATATTTGCGCTTTAGCGTTTCTTGTAAAAAAACTAAATCGCAATAAAAGTTTGTTAGGAAGAATTTATGTTAAATTTAGTTTTTTGGAAATTTATAGCAATGATCTCTATTTTACGCATTTTTGTTTTAATAACCCCTGATAAAGATTCATTTTCAATTTAAGTTTTTGAAAAAGTTTATATAAAATGGATTTTTAAAAATTTATTGTGAGATCACCAATTTTTGATATTTTTGCTCTATTACCACTAGTTGAGGAATAGATTGTATTTAACTTCTTTTTTTTTTTAATCATATTAAAACAGATTTTTGCTAACTTTTAGCGCTGATCCCTCCAGTTAAGCAATAAATGTTAGTATTTTTTTTTTTTTAATAATATAAGAAATTTCATGTGTAAAATTAATGGCGATAACACCTAATTTTTGCTATTTTCGCTCTAGTTAAGCTAAAATTTCAATTAAAGTTTTTAAAAAAAAAAATCATATGAAAATGAATTTTTGTATGTGTTTAGCGATGATTCCTTATTATGGCTATTTTCGCAGAAGCGCCCGTAAATAATCAATAAATTAAATTTGGGTTTGTTAGAAAAAACTAATTAAAAAACGGATTTTTGAAATTTATAGCCATGATAACCAGTTTTTTCTATTTTTGCCCTAGCACCATTAGTTAAGTTTTAAATTGTTGATATATCACTTTTTAGAAAAAAAAATCATACTAAAAAAATTTTTTAAATTTTTATCGATGATCACAAATTTTTAATTTTTTTTTGCTACCTCTAGTTAAGTGAGAAAATGCAATAAGTTTTTTTTTCAGAAAAAAAAATTATAAATTTAAAAAATTTTTTGGAAATTTTTAGCGATGATTCCCAATTTTTGCTATTTGCGTTCTAGTACCTCTAGTTAAGAAATTATTTTCAATTGATATATTTAAAATTTTTCTGTTTTAAAAAACAAAATTTTAATATAAGTAAAAAGGACTTTGTTATTAAGGATTATTTATATCAATTTCTTTATTCATTGTCCTTGTAAAATTTAATAACATTTTTTTGCTCGTTTTAAATAAAAAAATGTTTTGTCCTACATTTTTTTCTCTATAGTTTAATAAAATTTAAAGAAAAAAATTTTCCTATTATATGGGCTAATGGTACAATAAATAGATAAATATTGTAAACATCCTTTTGTTACTTCATTTTATTAAAAAAAAAGAAATTTTTTTCACTTCTCTTTTTTTTTTTAGCAAAGTTGAAAATAACATTTTGTAGTCCTTTGACAATGTATATATGTATTTGAAAATGTCCTGCATATTTTCAACTACTAAGACTTTCTCTGCTAATTTTTTTTTTCTAATATATATTTTTTTCTCTCCTTTTCATCAAGGACATTTTACTACAACTAAACTAACAAATATTACTTAGCATAAATTTTATCAAGCACTAGCATAGTTTTGTAATGCAATTTTAACTTTGTGTGTTTTTTTTGCTATATTTTATGTTGTCATTTTGGTACACTTGAAATAAAAGTTGAGGATATATAAATTTGTAAGTATGATCACCAATTTGTGTACTGTTTTTGCTGTAGCACCTCTAGTTAACTAATCAATGGCAAATTAAGTGTTTTTTAGAAAAATTTATGTAAGCATAGATATTTTGATCAGTGTCCTTAAAAAAAATTAAAAAGTGTGTAAAACTACACAAAATATGTGTAATATGTCAAAACAAATGTAAAAATACTAATTTAATGTGTAAATTTTTACATATTAAGTAGTTTTATAAACTTGCAAGCCGTAACATATTGCAAACTTTTAAAATATTTCTTTAAATATCGTAGTAATTTTGTTAATTTTTGCTAATTAAGAAGAGTGTAAAATTGCACATTTAATGTGAAAAAAACTGCAGATAAGCAAATTTTTGGAAACAAATTATAATCTGAAAAAATTAGTCCAATGCAAACTTTATACTGTCGTTATCAAAAAGAATGCCTGCGAATTTTGTACTCTTGCCGAAAACATTACATCATGATAATATTTTGCAAAGTTTTTTAGAAAAGTTTTTTTAGAAAAAATAGTGTTATATTACTTTGCTATTCCATGCAAAACGAATTGAAATATCAGTCGAGGACCCCATTAAAAACCAAAAGTGCTTTACATTTCGTAAGTGAGTGCAAAAACAAGTGCAAAAAAGTGTTTTTACATTTTGGAGAGTATAAAAGATTCGGCACCAAAGTATATAACACTCTCACTTGTTTTATGCATATTTGATAAACAAATGGAAAATTTGTATGCGAAAAGCTAAGACTTGGTGAAAAAGTAGTTTTGGTAAAAAAAAAATGATTTTTTTCACGAAAAACAAAATTATGTTAAAAAAAAATTAATGAACCCAAAATTTTTGGTGAAAAAAAATTTTGAAGAAAAAAAGTTTTTGATGATTTTTTTGATGAAAAGAAAAATTTTTTGGTGTAAAAAAAATTGATGAACAAAATATATGAAAAAAAAATTTTTGGTGAGAAAAAAATTGATAATAAAAAATTTGATAAAAAAAAGTTTGATGAAAAAAAATTTATGAAAAAAATATGATAAAAAAAAATTATAAAAAAAAAATTTAATGAAAAAGAAAATTGCTGAAATAAAAAATAATGAAAAAAAATTATGAAAAAAAATTATGAAAAAAAATTATGAAAAAAAAATTTGATAAAAAAAAAAAGATGAAAACAAAAAAATTGACAAAAAAAAAAAAATTATGAAAAAAAAAATTTGTAAAAAAAAAAATTATGAAAAAAAAGTTTGATGAAAAAAAAAAAAAAATTAATTTAAGTAAAAAAAATATCAAATTTTGTAAAAGAAAATTGATGAAAAAATTAATGAAAAAAAAAAATTTATGAAAAAAATTGTTCAAAAAAAAATTTGATAAAAAAAAAATGATGAAAAAAAAAGTATGATGAAAAAAAAAATTTTATAAAAAAAAATTGATGAAAAAAAAAATTGATTGAACAAAAAAAAATAATGGAAAAAACTTGATGAGAAATAGGTATTGAGGAAAAAAAAAATTTTATGAAAATTTTTTTTTTTTTTTTGTTGAAAACTAATTAAGTAACTTTTTATTCACCAGCTGGTGGAAAACGGTTGTATTCACCACGAGGTGAATTATTATCTAAGTTTCAAGCCCTAATTGTTAAAATTTTTGGTTTTAAAAAAATGAAAATAGTAATTCTTGTTTTCTTTTTCGTTAATTGTTAGCTTATATAGTCAAACTGAGGTGGCGTCCTGCAACTTTTTTAATATTAGACACCAGCCTAAAAACATTATCATGTTAAAAATTACAATTACACAAATTCCGTTTTATATAAAACTTATATAAAAACTAAATTTACATAAAAAAGTCTTTTAAAAAATTTTATCAATTTTTGTTCTAGCACCTTTATATAATTCGTAAATTGCAATTCAAATTTCCGAAAATTCATTTTATACGAGTTTCTAATAAGTTTATTGTGATGATCTCCAATTTTTGTAATTTTTGCTTCAATACTTCTTGTAAAGTAATAAATTGCAAATAAAGTTTTATTTTTGTAAAATCTATATATGGGGGTTTTCGTGTCAACTGACACAACTTTTGAAACCGATGTCTTCCGATCGGGATGAAATTTGCACCAAGGTTAGTCCTATTGGATAGTAGTTCAGACACAATTTTTCAATGAGATCGGTCAAGAACTCTCTGAGTTAGAGGGGGTCGCAATTTGACATTTTGGCCAAAGAGGTGTTGATTCTCATCCATGTAACTTCTTGCCTATTGTTTTTAGCAAAATGTGTCCCAAAGAGTTTAGATAGCTATTTCTGTAGTCTTTCCAAAAAAAAATATAAAAAAAAAAAAAAAAAAATTTTTGATTTTTTTTCTTAAAAATCCAAAACTTTTTTGACTTTTTCCTCAAATTGGGCCCATTTTTTTTTTTTTTTTTTATTCAAAAGAAAGCTTAGGTGATTTCCTCTAAGAGCTGTGGAGTCGCTTAGTGGGATGCGAGTGGGATATCTATGAAAAATTTTTTTTTTTAACTTTGGAACACAAAATATGGTTCTTCAATTTGCACTATTAGGCGTGGGATAGCTAACCAGTTTTCGATTTCGATCCGCGATACCCTCTAGTTTTTTTAGGTTCGAAAATGAAAGCACGAGCCAAAAAATGTGGGCGGTGGGGAGGGGCCATATGGCCCCTCATTGGGGTCAAAGTTGGGCGTAAAGAGGTAAAAATCCCCAAAAAGCCCCAAAACTCCCCTAGAAAAGCCCCTGGAGGGGTGCAATGTGAGACCGACCTCCAATAATTTTCTGCCCCCAACATTTTTCTTGAACATACCTTACTCCTATTTCCACTTCCTAAGGGGGCTCCCATACAAAACATTTTTAAAAAATTTGATCCTACCATTCTAACTTACCCTAAAGTGCCCCTAGTGGGGCCAAATGTATGACCGACCTCCATTATTTTATTAATTCCAACATTTTTTGCAAACATACCTACAATGTATCTTTAACCCTTAAGGTGGTCCCCATACATTTCTTTTAATTTTTATAAATTTGTTTTATTAAACCAGCTCCTACCGCCCCTACCGTGCCTCCTAGAGAGGCAAAAATTACGACCAACCCACATTATTTTTTAGTTACCAACATTTTGTCCGAACATCATAACACCCTATCTCCACTCCTTAAGGGGCTCCCATACATTATAAAAACATGTATTTTTAAAAACTAATAAAAAAATAAAAAAAATGTATGGGGACCCCCTTAAGAGTTGAAAATAAAGGGTAGGCATATTCTAAGAAAATGTTGGAGTTGAAAAAATATTGGGGGTCGGTCATACATTTTACATCTCTAGGGGCACCCTATGGACAGTTAGAGCGGTAGTAGCAAATTTTATAAAAATGTCATTTTGTATGGGAGCCCCCTTAGGAAGTGGAAATAGGGGTAAGGTATGTTCAAGAAAAATGTTGGGGGCAGAAAATTATTGGAGGTCGGTCTCACATTGCACCCCTCCAGGGGCGTTACTAGGGGAGTTTTGGGGCTTTTTTAGGATTTCTACCTCTTTACGCCCAAATTTGACCCCAATTAGGGGCCATATGGCCCTTCCCCACCGCCCCCATTTTTTGGCTCGTGCTTTCTTTTTCGAACTTAAAAAAATTAGAGGGTATCGCGGATCGAAATCGAAAACTGGTTAGCTATCCCACGCCTAATAGTGCAAATTGAAGAACCGTTTCTTGTGTTCCAAAGGTAAAAAAATTTTTTTTTCATAGGTATCCCACTCGCATCCCACTAAGCGACCCCACAGCTCTTAAAGGAAATCACCTAAGCTTTCTTTTGAATCAAAAAAAAAAAAAAAAAAAAGGGCCCAATTTGAGGAAAAAGTCAAAAAAGTTTTGGATTTTTAAGAAAAAAAATCAAAAATTTTTTTTTTATTTTTTTTTATATTTTTTTTTCGAAAGACTGAAGAAATAGCTATCTAAACTTTTCGGGACACATTTTGCTAAAAGCAATAGGTAAGAAGTTACATGGATGAGAATCTACACCTCTTTGGCCAAAATGTCAAATTTCGACCCCCTCTAACTCAGAGAGTTCTTGACCGATCTCGTTGAAAAATTGTGTCTGAACTACTATCCAATAGGACTAACCTTGGTGCAAATTTCATCCCGATCGGAAGACATCGGTTTCAAAAGTTGTGTCAGTTGACACGAAACCCCCCATATATAAAAGAGTAATGTGACTGACTGACTGACTGACTGACTGACTGACTGACTGACTGACTGACTGACTGACTGACTTATATACTCATTCATCATCGCCCAGCCCAAACCGCTGAAGCTAGAGACTTGAAATTTGGACTGTAGGTCCACCTCCCGGAATATAGATCCACTAAGGCTGGATTTTTGCCAGTGTTGATTCTAAGGGGACAAAAAGGGTAAAAAACTGTACTTTTGGTACTTTTTATATCTCCTGAAATAATGGTCATAGAAACTTGAAATTTGGACTGTATGTTCATCTCCCGGAATATAGATCCAGTAAGGCCGGATTTTTGCCAGCGTTGATTCTAAGGGGACAAAAAGGGTAAAAAACTGTACTTTTGGTACTTTTTATATCTCTTGAAATAATGGTCACAGAAACTTGAAATTTAAACTGTATGTTCACCTCCCGGAATATAGATCCAGTAAAGCTGGATTTTTGCCAGTGTTAATTCTAAGGGGGTAAAAAGGGTATAAAAATGTACCTTTGGTACTTTTTATATCTCCTGAAATAATGGTCACAGAGACTTGAAATTTGGACTGTATGTTCAACTCCTGGAATATAGATCCAGTAAGGCCGGATTTTTGCCAATGTTGATTCTAAGGGGGTAAAAGGGGTAAAAAAACGTACCTTTGGTACCTTTTATATATCCTTAAAAAATGGTCCTAGACACTTGAAATTTTTAATGTAGGTTCAGCTCCCGGAATATAAATCTACTAAGGATGGATTTTGCCAATGTTGATTCATAGGGGTAAAATGGGTAAAAAACTGTACTTTTGATACCTTTTATATTTTCTTAAATAATGGTCCTAAAAACTTAAAATTTTGCAATGTAGGTTTTTTCTAATGTTGACTCTACGGGGGTAAAATGGAAAAAAGTGTACTTTTGGTACTTTTTTTAATTTACTGAAATAATGGTACCTTTTATAAAAAGTACCTTTTATAAAAAGTACCTTTTATAAAAAGTACCTTTTATAAAAAGTACCTTTTATAAAAAGTACCTTTTATAAAAAGTACCTTTTATAACAAGTACCTTTTATAACAAGTACCTTTTATAAAAAGTACCTTTTATAAAAAGTACCTTTTATAAAAAGTACCTTTTATAAAAAGTACCTTTTATAAAAAGTACCTTTTATACAAAGTACCTTTTATAAAAAGTACCTTTTATAAAAAGTACCTTTTATAAAAAGTACCTTTTATAAAAAGTACCTTTTATAAAAAGTACCTTTTATAAAAAGTACCTTTTATAAAAAGTACCTTTTATAAAAAGTACCTTTTATAAAAAGTACCTTTTATAAAAAGTACCTTTTATATAAAGTACCTTTTATAAAAAGTACCTTTTATAAAAAGTACCTTTTATAAAAAGTACCTTTTATAAAAAGTACCTTTTATAAAAAGTACCTTTTATAAAAAGTACCTTTTATAAAAAGTACCTTTTATAAAAAGTACCTTTTATAAAAAGTACCTTTTATAAAAAGTACCTTTTATAAAAAGTACCTTTTATAAAAAGTACCTTTTATAAAAAGTACCTTTTATAAAAAGTACCTTTTATAAAAAGTACCTTTTATAAAAAGTATCTTTTATAAAAAGTATCTTTTATAAAAAGTATCTTTTATAAAAAGTACCTTTTATAAAAAGTACCTTTTATAAAAAGTACCTTTTATAAAAAGTACCTTTTATAAAAAGTACCTTTTATAAAAAGTACCTTTTATAAAAAGTACCTTTTATAAAAAGTACCTTTTATAAAAAGTACCTTTTATAAAAAGTACCTTTTATAAAAAGTACCTTTTATAAAAAGTACCTTTTATAAAAAGTACCTTTTATAAAAAGTACCTTTTATAAAAAGTACCTTTTATAAAAAGTACCTTTTATAAAAAGTACCTTTTATAAAAAGTACCTTTTATAAAAAGTACCTTTTATAAAAAGTACATTTTATAAAAAGTACCTTTTATAAAAAGTACCTTTTATAAAAAGTACCTTTTATAAAAATTACCTTTTATAAAAAGTACCTTTTATAAAAAGTACCTTTTATAAAAAGTACCTTTTATAAAAAGTACCTTTTATAAAAAGTACCTTTATAAAAAGTACCTTTTATAAAAAGTACCTTTTATAAAAAGTACCTTTTATAAAAAATAACTTTTATAAAAAGTACCTTTTATAAAAAGTACCTTTTATAAAAAGTACCTTTTATAAAAAGTACCTTTTATAAAAAGTACTTTTTATAAAAAGTACCTTTTTTAAAAAGTATTTTTTTTAAAAATTACCTTTTATAAAAAGTACCTTTTATTAAAACTACCTTTTATAAAAAGTACCTTTTATAAAAAGTACCTTTTATAAAAAGTACCTCTAATAAAAAGTACCTTTTATAAAAAGTACCTTTTATAAAAAGTACTTTTTATAAAAAGTACCTTTTTTAAAAAGTACCTTTTATAAAAAGTACCTTTTTTAAAAAGTACCTTTTATAAAAAGTACCTTCTATAAAAGTTCCTTTTATAAAAAGTACATTTCATAAAAGGTACTTTTTATAAAAGGGACTTTTTATAAAAATACCTTTTATAAAAAGTACTTTTTATAAAAGGTACTTTTTATAAAAAGTACCTTTTATAAAAAGTACCTTTTATAAAAAGTACCTTTTATAAAAAGTACCTTTTATAAAAAGTACCTTTTATAAAAAGTACCTTTTGTAAAAAGTACCTTTTATAAAAAGTACCTTTTATAAAAAATACCTTTTATAAAAAGTACCTTTTATAAAAAGTACCTTTTATAAAAAGTACCTTTTATAAAAAGTACCTTTTATAAAAAGTACCTTTTATAAAAAGTACCTTTTATAAAAAGTACCTTTTATAAAAAGTACCTTTTATAAAAAGTACCTTTTATCAAAAGTACCTTTTATAAAAAGTATCTTTTATAAAAAGTACCATTTATAAAAAGTACGTTTTTTTAAATATGCCGAAAGTACACTTTTGGTACTTTTTTATTTCCTGAAATAATAAACATAGAAACTTGAAATTGGAAAAGGTTCGCCTCTCGGAAAATAATGGGGTTAGAAGGAATAAAAAAGTGTACTTATTTATTTCCTGATATAATGGCCCCAGAAACTTAAAATTTGTAATGTAAAATCCTTCGGTGAAAAAAAGAGATTGGGAAAAGTTTTTTTTGGAAATTCCGTTTCTTAACGGGGATAAAAAGTACTTTTAATATTTGCTAAAACAATGATCCTAGATAATTGAAATATGGATTGTAGGATCCTTCGGTGAAGAAAAAACATTCTGAAAGAGGTACTTTTTTAAATTCCGTTTCTAATGGGGGTAATAAAGTGTACTTTTGGTACTTTTTCTGTACCTATAATAATGACCTTAGAAGATGGAGATGGAATTGGAAATGAAGTGGAGTAGAACGGGGAACAATATGGAATAGAGCAGGGAACAATATGGAATGATATTTCTAAGTCAAATTTTTGGTGTTTAGCTTTTTTTAACTCCATATTTTTTTTTTATTCCAATTTCTTTTTTCACTGAAATATTTATTCACTCAAAGTCCAAAATCCCGACATAAGGGCTCGAAAATTGTCATTATATTTTTCCCCCGGAACGAACATGATAACGTACCAGCAAAGTTATTAAAATGTTATTGTTTATATTATTCATTGAAATATTTTTTATGGAAGACTTAAACGTCGACAAGTAAATAAGTAAAACAAAGACTACGTAGGGGAATTTTTTGAAAATCGATAGAGTAATCCTGATCCTTCTATTATCCGGTATTCAATACAACCGGTAAAGAAGTACCGGGATTGTAAGCTAGTACATATATAAATAAATATTGAAAAAAAAAAATTGATGATCACCAATTTTTACAATTATTGCTCTAGCACCTCTAGTTAAATAATAAATTGCAATTTAAGTTTTTTGTTAGAAAATTTTATGTAAATATAGATTTTTTATCCGTTTCTTAGCAAAAAAAAAGTTAAAAAAAATTTTGGAAACAAATAATAAGCTAAAAAAAATACTGAAATCGAAGCTTTATACGCACTTAATTAAGATAAAAAGTTTTTTAAAAAGTTAAGTGATAAATTGCAATTAAAATTTTCAAAAATTCACTTTATATGAATTTTTAATAAGTTTTTTTGATGATCTCCAATTTTTCGTATTTTTGCTCCAGCACTTTTTTAAGTAATAAAATACCGTTAAAATTTTTATTTTTGTAAAATTCATTTACTATATATTTTTGAAAATTAAAATGGATGATCACCAATTTTTAGTATTATTGCTCTAGCATTGCTAGTTACCTAATAAATTGCAATTAAATTTTTTTTTTTTAATTTATGTAAAAATAGATTTTTTATATGTTTCCTAGAAGAAACAAATTAAAAAGTGTGTAAAATTACACATTTAATGTGTAATATATCAAAATTGAAAAAAGTTGAGGATAAAATTTTTTTTAAACACATTATATTCTAAGAAAAAATAAGTCCAATGTAAACTTTATTCTGTCGTTATCAAAAAGATTTACGATGCTCAATTCAAATTTTTCAAAATCAATTTTATATGAATTTTTAATAAGTTTTTTGTGATGATCTCCAATTTTTTGTATTTTTGCTCTAGCAGTTTTTTTAAGTAATAAATTACAATTAAAATTTTTATTTTTGTTTTATTCATGTATAAATATATTTTTGAAAATTAAAATTGATGATCACCAAATTTTTAGTATTATTGCTCTAGCATTGCTAGTTACCTAATAAATTGCAATTAAAGTTTTTTGAAAAATTTATGTAAACAGAGATTTTTTATATATTTCCTAGAAGAAAAAAAAAAGTGTGTAAAATTACACATTTAATGTGTAATATATCACAATTAAAAAAAGTTGAGGATAAAAAAATTGTTTAAACCCATTATATTCTAAAAAAAATAAGTCCAATATAAACTTTATTCTGTTGTTTCAAAAAAGATTTACGACGCACAATTCAAATTTTTCCAAATCCATTTTATATGAATTTTAAATAAGTTTTTTGTGATGATCTTTAATTTTTTATATTTTTGCTCCAGCAGTTTTTTTTAAGTAATAAATTACAATTAAAATTTTTATTTTTGTTAAATTCATGTATAAATATATTTTTGAAAATTAAAATTGATGATCACCAATTTTTAGTATTATTGCTTTAGCACCGCTAGTAACCTAATAATTTGCAATTAATTTTTTTTGAAAAATTTATGTAAACATAGATTTTTTTATATATTTCCTAGAAGAAAAAAATCAAAAAGTGTGTAAAATTACACATTTAATGTGTAATATATCGCAATTGAAAAAAGTTGAGGATACAAATTTTTTTTAAACCCATTATATTCTAAAAAAAAGATCCAATGTAAACTTTATTCTGTCTTTATCGAAAAAGATTTACGGCGCTTAATTCAAATTTTCCAAAATCCATTTTATATGAATTTTTAATAAAATTATTGCGATGATCTCCAATTTGTGCTATTTTCCCAACAGCACTTCTAGCAAAGTAAAAATTGCAATTAAAGATTTTGTTTTTGTAAAATTCATGTACAAACATATTTTTGAAAATTTCAATTGATGATCACCAATTTTTAGTGTTTCTGCTCTGGCACCTTTAATTAACTAATAAATTGCTATTGAAGTTTTTTAGAGAAAAATTTATGTAAATATAAATTTTTTATCCGTTTCCCGAAAAAAAATTGAAAAGTATGTAAAATTACACATTTAATGTGTAATATGTCACATATAGAAAAAAAATTGAGGGCATAAAAATTGTGAAAACAAATCATAAGCTAAGAAAATGACAATAAGCTTTATACAGTCGATTTCCTAAAAAGATTTACAACGATCTTGACCACGGGAATCGGATAAGAAGAATCCTATATGAAAACTTAATTGAAAACTAAATTCATGGTAAAAGAGACTTTTAAGAATTGTAGCTATTTTTGTCCTAGCACCTTTAGTGAAGTGGTTAATTGCTATTCAAATTTCCAAAAATCCATTTTACTGAATTTTTAATAAATTTATTGTGATGGAGCCATTTTTGCTCCAGCATTTCTTGTGAAATAATTAATTGCAAATAATGTTTGTTTTATTAAAACTCATGTCGTCCCGTGTAAAAATCAATTAGATATGATGTGATCTGTTCAGATCTGATTATATCAATTGTATCTGATCAGATCTTTTATATCCGAGATTTGTCCCCATTTTCGGGATCTGACCATATACAATTACTGATCAGATCTACTTTGATCTCGAAATTGGTGACAAATCTCGGATATAATAGATCTGGTCAGATACAATTAATAAAAATAGATCTATACAGATCAGCCAGATCTAATCGATTTTTACATGGGCTAATAGATTTTTAAAAATTTAAATTCATGATCACTAATTTTACTACTATTGCTCTAGCACCTCGAGTTAAGTAATAAATTGCAGTTTATTTTTTATTTTTTATCCGTTTTCTCAAAAAAAATTTTAAAAGTTGTGTAAAATTACACTATTATTGTGTAATATTTCACAATTTATGTAAAAACACAAATTTAAAGTATAATTTGACACATATTAAATAATTTTACAATCTTACAGCCAAACTCAGACATTAAAATAGGTAGGAAAAGGAATTGCTTTAAATATCTAATGGCGTTTTCTTTTCTGGCAAAATATGTAGCATTTTGTAACATTTTTTTTATTCTTTGAATTTTTTGTGTTCTTTTCTAAAAAAAATGCACACTTTTGAAAAAATTTTATGTTCTTTTCTCAAAATATTGCCTGCAAGTGAGGTAAAAAATGCATATTTTCCACCCCGAAATCAAATGAAGGGGTGAAAAACTGCCCTGATATTCTCTCATGTAGCAAAACTGAAATTAAGCGAACAAGTTAACTGGTGCTCTTGTGGTGCAGAGGATGTGTCGTGGCATGTGACACTGGAGGTCCGGGGTTCAAATCCCGGTATGGACAAATTTTTTTTTTATTTTTATTCTGTTTTTTTTTTATTTATTCAATAACGTATTATTTTTTATTTAATAATGTTTTTTTTTAAATAATTTAATAATTTTTTTAAAAAAAAAGTAAATTTTTATATAAAATCGACTAAATTTGTTAATTTTTTGGTATTTTTTTTTTTTTAAGTTTAAATAATTAAAAAAAAAAAAATAATTTAAAGCAAAAAAAAAAATAAAAAAATATGTGATGGCCATTGCTGGGATTCGAACCTGAGCTGCCGGCAATATAAGCGAAAACACATCCATCGAACCAGCAAATCAGGGCAATTTGCGTACAAAACAGCATTTTTTGTGTTCTTTTCTGAGTGAAAAAAATGCAACATCGTTTCAGGGCCATGTCAACATTTTAAAAGTAAACATTTTAAAAATGCACAATTTTTTGTTCAGAAAAGAAAACACCATAAGTAATTTTCTTGTTTACTAATTTTTTTTAGTGTATTCTCCTACCCATTGTTTTTGTCTACAAATTCTTAGAAAATTTACCGTAAAACTTTAGAATTTTTTATTTTATTAGTTTTTTTATTCATCCACCACACTAATGGACCGACCTGATTTTATAAGGATTAATTTTTTAATTAGTTCTATTGTTTAGCGAAAAAGTTTTGTAGGTAAAATTAGTGTCTTATTGTAGTAATTTGTTTTTTTTGTAATCAAGTTGAGTGAAATCAGTAGAAGACTGGATTAAATTTTGTATATGCAAACATTTTTTAAATTAAATTTTTAATCCGTTTGCATAAATTTTATAACTTTATGAGTTTCGTTTTTTATTCAAAAGTTTTGTTAATTAAACTTCCGTTTAAAGTGTCAATGTGTGAAAAATGTAATAACATGTAACTTTTTTGTTGTTAGTGTTAAAAACAGCTGTCCAGTTTTTTTTTATGAACGCTACAAACTAGAAGTGGTGGTGTGCTAAGTTTGTTGGTACATAAGAAGGAAAAGGTTTAATTTTTTAAAAACACACGCTAACTTTCGAAAGGCAATTCTGAAAATGCTGAACCTTGGCACATATATTTGATGTTCTCCTGGCCTGGTTCGTTTTGAATTTTAGCCAAATCGGTCCAGTGCACTGGTCTGTCTGTCTGTCTGTCCGTCTGTCTGTCTGTCTGTCTGTCTGTCTGTTGAAAACACGCTAACTGTTGAAAGACTTTACGGAGGCTCCTGAAGTTTGGCATATATGTTGGGCATTTACCTGGTCAGGTTCGTATTGCAATCCAGGGCAATCGGTCCAGTTGTTCAAAAGTTATGAGAAAAAGACTGAATTTCGGCAAGGGTTTTTCGTGAATTTACTAGATAAAAAATACTATAACTTTCGAAAGGCGATCCTGAGGATGCTGAAACTGGGCGTTTATATTTGTCGTTCCTCTAGCCTAGTTTGTACTGAATTTCAGCCAAAGCGGTCCAGTGGTTTAATAGTTATTAGCAAAACCGTGAATTTCAGATTCGCGTTACCTTAAATTCAAGAGTTGGAAACCCATTAAACATGTTTTAAAAACATTGGTAAATCACAAAAATATTTTACAAAGTATTTTTATACAAAAAAAAAAATACACTCGAAAAAAAATTTTACACTCGAAAAATTAGTAAATTATTTTTTTTTGTTTTTAATTTTTAAAAAAAAGTTCTTTTACACAAAATACTCAAAAAACTAATTAGAAATGTTATTTTTTCACAGAAAATTTACTATCACTTAAAAGGGCATTGTGGAGGGTATTTATAGATTCAGCAAAGTCGAATTTAACTTTTCTCCGAAATTTATAGCGATGATCGCCGGTGTTTGCGCTACAACCTCTAGTTAAAATTGCACAAAAGTGGTTTTCAGAAAAAATTTATGTAAATATAGGTTTTTGGAAATTTATATTGATTTTACTAAATTTTAGCTATTTTTGCTCTAGCACCTCTATTTAATTAATTTATTAATTAATTGCATCAATTTTTTTTAAGAAAATTTATAGCGATTTTATCCATCTTAAGCTATTTTTTCTCAAAAATCTGTTGCTAAGTAATTATTTACAATTTTTTTTTTTTAGAAAGTTTGATGGAAAAATTGATTTTTGTGAAATTTTTAGCGATGATGACTTCTATAATTGATATATGATAATTTCTATAAATCAGGATGTAAGGTTACTGTGATTACCCCTAATACTTCCTGATCGAAAAAAATTTCCAATTCTCAAATATTTTGTTAAACAGTAGTGGTCATTTAATATTCAGCCAAATCCAACATGTCCTTATTTTATAAACGAGCCTAAAAATTGAAACAAGCTCTTAATAAAGTTTTCTGCAGTTGTAGCATCCTTTTTTTTCTGTGGCGGTTTCATTAAAAAGAACAAAAAATTAAAAAAATACAAAAAGAAAACATGAACAGATTGTAAAAAAAAGGTGTCAACTCTAAAAGCCAATTTAATTTGTAAACCCACAATATACAAAAAAAACAGAATATATTGTATATTGCATATCTGCATACAAAAAAAAGTCCGCATCTGCATAACTGCATCAGAGAAAAAAACGAAAAAAAAACAGAAATGTTGCAAATAAAATCGAAAAAAAATAACGTTGATATAGGAAACAAGCTTTAATAACAACGGAAATCTGTGTTGCAAACATTCATACACACAGGATAATATTAAAAGAAATTAAATTACAATTTTTATAGGCTGTTTTTTTTTTTATTTTAAAACGGAATCGAATGCGTTTTTTTTAAATATTTTTTTTTTTAATCTTTTTGTGAAACAGTTTTTTACAAAATTGTTAACATGTTGTTAAATTCAGAACATGTATTCCACACCCTTATAGAAATGAAATTAAAAAAAGGAGAGAACATAAAAAAAAAAGAATCTGCATAAAAAATTTGCTTACAATCAAAACTTTGATTTTGTTCGATTTTCTGTTTTAATTTTGTGTTTTTTTTTTTATATATATTTTTGAATACTTCAAAACGGATGCAACATATGCATACAATATGCAATAACTATAAACGTTATGAGGATTCGATTGAGCAAAACAAAATAAATACAGGGTGATTAAAAATGAGTTTAATAGTTATAATCGGTCCTGGCGGGACCTAAGGAAAATTGTAAAGTGCTAGAACAAGAAAAAAACCCAAATTGGGGATAAATACGTTAAAATTTCAAAAATCCAAAAAAAAAATGGAAAAATTGGAAATTTCCAATAAAAAATTTAGAAAAAAATTAAATTGTACTTAAAAAAGGCTTTGTAATTGTAACCAGAGCTGATAAAGTAAAAAAACATTCGGAAATGTCGCTGAAAATTAACATAAACATTTTTTTACTTAGTTTTGTTCTAAAATATTTAAAATGAGAATAAATTTCTTAACTAGAGGTGCTACAGCAAAAATAGCATAATTTTGGTATCCATGCTATAAGTTTTTAAAATCTCTCTGTATATAAAATTCTGTAAGAAAACTTTAGTTGCAGTTTTTTTTTATTCTGGAGGTGCTAGAGCAAAAATAGCAAAAACTGATAATTATCGCTATAAATTTCCAAAAAAAAAAAACAATTTGTACATAATTTTTTTTTTAACAAATTTAATTTCAAATTATTATTAAATTAAAAGTGATTGACCAAAAACAGCAAAAATTGGGGAACATCCTTAAAATTTCCAAAAATTCGTTATTATATATTTTTTCTTCAAATTTAATTTATTATTTTATTCGACCTTTTTGTTTTTAAATTTAGAAAATTAAATAAAGAAATCGAGCTCAAATATTTTTTTTTCTAAATTTTAGTTTTTTCTTCTAAAAAACTAAAATTACAATTTATTACCTAATTAAAGGCTCTAAAGCAAAAATAGCTAAAAATTTCAAAAACAATGTTGAACATGGATTTTTTTTAAAAAGAACTTTAATTGCAGTTTATTTTTTTTTTTGAGGTGCTAGAGCAACAAATAGCTAAAATTGTGTATCACTGCTATAAGCTTTCACAAACTCAGTTTTAGAAGAAATTTTTCTGAACATTTTTTGTGCAATTTATTACTTAACTAGTGCAAAAATGCAAACATTTAGTGATCATCATCATAAATAGAGCAAGAAAATAAGCCAAAATTGGGGATAAATGACAAATATAATTGCAAATAATTTTTTAATTAAAAGTGTAGACCAAAAACAGAAAAAATTGGGGAGCATCCTTATAATTTCCAAAAATTTGTTTTTTATACGTTTTTTCTTCTAAAAAACTAAAACTACCATTTATTACATAATTAAAGGCTCTAAAGCAAAAATTGCTAAAATTTGAGATCATTGCAATAAGTTTGAAATCGCATGTTGAATATGAATTTTTTAAAAGAACTTTAATTGCAGTTCATTTTTTAACTTGAGGTGCTAGAGCAACAAATAGCTAATATTGTGTATCATTGCTATAAGCTTTCACAAACTCAGTTTTAGAAGAAATTTTGCTAAAAATTTTTTTGTGCAATTTATTATTTAACTAGTGCAAAAATGCAAAAAATTACTGATCATCACCATAAATTTCCAAAAATCCATTTTTACATGAATTTTTTATAAAAAAAACTTTAACTGCAATTAATAACAAAAATAGCAAAAACTGATAAATTTGCAAAAATCAATTTTTACATTTTATTAAAATTTAATTGCAAATTGTTATTAAATTAAAAGTGCTAGACCAATAACAGCAAAAATTGGGGAACATCTTTAAAATTTCCAAAAAATCGTTTTTATATGATTTTTTCTTCTAAAAAAAGAACTTTACTTGCAGTTTATTTTTTAACTTCAGGTGCTAGAGCAACAAATAGCTAAAATTGTGGATCACTGCTATAAAATTTCACAAACACATTTTTAGACAAAATTTTTCTAAAAATTATTTTTTTTTGCAATTTATTACTTAACTAGTGCAAAAATGCAAAAAATTAGTGATCTTCACCATAAATAGAGCAAAAAAATTGGGGATAAATGCTTTAAAATTTTAAAAATTGCAAAAATTGGGAATTTCCAATAAAAATTAAAAAAAATAAAATTGAACTTAACAAAAAACTTTGTTATTGAAGCCAGAGCTGATAAAGTAAAAAAACATTCGGAATTGTCGCTAAAAATTAATAAAAAAAAAACAAGTAAGAAAATTATAGTCGGTCAAGACCGACCATATAATACCCTACACCAAGGTTTCCCGGAAAATGGGTCCCATGGATCGATTAGATCTATATGTTGTAAAACGTTTAATAAGTGAAGAAAACACTCACAAATCAAATTTGAGTGAAATAGGCTTCTATTTGTTAACAATAAACCGCTTTAACTGAATATCGGGCGAAATTTTCACAAGGGGCCTGAGTCCAAAACTGGTCCGATGATTATCAGGTTTGATAAGGTTATTTAAGTACGCGTTTAACATACACAAACAAAATTTTAATTAAATATTTTCTATTTTCATGAAATTTGAGACATTTATGTCAAAATCGGGAAGGTGGTTTGTATGGGGGCTACAAGAAGAACTGGTCCGATTTCTTTGAAATTCGGAATGATGATATGTGAAGACAAAATATGTTTACCATCCAAATTTCAAAGCGATACCTTCTATAATACGGTTACTAGAGTCATTTGAGCCAAAACTAAAGAGGACCTTTGTATGGGGGCTAGGTCAAAATATGGACCGATTTTTTCCAATTTCAATAGGCTTCGTCCTTGGGCCAAGAGAGACTTAAGTTTCAAATTTCAAGTCAATTGATTAAAAATTGCGACCTGTATCGTGTTTACACCGTTTACATGGACAGACAGACAGACAGACAGACGGACGGACGGACGGACGGACGGACGGACAGACGGACGGACGAACGGACGAACGGACATCGCTAAATCGACTCAAAAAGTGATTCTGAGTCGATCGGTATGCTTAAAGGTGGGTCTAGGACCAATATTTCGGGTAGTTACAAACATCAGCACAAACTCATTATACCCTGTACCACAGTGTGGTGTAGGGTATAATTAACTTAATTTTGTTCTAAAATAACTTAAAATTAAATTATTTTTTAACTAAAGGGGCTAGAGAAAAAATATCAAAATTTTGGTATCAATTTTATAAGTTTTCAAAATCTCTCTTTATATTTAGTTGTCTAAGAAAACTTTAATTGCAATATTTTATATTCTGGAGGAGCTAGAGCAAAAATGGCAAAAACTGATAATCATCGCTATAAATTTCTAAAAATCAATTTTTACATTTTTAACAAATTTAATTGCAAATTATTTTTTAATTAAAAGTGATAGACCAAAAACAGAAAAAATTGGGGAGCATCCTTACAATTTCCAAAAATTCGTTTTATATGTTTTTTTCTTCTAAAAAAATAAAACTACAATTTATTACATAATTAATTCTATAGGAAAACTTGGTAAAATTTGAGATCAATGCAATAAGTTTGAAATCGCATGTTGAACATGAATTTTTTAAAAGAATTTTAATTGCAGTTCATTTTTTAACTTGAGGTGCTTGAGCAGCAACTAGCTAAAATTGTTTATCACTGCTATAAACTTTCACAAACACTTTTTAGACGAAATTTTTCTAAGTATTTTTTTTTTGCAGTTTATTACCTAACAAGTGCAAAAATGCAAAAAATTAATGATCATCACCATAAATTTCCAAAAATCTATTTTTACATGAGTTTTTTTATAAAAAAAAAACTTTAACTGAAATTAATAACAAAAATAGCAAAAACTGATAAATTTCCAAAAATCCACTTTTACATTAAATTAAAATTTAATTGCAAATTGTTATTAAATTAAAAGTGATAGACAGCAAAAATTGGTGAACATCTTTAAAATTTCCAAAAATTCGTTTTTTTTATGTTTTTTTCTTCTAAAAAACTAAAATTACAATTTATTACATAATTAAAGGCTATAGAGTAAAAATGGCTAAAATTGGAGATCAATGCAATAAGTTTGAAAACCCATGTTAAACACGAATTTTTTTAAAAGAACTTTAATTGCAGTTTATTTTTTAACTGAATAAGTTTAATAAACTGAATTTTACATTCATGTTTCTAAAAAAAGACTTTAATTGCAGTTTTTTAACTGGAGTTGCTGTAGCAAAAATAACAAAAATTGATAATAACTGCTGTAAGCTTTCACAAACTCATTTATATATAGAATTTTTCTAAACTTTTTTTGTCAATTTGTTACTTAATTAGAAGTGCTAGTGCAAAAATGTAAAAAAAGTGATCATCACTATAAATTTCAAAAAATTAATTTACACATAATTTTTTATAAAAAAAAACTTTAACTACAATAACATAATTACTTAACTTTAAAAAAAGATGCAAAAATAGGGGATCAGTTAAAGTTTTTAAAAATTCCATTTTACATGATTTTTTCAAAAATTGCCATTTATTACTTAACACGAGGTGCTAGAGCACAAAACATTAAAAATTGTAAATCAATAATATAAGTTTCAAAAATAAAATTGTAGATAAATTTTTATAAAAAACAAAACATTAATTGCAGTATATTTTTTAACAAGAGTTGCTAGAGCAAAAAATATGTAATATTGGCGATCACTGCTATTATAAACTTTCACAAACCCATTTTTACGGGGATTTTTTCTTAAATTTTTTTTTTAATTTGTAATTTATTGCTGAACTAAGGTGCAAAAGTGCAAAAATTAGTGATCATCACTGTAAATTTCCAAAAATTAATTTTTGCATGAATTTTTTATACAAAAAAACTTTAAATGCAATTAATTATTTAACTTGTGGCCCCAGAGTGAAAATAGCAAAAATTAGGAATTACCGTTATAAGTTTCCAAAAATTCCTTTTACATGATTTATTTTCTAATTTATTACTTAATAAGAAGTGCTAGAACAAAAATGAAAAAAATTGGAGATCAAAGAAATAAATTTTTAAAAATAAAGTTTTTAAAAAAAAAAAATGATTTCACCAAAAAAAAAAAATTTAATTGCAAATTTATTACTTAACTAGTGATGATAAAGCAAAAATATCCAAATTTGGTAATCAATATTATAAAAATTAATTTTTAAATGATTGTAATTATTTTTTATAAACTGTTACTTAAATTTAGGTGCTACAGCAAAATAATCAAAAATAGAAGTTTCAAAAATTCATTTTTACAATTAATATTATTTTAAAAAAATTCTTATAAAATCCAATTTTTGGAAATTAATAGCGATCACTAATTTTGGCTATTACTGCCCTAGAACCCATTTTCAAATATTTAAACAAACAAAAAACTTTAATTGTAATTTATTACTTAACTAGTGATGATAATGCAAAAATATACAAATTTGGTAATCAATATTATAAAAATTCCACTTTGATATGATGTTATTTATTTTTTGTAGTCTGTTTTTTTAATTAAGGTGCTAGAGCAAAATAAACGGAAAATGAAGTTTCAAAAATCCATTTTAACAATTGCATAATTTTATTTTGAAAAACTCTTATAAAATGTGATTATTAGAAAATATTAGCGATGATCACTAATTTTGGCTATTATTGCTCTAGAACCTTGATTTAAGTAATAATATGCAATTAGATTTTTTTTTTTTTGAAAAAATTCATTTTAAAATGGATTTTTGAAAATTTTGAACATTGATCACCAATTTTTGCTTTATTTGCTCTATTATTTTTATAAAAAAACATCTAAAAATTAATTTTGAAATTTATAGCGATGGTCCTAAATTTCCGTTTTTTTATACCCACATTTTTAACATTACTTCCATGTTGTTATCTTACCCCTATTTTGAATCTCCCTGTTTTTTTTCCACAATATTATAATAATAATAAAAATTTATTGTTAAAAATAAAAATTGCGACAAACTTTTACAAGTTAGTTTGTTGCCTGAATATTGTTATTGTAAAAGTCATAATATGACCTAGTTTTATAAATATTGAACAATCCTCGAAATAAAATTTCGCTTTATCCTTATATGATGATGCAGCTTCAATATATTCATATACACAATATATATCCAATATACGTTGGTTGTTGTATTTATTATACATTTATCAGGATATAGTTGTTAGTAACTTATTTTTTTTTTTTTTTTTTCATATATAAAATTTATACAAACAAACATTCATAGAGTGGAAAGAATTTTGCTTTTTTTTGTGATTTTAAAATATTTGCGATCGGAGTAGTTGCCTTTTTAGGTCAATATGAATACATAAAAAATATTGGACCTGTGGGGAAATGTCTTTGGGTTCTTTTTTAAGTTGAAAATTGAAAAGTTACAAAAAAAAATATTTCGAATATTTTGATGAAAAAGTATTTTATATTAGGAAACTACTGAAAAATTGTTTTCATGATGATCGGATACATTTTTTGATCCCAACAAAATTTTTTCTAAAATTTTTATTTTTATCAAATATACATAATTATTTTTTTTTGTAACTAATTTCAAATTGCATTAAAGACCAACAAAATAGTATGATAACACTGTGCTACGGTGGAAAAATACTTCTGATGCGACATAGTATATGTTGCTGGGATTGCCGAGTAGATCACAAAAATGCCCATTAAACTTGCCAGGCACCCTTAAATTTTAGAGTTATTGTCAAAAAACTTTTTTTGGGACTTTTCTCACTAAACCTTGTATAATTCAGAAAATTTTCAACCGATTTTAAATTTTTTAACTGTTTTTGATAGAAGAAGAATGGGGCTTTCCATGCGTGTGAATTGGTCTATGCATATAAGAAAGATCTTTATTGATTTTTTTAATAAAATTTAATTTTTTTTGTTATTTTTTGAAAATTTTTTGAGTTTATCAATTTTTTTCTGCTATAGTTTGTTTAACAACCTTTATATTTATAAACGTATTTTTAAAGAAAATTTAATTCTGAATTCGATAAGCATTATCCTGAAGAAATCGGATAACAATTGGCAGAGTTGTGATAATTTTTCTAAAAAAGAAAATTAATATTTTGCAGGAAATCGCCGTTCAGATATCCCAGGCAAAAAAAATAAATTTATCATAAGAGGTCATGTACAATATTTTTAAAGGTTTTTGGCGCGCTGAATCCGAATCTGGCCTTTTAATTGATATATCAAAAACTAAATAAGATAGCACAATTTCAAGGTCAAATTCGAATTCAGGAGGCCAAAAACCTTTAAAATAATGATACGCGACCTCTTAGTATGTTCGTTTATTTTTTATTTTTTTGCTTGGGTTATCCGAACGGCAATTTCAAGCAAAATCTTTATATTTTTTTTAGAAAAATTATCACAACTCTGTCAATTCTTATCCGATTTTTTTCGGTATAAAGCTCATCGTATTCACAATTAAATTTTCTTTAAGAATACGTTTATAAATATATATGTTGTTGAGCAAACTATAGCAAAAAAAATCGATAAACTCAAAATATTTTTAAAAAATAACAAAAAATTAGATATTGTTGAAAAAATCAATACATATCTTTTTTATATGTATAGACCAATTCACACACATGAAAAGCCCTATCCTTATTTTATCTAAAACAGTTAAAAAATTGAAAATCGGTTGAAAAATGTTTAAGTTACAAGTGGTTTAGTGAGAAAAGTCCCAAAAAATAGTTTTTTGACAATAACTTTAAAATTTGAGGGTGTCTGGCAAGTTTGATGGGCATTTTTGTGATCTTTTCGACGCGACCTACAACCTTAACTACCTCATTTTAAAAGTATATTTGATTTTGTGTTTTTTGTAGCACAGTGTAATTAAAAATATAAATATTTTCAATACCGAGTTTATATTACGTTAAATTTTCGGCAAAAAAACTTAAATTGAAATTTTTTTTCAGGCAAAAAAATTAAAAATGCAATATTAGAATATTAACTAATATTTTAAGATACAAAAAAAAAATAAAAAAATATAAAAATTTTAACTTTGCTTGGAACTCAAATTTATATAGCCTCTATATGGGGCTTTCCATGTCAAATCGCACACTTTGAAATTTTTTTTTTTTTTAGATTTTCCCAATTTGTTTACAGTTTTTAGTACCCTTAAAAAACTCCTTCGTGGTAAATTTTCAGATTATTTTGATGACCCGTTCAAAAGATATCGAGTTTTTAAAAATTGGTAGTTTGTTCCTTTACTCAAAATTCTTTTACAACCTCTTCAATAATAGTAAAATTTCAAATTTTTTTTTTCAAAATTTTTGTTTTTTTACGTACTGTTTAAAAAATAATCCCAAAAAATTCTTAAAAACGCTCTAGTATGCGATTTTTAAGTTTTAAAATTTAAATCTCATTTTTGAAAATGTTTGTACTCCTCGATTTTTTTGAAATTTTTTTGTGTAAAACTTTTATCGAGTATACAAATTGTTTGCCCAGGAGCATCGTGGGATAACGATTATAACTATTTTTTTTAATTTTTTGAAAAAATTTTATTGCAATTTTGCAATCTTAAAATCATTTCTACTGATCCAATGGTGCGTCATAGAGGGTTATATATAAGCCCGACACCCATTAGTTTTTACGTCTTAACATTTCGTTGGAACAAACTAATACCCTATCTCCAATTTCTAAGGGGCTCCCACACAAAACGACATTTTTTAAAATTTGCTCCAACCGCTCTAACTGCCCTAATAGTGCCCTTAGAGCAACAGAATGTATAACCGACCCACAGTATTGTTTTAGTCCAAACATTTTGCCTGAACAGACCTACCCTCTATCTCTAATTGTTAAGGCGGTCCCCATACCATTTTTTTTATTTTTTGTAAATTTGTTTTATTTAATCAGCTTCTACCGGTCCAATGGTGCGTCCGAGAGGGGTCGTTAGTGAGACCGACCCCCATTTATTTTTATCCTACAACATTTTTTTAAAACTTACCTACGCCCTATCTCCACTCCCTAAGTAGGCTTCCATTCAAAATTAAATTTTTATAAAATTTGCTCCAACTGTTATTTGTATGGGAGCCTACTTAGGGAGTGGAGATAGGGCGTAGGTATGTTTTAAAAAAATGTTGTAGGGTAAAAATAAATGGGGGTCGGTCTCACTAATGACCCCTCTCGGACGCACCATTGGACCGGTAGAATCTGATTAAATAAAACAAATTTACAAAAAATAAAAAAAAAATGTATGGGGACCGCCTTAGCAGTTAAAGATAGAGGGTAGGTGTGTTCAGAGAAAATGTTTGGACTCAAAAAATATTATGGGTCGGTCATACATTTTGTTGCTCTTAGGGCATTATTAGGTCAGTTGTTTTGTTGTTTTGTGTGGGAGCCCCTTAGGAATTGGAGATAGGGTATTAGTTTGTATCAAAGAAATGTTAAGACGTAAAAATTAATGGGGTCGGTCTTTTAAATGACCCCTCTATGACGCACCATTGGAGCAGTAGAAATTATTTTAAGATTGGAAAATTACAATAAAATTTTTTCAAAAAATTTTAAAAAAGTTTTACACATAAAAATTTCCAAAAAATCTAACAGTACAAACATTTTCAAAAATAAAATTTAAATTTTAAAACTTAAAAATCGCATACTGAAGCGCTTTTAAAAATTTACGCAAAATGTACGAAAAAAACAAAAAAATTAAAAAAAAAGATTTGAAACTTGGACCATTATTGAAGAAGTTATGAGTACTTAAAAGAAGTTTGAGTAAAGGAACAAACTACCAATTTGTAAAAATTCGATATCTTTTGAACGGGTCATCAAAAAAATCTGAAAAATTACCACGAAGAAGTTTTCGAAGGGTACTAAAATCTGTAAATAAATTGGGAAAATCAAAAAAAAAAAATTTTTGAAGTGTCCGATTTGACATCGAATGCCATGTATAACAGGACCAATTTTTTTGTGTGTTAATATTAACCTAAAAGATGCTCTTTCTTCTATTTTGATTTCTATTCTGACCCTGCCAAAAAAAAAACGAAAATTCGCTCCTCCCTAATATACTATGTATAAAAGTATAAAATGTAATATTTACAGAATATTGTTGTATTACTGCAGTTTTATATCATTTCATATTGATGTAGGCTGTTATACTGCAGGGATTTAAATGAACTATATCCTTAAGCGGGGAAAAATGTTAATGGCGGCCATATTGGAAAGGGTGTCATAGTATGATTGGTCAATCAGTGAATCTAATTTTAATATATGATATATGAAAATGTTTTATTAAACTATAAAGTCTCAAATTTGGATTACTCGGAGTTTTTAAAGGATATTGAACTGAAATTTTTGGAATTTCAAATAAAAGCTTTCAAATTTCAATTGTCTTTCTTTGAACTTCATATAACCTCTTTAAAAAAAAGAGTGGACTTGCAATAATCAATTTGTTAACATCTAACGCGAAGTTGGAAGGTGCATTCGCCGATCCTCATGATGGAGAACACAAAATAGTCGTCACAGTTGCAATTAACACTCTTACTTGTTTATTTGTATGTTAAAATCAAACTTAACTCAATTAAAATCAGTGTCCAATCCCGGTTATCTGAAACCTTTTAAAAATTTCAACAATCCATTCCTTAAACTCCCCCAACAAATAATAATAATAATAACTGAAAAAAGGATTTGTTTAACTTTCCTCCTTTACATACTTTCCATATTAGAGCATCAGCATCAGCAACAGAAACAACAACAACATCATCATCATCATCCCATAAAACTTTCCGAACAATTCAGTGTATATATGTTGTTTATATAATAGGCTTTGGGGTTTCATGCATTTTGCATGTTGCTGTTGTGTTGCCAATATTGTTGTGCATTGATGTTAATCGTATTATTGATGTTGTCACTTGATAGTTTATCGATTTTAAAGCTGAGTTGGCTAAATGCCTGAATGAGATTTCTATGAGTAAAATCATAATAATAATAATATTGCGTTATTGTTCAATATTCATATTTGTATTGCATTATTATGATTATTATTATTTATAATGTACATAGACAGAGAGAGTGTACTACTATACTTTATTGATAAACAAATGCATATACACAATTAAAGGCAAACAAATTAAGGTTACGAGGATATTGTATAAACAAATTATTAAGTAACCAATAAAGTGTGTTGCTGATGATGTATTATATAAAATGTGTTGGAAAAGATTTTTTGTAAATTTTTAAATGAGGTTATGTAAAAGTAAATGGCACAAGCATATGATTGAAATGGAATATATAGTAAGCTTTTTTGGATAATAAGAAAGCTGTAAAGTGACAATTTGAAAATAGGTAATGCTGGAAAATATCATTCCGTGGTTGTTCTGATCATAGCCTAAATTGGAATACGTATATTAGAGTTCGTTTGGTGGCTATGTCACTTCATCTGTTTATCGGGTATTATAATTTTTTTAAAGCCCTTCGGGGAGCTAAAAAGAATGCAGGTATTTTTTTGGAAAAATGTCCTTGGGGTGCACACTGGGTAATTTGAGCCAATTTTTAGGCCAAAAATAATTACAGCCAAAGTTTTAGACCGATATGGCTGAAATTTTAAATTTAAGAGTTTTTTGTGAACACGCACAGCTGGATTTTATGAATTTGGTAATCGTGGAAATTTTTAGGGTTGCCACCATACGAAAAAAAGGGAAAATACTGAATATCTCGAAAACGAATAGGCTAATTTTTTTGAAACTCGGCACGAAGAAAATACGCAAGAAGGCTAACAAAATGGCACATAAACCATTTTGTTTGATTTTGCTGAAAAAAGCTGTTATTTTTTGAGTGGGCCTTGTACCACCTTAACGAAAAATTTTCAAAAAAAGTTCGTACTATTTCCTTCAACGAAGCCAAATATTGGTTTAAAACATTATTTTAATCAATTTTACTGACAACAAAATTATAAACAGCAACAGGGTTTTTTCTCTTAGTTCTTTTCCCAATCCAAACGTTAGAAAGTTCAAGATATGGCAAGATGAGGCTGTCTGAAAGAAAATTGATATCTCAAAAAGTGCAAAAAAGTGCAACGGAAAATAAAAAAAAATTAATTCAGAATTATTTTCTTTAATTTTTTCATCAATCAAAAACACGGCACACCACGACTAACATTATTAAAAGCTTATGCGAAGTTTATATTCATTGAAAAAGTCATTTATTTAAGGTTAAGTTATAATTACACGTTTTGTTAAAAAAAGCAATAACGTCCACCAAAATATTTTGCTATTTTTTTATTACTTAATATCCCCTCTCTTCTCCATATTATACACGATATCCTTCTTTATGTTTAATAGCTGAAAAAATCGTTTGAATTTATATCAAAATAAGGTGTTTTATATTGCACTGTGCACGTTGCTTGAAAATGCCGAATTCGACTGCCCGTCAATCAGTTTATATTTGTTTTTTGGAAAAACCAAATATGCAGTTATTTGTTTTAATATTTTCTAAATCGAACGTAATTAACAAAAACATTATTATTGTTAGTTCGAAAAATGATTTTTGGCCAAGATTTCGGTTCAAATTACCTACTGTGGGGTGGTTCAATGCATCTGAAAACGTGGATTTTGAGCTGATTTTTCTGCAGAGAAAAAAACGCTGAATATATTGCAAATCTGATTTCACCAGTCGAATCTACAGAAAAAATTAATACAATGGCAGTTTTTTTAATTAAAAAAATATTCAAAAAACCCACAAACCTCTGCTGTAAAAGGCGGAAACAGCGATTTAAAAAAAAATTAAATAATTTATAACTGAATTTTTATTTAGTTCGGTTTGAGTCCATATTAATTATTTCTGAGAAATAATAATTGTTGTACATTGAACAATGTACAATCAGAAAATCTGAAAAAAAATCAAGTGCCAACACAGGCTAAGTGGAGATGTCGACAGCTTTCGGAAGATGCCACCCTTCCATCATCAGCACTCCTTCGATTGCCACACACTTAATGTGTGTCAGATTAACATTGAAAAATGTCCGTTAGGTTTGAATTTTTGTTTCATATTTCTAATTCTTAGAAATATTACTAAATTGCAATGTACCTCATGTTTTAGTAATATGTCTAAGAATTAGAAATATGAAACAAATATTCAAACCTAACGGACATTTTGCAAGACTTGAAAAGTCCTACTAAGAGTTAACAATAGGAAAAATACAACTCTGTTAGAAGTTAAGATGGATTAAGTTTCTGCCAAATGAATACAACACGAATTAATGGTGAATACGGGTTATTCAACACAAAGAGGAGTAATTCCAATTCTTAATTTCTTCAAAAGTATCATTTAAATGGCTGATTTTAATCTGACACACATTAAGTGTGTGGCAATCGAAGGAGTGCTGATGATGGAAGGGTGGCATCTTCCGAAAGCTGTCGACATCTCCACTTAGCCTGTGTTGTCACTTGATTTTTTTTCAGATTTTCTGATTGTACAACAATTATTATTTCTCAGAAATAATTAATATGGACTCAAACCGAACTAAATAAAGATTCAGTTATAAAATATACAGACCAACAATATATAAACCAAGGTTGGCAATCGAAACGAATAACGGTATCGATATCGGTATTGGTATCGTTTTTTTATATATTTCGGTATCGGTATCCGTTACGGTATTTGAGTGGAATCGGTTACGGTATTACCGATACCGAAACGTCGATACTGGTACGTACCGGTATTATCGAAAAAATGCTAAAAATATAAAAAAACACATAAAAACTTAAAAAAAAAAAAAACATTTTATTTTTTTTTTTTTTTCAATTTTAAAATTAAACACGTATTTACGTTTTATTTTTAGCATTTTTCATTTGTTTCATTTGTTTTAGAAAAATAAAAAAAAATATGTAAAAAAATGTTGAAAAGTTAAATTTGACTTTCAAGGGAAGTCTCCCTGGTGTCCCCGCCGATCTTTATGGAATTGGTTTTATTTTGTAGAACGGGAAAAATAAAGGGACACGTATTTTTTTTAGCGGCCCAAATTCATATTTAGGGGGTGAAAATGAGGGGGGGAAAAAGGGTAATTTTTCATTTTTTTGCGTTTATATCCTATATTATACAAAGGAACCTAGTCATGTTATGTACCAAATGAAAGGTCTTTGGAAAACCTATCTTCGTGTGCAAAGAACGTGTCCAAACATACAAAACTTTTCGTCATATTGAGTAAAATACCAAAATTGTTGACCATTTTTGTTAATAAGTTGAAAAATATTTACTTTTTTGGCACGTTGTTAGCACCACGAGATAGGTATTTTAAATACCTTTAATCTGATATTAAATATGCCTACATTAATTTTGAGTAAATTGGCGTAAATCGTAAAAAAACTAAAAAAGGTTAACTTACCCCCATACAAATCGACCCCCTAAAAATTAATTTGGGCCGCTAAAAAAAAAAACGTGTCGAACTAATTTTCGTTCTGAACAACAAATCCAAATTTCATGAAGATTGGAGGGTGACACCAGGGAGACTTCCCTTGTTAGCTGAATACATGATCTCCACAGTGACCTTTTAAAGTGATAGTTAGTTTTCTAACGTGAAAAATATTAACAATTTTAATTAGAAATATTTTATTTTGAGTAAAAAACTTGTTTTTAGTCATTTTTGAAGAAAAAAATTACAACATTTTTTTTTTTTGTGTAAAATTCTTTTCGAGTGTAAGTTTTTTTTGTTTAATTGTAAAAATATTTGTGAGTGACAAAAATACTTTGAAAAATACTTTTCGGACTCTTCAATGTTTTTCAAACTGGTTTAACGGGGTTTTTAACACGTGAACTAAAGGTGAAACCAATTTGAAATTCACGGTTTTGCTAATAATTTTTGAACCACGAAGTCCTATAAATATCAAAAAACAAATCCTTGGGCACCCACATCGCGGATTAAATAAAAATCTCCAAAAAACTAATCTTTACTATAGTTCAGATAGTTTCTATTGAGAGTCTAAATGACTCAAAAAAAATTTCGTGAAAATCAATTATTTTCTTCAGCTCACGCATAGCGGTTGAAGTATGACTTTTTTTTGAAAATTTTTACTTAATCCACGATGTGGGTGCCCAAAGATTTTGTTGATTTTTTTTTAAGACTTCGGGGAGGCATTTGGAGTACGATTTTTCATTTACAAAAACCAAAAAAATTAAAAATTTTCTATTAATTTATTTTTTGTTAAAACAACATGTTTTTTTAGGAAAAACCGTTTCAATTACGGTACGTACCGGTACCGAAGGAAAAGGTTTTTGGATACCGGTATCCGATACCAAAACTGAGTTTCGGTATTGGTATTGGTACCGGTATTCGATTTAAAGGGTTTTGAAACGGATAACGGTATTGAAAAGGTATCGATTGCCAACATTGATATAAACACAATTAATTAAATAATTTTTTTAGTCGTGCACGATGAAGAGGCAGATTTTGCTAAGCAAATTGATACAAAAAGCACCTTTCGTTCTATCATAACCTATTAACCCATTTCTTACCAGAAATTAATATATTGGAATTTTTGGACAAAACTTTCAGGAACGACTTCTTTTCGTCTCATTATGAATAATAAATGCACATTTAAACATTTAAAGTTGATGAAATTTTTTTAGGAACGGTTCCCCCTCCCCTTGTAAAAGGCGGTTTTGTGAAATTTTTCCAAAAATATCTTCTTTCTTCTCGAATAGGCCAAACCTTAATAGAAACTCCCAAACAATTAAATTATTTATTAATATTTTTTCTTGATTTGTATTTTTTTAAGAAATTTTAAGCGCGTGTTCAAACACACGCTGGTAAGAGATGGGTTAAAAAGTTATAAGGCTTCAAAGTGTGATCGACGTTTGAAAATTATTTGGTTGGGTCAGCTCGTTTTCGATTAACCTCTCAATGAAGATTCCAAATCTGGTGTCCAAAGTTTTTCATAGCGGCAGGTTTTTGAGTACCACTCGTACCACTCGTTTTCGATTAACATTTCTATGTTGATTCTGAATATGGCTTTAAAATTTCGCGTCATGCCATGTCTTCGAGAAAATCAAGGTCAAAGGTCTCAAAAAATGTGTTTTTGGAAATTTTTGAGAGCTTAAAACTTTTTAACGGGTTGTGATAGAATGGAAATTTTGGTACTATTTTTTTAAGCTGGAAATGTCTTTTAATCGTGCATTTTTAAAAAAATAATTAAAAAAGAAAATGAAAAAATCTAATATTTCCGCCCTCTGTGGCGGGTTTTTGGAACTTTTTTAGGAGTTCAAAAAAATGACCATTGTTATATTTTTTTGCTTTGCAGAAAGATCGAAATCCGCGATTTGGATTTGGAGAAGACTTTTGTCCTTTCATTTGAGTCTAGCATTTCCCAGGCCTAATTAGAGACAAACAGAGAATTAAACTTTTATGTTGACAGTCAAGGTGCTCTAAAAGCTCTTGAAAGCTTTTATATCAAGTCAAAAGTAGTTTTCGAATGCTTCAAGAACTTACAATGTTTAGGAAGTATGAACAAAGTGAAACTAATATCAGTACCAGGTCACAAATGTATTCAAGGGAACGAGAGAGCAGACGAGTTAGCGAAACAAGGTGCTGATGGTATTGGTATTTCTGTACATATCGATTCACCAATTCAGCACTTTAGATCGCTACGCGACAATTAAAACACTGTAATGGCTAACAGAGAGAGCTAACAACAAGTACGATCAGTAGAAGATTGTGATCATGCTACAATCTGAAGACAACTCACTATTTACTTTCACTTACCAGATGGAACTGCCGTATACTCACTGGAGTGATCACCGGGCACTGCTTTATTGGTTATCATAGAAATAAAATGGGATATATTTTCGATGCCAGCTGTAGAGGGTGCGGTGCACCTTACTCTGAGAAAACGGTCAAACATATTTTTTGTCAATGTCCTGCTTTGGCCAGAACCCGAATGCACATATTGTGCAGACATGTCTTCGGGATCTTGGAAACGGTTTCGAATGTCGACCTAAGGCAAATAGTACAATTCGCGATGAGGACAAACGCGTTCTATCATCATCGCTGTGGAATTATTGTGGTTTCGCTATGAACCATCCGGTCTATGTGAGGAGTCTTTGACTCTGCCACCTCTAACGTAACCTTCACTTTTATTTTGTTCAATCATATGCTTGATAACCTAAAATGTTGTTAAATTCCTAAAGTAGTATAGATATTAATTAAAACACTTTTCCTTAAAAATGTTTAATTTTTTCCTGCCATCAAGCATATGCTTGTTTATATTAAATTTTGTGTTAATAATTAACTCTCAAATTTTCTATTTTAATTTTGTTTACATCAAAGAACAATTTAACTGTATATTATTTTACTGATAGAAAATTTTGGTCTATCAATACATAACATAATCTCCTCTTTATTTTTTTAGATCAAGCATATGCTTGATTGCCTAAAAGGTTTGTTTAAAGCCCCAATCAACACTTTAATTTTATTTCCTATAGTTTTATACTTTGTGCTATTCATTTTCCCTTTCAAGCATATGCTTGTTCATACTAAATTGTGTGTTAAATACCTTACTCTCAAATTATATTTAAATTTGTAATTGTTGTCATCAAAAAAAAAAAATTGTATAATTGTCTTCAAAAACATTTTCTAACTAAAAACACAATTACATTGCAGTCAAAATGGCAAAGAGCATAAAAAATCAACCAATGTAATTTAGGTAAAATTGTAACAGACTAAAATTACCACTTTTACAACTATTCGTAGCTATAACTAAAGGACGACAAACGAACACACAAATGCTGAAACTAAAACATAGACAGACATTATTGCCATCAACAGAGAAACATGTCGACATTAACAACGAGCGGCGGCAGATAGTGAAAAACATTTCCTTCGTTCCAGATCATGTTGGTAACTCTTGCGAAAAATATATAAAGAGACAAAAAGTTGATATATAGTTAGGCTGACCATTCGTACTGATTTGATCAGTACATGTACTGATATTTGATCATGTGTACTGATCAAAAACGTTGTACTGATTTGTACTGATTTTTTGAAATATGTACTGATTGTACTGATTTTTGAACAATTTAACATAAAAAATTTTTTCATTAAAAAATTCTATATAAAACTTGAATTTCCATACAAAAAGTCGTCTGAGTAGCTTTTTATAACTTAAGTCTGACAATGAGATAATTTGAATTAATTCGAAGCAGTTTAGAGTTCTTAAATCAAGATGTTCCTTAACGCAGGAATGTATTTAAGCATGAGATTATTTTGATCGCTATAAATTTATATAAAAGGCGCAGAGAATCTTTGGGGTTTTCTAAACGCAAAGTTCAGGGGATAATGAATTTTATATATTTTAAGGCTGCGTTTTTGACATATCGCTTTAACTTAGTTTAACCGGGAGTTTTATTAATCTTTCTAAAAATAAAACCAAGTTTAACCAAGCATTCTGTTTTTCAGTTCAAGTTTAGCAAATGTCGATTAACGCGGTATTGCCATACCAAATGCCACATTTCCAATTAGAATAGTTGCCATCGCACATTTTTTCGAATTGCACATTTTTTCGAATTAAATACCACAATATGGCAACACTAACCAGTATATTTGAAAATCAGATGTGTTTTTTTGACATTTTTGTACCTTAGTTTAACTCTCCATCATTGGTGAGTTAAACTTAAAATAAACCACATCTCAAAAACAGAATTGGTGGTTTTAAATCAGTTTAAACCTAAAACCAATAAATTTTACAACTCAAAAACTCAGCCTAAGAAAGATAATGTAATTAAACGAATCCAAATGATTCTCAGATGTTCGATTAGGTAATGTCATCAGAATTTTTTGAAAAAAGCGCTCAGAACATCAGGGCTATTTAAAAAACTCATGTGCTTATTATCTGGAAAGTTTTCTAAAAGAAAGAGTTATTAAAACTTAAGAACAAAACGCACGGAAATGAAGCTGTTTGAAGTTAACTAAATTTTATGCAAAACAACGACAACAGTTCATGGCAGTTGTTTGTTAACAGTTGTTTTTCAACAGTTGATTTTTAACAGTTGTTTTTCAACAGTTGTTTTTACTGAAATAATAATTGAGTTTGTTAGTTTAACCGACATTTTTTGAGTGTTGAAAAAAACATCAGTGTATTGCCATAGAAAATAGTTTTCAGAGAGTTATTTTTAAAAAAATAAACAAACAAACAAACATAAAAACTTGGGCGTACTGATTTGAGTTCAGAAAAATATGGTCACCCTACATATGGTCACCCTACATATAGTATCAAGTAAAATTGAGATTGCTAAAAATATAATTTAAATTTGTTGTAATGTTGAAATTTCTTAATGTAGAACGCAAAACGAGTATTTGTCTATGCATATCCTAACAATGTGGTGGCTGTGTTGGCTTAAGTGCTTGCCGGCATTTAATGTTAATGGAATAAATAAGGCATAAATATCCAAGCCAGGTGAAAAATGGTACAAATATGATCATATATGCGTTCATACAGCGTCATGTATGTCCATATATGTAGCATATATGAATATATATGGCACTGTATGAAGGCATATATGATCATATTTGCAACATATATGTCCATATACGTAAAATGAGGGCATATGAACATATATGACATATATTCTCCATATATGCCCACATATGTCATAAATGGGCACATGCCCTCATTTTACGTATATGGACATATATGTTGCAAATATGATCATATATGACTGCATACAATTTCATATATGACCAAATATGCTCATATATTTACATATATGCATCCATATATTTACATATATGTATCCATATATGCTCATTTTTCACCGGGAGGTTCGATTCCCTGTTGGGGTATAACTATAAATATGTACAAAAATCACATACATATAAGAAAAATGATTACCATTAACCAAAGAAACCGACATTTAAAATCCTACTGATGATAACACTATGACTGGAGAGTTCGAAGCCGGTATGGGAATTCCAGAAATGTAAAATATTTTTAAAAATTAAACTTTCTTCCTCTTTTTTCAACTAAAACCCATGTAGCTCTTTTGGTATCGGCAGCACCGCTATTTTCCAAAAAGAGATCATTAATTTTTTTTTCAGAAATGTTTGAATTTACCTTATACAAGTTACAGATTTCGTTGAAATTCATCGACGGCTCCTTGTCATCTTAAACCTTCTGACTTTAATCTCTCTCCTCTATTCATACCAAAGGGATTCGTTTTATTTTTTGCTTTTGTAATGAAATTTCAAATTCCAAAAGCTTTTTGTGTAACATAAGCCAACTAGGATAATAGGTGAAATGTACTACAATAGCAAAAAAAAATGTATATATCACAAGCCTACTGAGAGCAAGAGTGAAAATCTACACTAAAAATGACACAAATTTACATAGGAATAAAATAGTAACGTGTACTATAACAAACAAATGGAAAATAACATATAAAACTACAAAGGATTTTTAGAATGAGTAGTTTGACAAATAAATACCTAAAGTGACCTAAATTCTTTTTAAAATCAAATTAAATTTAAATCCGTCTTTTTTTTATTTATTTTTGAGAGACACACTGGGTAAAATTGAAAAATTTAGAGATTAAAAGAAGTTGCAGATAGAAGCCATTGGTAATCGCAAACATTGTTGGTGCTTTAATAATTCCTTCTCTCTCACGCTGCATAAACTGTCATTTCCCCATTCCCTTGTCCAAAATGCAATACAATGAAATTGTTCTCCTGGCATAAAAATGTTTCAAATTAAAAAAAAATACATAAATTATCTCTAATGAGTGTTTTTTTAGAGATTGGTTCAGTTCTTCCAGAATGAACTGTTTTTAATGATGACCATGTTTCACGCATTTTTTGTTTTGACAGAGGAAAGGAAAGGGAATCGGTAGAATGTTTCAGAAGCACTCATTGTCGTTCCTAGTCCCATGTGTTACAAAGCGTTACAAACAAAATTTCAAATTTAATTTTCCCAATATACTGCAATTAATGAAAAATATACAGCCTGCCCCATTAGACTGGCATTTTTCTGTATAGCAAAATTTTTTCTTCTCCGATTTTCAAAGTCCGGGCATTTTTTATTCTAATAGGCCTAAATTTCATGTGGTATCAATTTGAGGCCAATCGGATTAAATTAACCCGTGGTGCCCGGCGGTCAAAGTTTTGGATTTTTAAAAAATTAAAAAAATATATATATCTTTCGACACATCATATTTGTTAATTTTGATGTGCTGAGCACGAATATCAAAAAAAAAATAAAATCGGTCAACAAGTTTTCGAGATATCGCTATTTGAAATTTGCAAAAAATGTTGGTTTTTTCCTACGTTCAAGTAATTTTTTAAAAAAAGTCTCAAAATTTCATTCCGCCGAACTTTTTGTAGAGCTTGAGACAATCTTTTATTTAAAACTAATTTGAGCCAAATTCGATCATTTTAAGCCGTGGCGCCTTTCGATCAAAGTTGTGGACTTTTGAAAAATTTCCCCCAATATTTTGGATTTTTGAAAATGAAAAACTAAAAAAAAAATATCTTGCGATACATTATTTTTATTAATTTTAGCATGCTGAATACGAATATCAAAAAATTTATAAAATTGGTCAAACGGTTTTCGAGATATCGTCATTTAAAATTTGTTAAAAAATTGTAAAATGGGCGGTTTTTTCCTACATTTAAGAATTTTTTTTAAAAAAGCTCTAAAAATTTCTTTATTTCAACCCTTTCATAGAGCTTGATACAATCTTTCGTTTAAGCTTAATTTGAGCCAAATCCGATCATTTTAACCCGTGGCACCCTTCGATCAAATTTTAGGGTTTTAGTAAAAAGTTTCTAAAAAGCCTAAACTTTGATCGATGGGCCCCACGGCTTAAGATGATCGGATTTGGCTCAAATTAGTTTTAAATGAAAGATTGTCTCAAGCTCTACAAAAGGGTCGGCGGAAAGAAATTTTAAGACTTTTTTTTTAAAAGTTCTTGAACGTCTCGATATCTCGAAAACCGATTAAGCGATTTAATTTTTTTTTTTTGATATTCGTGCTCAACGCATCGAAATTAACAAATATGATGTGTCGAAAGATAAATATTTTTTTAATTTTATTTTTAAAAAATTTTCAAAAATCCAAAACTTTTACCGCTGGGCGCCACGGGTTAATTTAATCCGATTGACCTCAAATTTGTACCACATAAGTTTTAGACATAGGACAATAAAAATTTGCCCGGACACCTCGGAAAATCGAAAGTTGACAAAAAAAATGCCAGTCTACTGCCCCATAGTGCATAGACATTCATGCACATTTGATATACACTCAAAATAATTACTCTGTTAAATAATCTTTAAAATGACTGTAAGCTCAATTCGACAGATATTTGACATAGTTATCTGTCGAAATACAGATTTAAAAAAAATACTTTATATTTTTTTGTGACCGAAAAACAAAATTTTGTAAAATTGGAGTTACTCGTTATAAACTCATAATTTTCACAAAAATAAGAAAGCAAATTAACAATTTGAAAGCATTAAAGCGGGCAAATTTAACAAATTTTTAATAAACTCTATTTTTTTAAGTTTAATTTATGTTTTTGAAGCAGAGATGTTTTACTCATAAAATGGATTTAACTAAAACTTTGTAAATTTACAGAGTTTCTTTTTGTAAAAAATGGATTTAACTAAAACTTTGTAAATTTACAGAGTTTTTTTGGTAAAATTCTTTTTTGTTTTATAAATATTTTACAGATAATTCCGTAAATTTACTGTTTTTTTATCGAAATCATTTTACAGAGTTTCCTTTGTAAAATACCAAAAAATCTTGCTTTTCTTTGTAAAATACCAAAAAATGTATGGTATTTTCTGCTGGCTCAGCAGAGTATCTCTGTAATTTAACAGAGTCATTATTTTGAGTGTACAAATAAGTTTTTGCTGACGTATATTTGTAATTCTTTTATATGATTCTGTATCCTTAGAGGTTTTTTGTTAAAAACAAAATATGCTAGAAATCATTTTAGGTCACTAGGATATCTCTTGCTGGCAAAACTGCAACCAAAATTTTAAGTATTAAACTGAAAATGAAAATTTTTAAGTCAAGTTGGTATTGAATTTCAGCAAAGACAGTTAAGTGGTTAAGAAGTTATGACCAAAACCATAAATTTTCGGATGAGTTTCACATTGAATTGACGTGTTGAAAAATACACCTCTTTTTAAAAAAGAAACAACACTCAGGTAATGCTGCCTATCAATTACTAATGTAACCGTGATGCTACTTTCGGAAAGGGGGTAGAAGAGAAATTAAATGAAAGATTTGAAGGATAGAAGGGCTTCAGTATGGCAACACTGTAATTGAGCGAGTTGTGATTTTTAACATGATAATGTTTTAGGCTGGTGTCTAATTTTAAAAAAGTTGAAGGACGCCACCTCAGTTTGACTATATAAGCTAACAATTAACGAAAAAGAAAACAAGAATTACTATTTTCATTTTCTTAAAACTAAAAATTTTAATAACTTGGATAATAATTCACCTCGTGGTGAATAAAACCGTTTTTCACCAGCTGGTGAATAAAAAGTAACATAATTATTTTCAACAAAAAAAAATTTTTTGATGAAAAAAAATTTTCATCTATTTTTTGTTTTCATGAATTTTTTCATCAATTTTTTTTTCCATCAATTTTTTTCCATAATTTTTTTTTTTTTTTTCATAAATTTTTTTTTTCATAAATTGTTTTTCATCATTTTTTTTTATCAATTTTTTTTTCCATTTTTTTTTTTCATCAAATTTTTTTTTTTAAATTTTTTTTTTCATCAATTTTTTTTTTCATCAATTTTTTTTTCTCAATATTTTTTTTTTTTCATCAATCTTTTTTTTAATTTTTTTTCATCAATTTTTTGTTCATCAAATTTTTTTTTTTCATTAATTTTTTTCATCAAATTTTTTATTTTTTTTCATAAAGTTTTTTTTCCATAATTTTTTTTTTTTAATTTCATCAAATTTTTTTTTTCATAATTTTTTTTTTTTTCATTAATTTTTTTTTTATCAATTTTTTTTTATCAAATTTTTTTTTATCAAATTTTATTTTTTTCATATATTTTATTATATGTATATTTTTTTTATCATATTCAAATTTTTTTTAACAATTTTTTTCTCGCCGAAGAAATATTTTTTTTATAAATTTTTTTTATATCAAAAAATTTTTCTTTTTATCAAAAAATTTTTTTCATCAAAATTTTTTTTTCACCAAAAATTTTGGGTTCATGAAATTTTTTTTAACATAATTTTGTTTTTCGTAAAAAAAAAACATTATTTTTTTTTTACCAAAACTACTTTTTCACCAAGTCTAAGCTTTTCGCATAAAAATTTTCCATTTGTTTATCAAATGTACATAAAACAAGTGAGAGTGTTATATTCTTTGGTGCCGAAATTTGTATACTCTCCAGAATGTAAAAACACTTTTTGCACTTATAGCCACGTTGAAAGGCTAGGACGCTACCAACTAGCCTAAGGAGGCCCCATTTTTTTTATCGGAACACTCAGTGCCCAGACCACGAAGGCCTAAACAAAGGGTCCCATCAAGAGAAAATAAAAAGAGATAAAATTTTGTTTATAAACTACATCTCTTTTGGTTTTTGAATGGGGTTCTCGACTGATATTTCAATTTGTTTTGCATGGAATAGCAAAGTAGTATAACATTTTTTTTAAAAAAACTTTGCTTTGGCAAGTAAACCCAAATCTTTCGCAAAACATTATCATGATTTAATGTTTTGGACAAGAGTACAAAATTCGCAGGCATTTTTAGAACAGCTCTTGCATCGCCATCAAAAAAATTAAATAAAAATAAACGAAAAAAGCAGAGAGTGAAAGTGTTAAATTTGTCTGGTGAAAAAAAAATTCACCAACTGGTGAATAAAACATTACATAATTTTTTTCATCAAAAAATTTGTTTTGCTATAACTTTCTTTCCACCAAAATTATTTTTCAACGAAAATTTATTTCATCGAAATTTTGGTTTTATCAAAACACTTTTTTTTTCATCAACAATTTTTTTTCATTAAACTTTTTTTTAACATCAAAAACTTTTTTTATCAACCTTTTTTTTAATTTTTTTTGTCAAAATTTTTTTTTCCTCAAGAAAAAAATAATTTTTTTACCCCAAAAAAAATTTTTTTTTCATCAAAAATTTTTTTATCAAATTTTTTTTCATTAAAATTTTCTTTTTTTATGCACTTATATCGGTAAATGCTGCCACAAAGTACCGAAAAGACATTCAAGTAATAGTTTATGAGTAATACTGGTCTTAAGTGTCTCAAGACCCTATCAGGCCATTAATTCTCGTATCTCAAAAGCTTAGCAAGTATAGTGAGACGGACAAAAGTTTTGAATCATAATCTATTGCAACCCTTAAAGACCCAAGGGGCTTACATACAAAATGAAATTTTTAAACTTACTTAAACCGCTCCAACTGTCCTACAGTTTTAACTGCAATAGGGCAGTCAATATTTTTTAATTCAAGCATTTTCTTAGTAAGACCCTAATTATCCAAAAAAAAAATTTTTTCGTGGTCACTTTTGGAACTGAAATACTTGTCCGACCAAAATGAAACTTTTTGTCGTTAATTTAAGCTAAATTATAATGAAAATAAAAAAAAAAAAATAATAAAAAGTTTTTTTTTTTTAATTGTGTGAAAAATTTTTTTAAGACCCTAAGTTTGAGGCCCGGTAGCGACCCATAACCTTAATGAAAAGATCTGAGAAAAATCACGTGTTATTTTTTCACGGTGCTTAATATATATTCTGGGTGGCCGGTACAAAAATCCAAAAAAAAGTGCCATATATGAACCAGCCTACCGTCCATTCAGAAAGTTGTTCCATTAACACTTAATTTTGAAAATGGCGGATCTAATATGTGTGTAGGCGATTTTTATGTCGCTGAATATAATACCGTTGCCAAAAAATATTCAATATGGCAACGAACATTTTTTATATCCACGCCCCAAAAAGAGAAGCGGGCCAAAAAATTGTCTTTCCTTATTTCCTTGGTCCATGGTAAGGACCATGATGTTCTTCTCGCATAAAAAAGTTTCAATTGTTCAAAAAATACAAAAATAAATTCAATTTTTTTGGAGGCTGTTTTATTTCTTCAAGGGGGAACTTTTTCACCTTTTTCGAGTTTTCCCATTTTTAAGCATACATACCGTGAGACCATTAGACTTACTCGTGTCACACTTCAGAGTCTATCTGTATTGGTTTGGACTATATCAAGTCTTCCACAGACAGACGGACAGAGGAAAGGACATCGCTAGAATCTTTTAAAATCGATCACTGACCAATGATTTATATACTTTATATGGTCCTATACTGATATTTCGATGAGTTACACACGGAATGACAAACTGATATATATCCCCTAACGACCGCCGAAATCACAAACATATAATAATCTCAATTATTATTAAGCTGATCCGTGTTTTTGCTTTTAGCAAAATTCCTGTAAGTTCGGATTTTAATCGGATTTTCCCGAAAGACCATAAATTTTCATAAGTTGATAACCTTTTCTTTAATTTTAGAATGGGCGTCTAAAACATGGCAACTCTGATTTTCTCCCCTCAAACACATAAGAAAGTTTCAGGACAAACTGTTGCTGCCCTCTAAATTGCCTCCTTAGTGATTGCAGGTTTCTGTAAAAATTGAGTATAAATTTAAATTTATTTTATTAAAATTCTTAATTTTATTAAACCAGTGCACTGGAGTATTTTCAAAATTTATGTAAATTTTTTCCAAAAAATCAAACCAAATATAATACAAATAAAATCCAAAAAAAATCAACATGTCATGTTAAACATGACAATTATTTAATTTCGACAACAAAAATCTGTGTATTTTTTGTTAGCGTCTATTTAACCGTGAATATAATTGGAAAAATGTCAAACATTTATTTTATCAAAATAAAAAAGGACATCATCATGTGAATGTGTAACGGATGTTTACATAACTCATACATACAGATAACAAAAATTTTTAACCACCAACCAATCTTGTGACATGATAAAAATTTCCAGTGTTCTTTTCGACATAAACGAGTGTAAATAATTCAATGAAAACTATTGAAAAATGGTACAAATAATAGAAAAATCTGCAAAAAAAAAACTAGGGCGTAATTGAATTAGTTACACCTACATATTGCAAAAATTTTTCAAAAATCTATTCCTGTTGTTTTTAGTTTTAGTATATCGTGCCATTCATAGAAAATCGTATATATAAAAAAGGATGCTTTTATGGTTTTAAATCAAACTGTAGTTTAATAAAATAACAACTACTACTACTACCATATATAAACACAATAAAAGGACATTGTCCTTGTTGGTATGTGTATTAGAAGTGGGTGGGTAAAATTTTACCATAGCAGCCTTTAATATTGTTTTTGTCCTGTTTTTTTTTTGGTTTTTGATTTATATAAATTTCTTTTTCGTGTTTAGTTTTGTGATTTTGTTTTTTCATGGATTTTATTTAAACATTTATTTTTTGTTGTTGTTGTTGAAAATTGTTGTTAATGTTACGGTAGGTTGATCGTTTATGGTCCTGGGAATGGATTTTGTTATGCTTTATTATGGTAATTTATAGTTGTTTTTTGTGGCAATTGTCAGCTAGAGGAGGGTTAAGAGAGTAATTTAATTTCCTAAAAATTATGGGAAATAAAATTTATTTTTATATAGTTGCTCAATATCAAAAAAATATGTGTGTCATATCAATATATTAGTTTAAATTGTTTTTTGGGGGAAAAATATGTAAAAAATAGTTATTATTTTTTTATAGGCTAACACGTGTTTTATAAACGAGATTTGAGATATTGTAGTTATAAAAATATCATTGATCAAAAGTTTTTGATACTTGCGGCTAGTAAATTAATAATAAATATATGAGCAATTGCCAAGAATTTTTAATATTAAAATAAAAAATCTATTTTGTCCTTTTGTCGAATTTTAGTGATTTTCGTGACTAAAAAACAATCGACTTATTTTGAAATCATATGCGAATTTGACATGTCAAAATCTATCAAAATGCAATTTTTGGTAATTTTTTTAGTAATATAGGATTTGATATAACCAGGGAATTAAAGAGTTAAAAAAATAAAACCACCGAAAAATCGCTTAGTTGTAAATCTTTTTTGGATGCGAATTTATTGAAGATATGACATTAAAAAGACTACCAAACTGAACAATTTCTATAAGCGGCTTGGATGTACCTTACAAAAAAGTGAAAACTGAAAAACCGCGGAATTCGTAAATATTTACTTTTAATCAATGTTGCTTTCCACGATTTATAATATGAGCAAAGCACATTGTGCACATACACACAAAAAAATATGAGGGAAAAAAATTTGAGTAATCACTTGTTTAAATTTAAAAACCAAAATTAAGTAATTTTTTAATTGACGCAATTAAAAATTTACTCAAAAATTAAAAAGAATAATTAAGTAAATAATTTAATAAAAATTTAAAATTTTTTTTATTTTTTTTAAGCTTTCATAGTTTTTTGAATTCTCATATAGGGTAATTCCAAAAATTTTCGCCCCACTGTTCGGAAACATGCCTTTGGACGCCACTGAGAATTTGGCTCATAGATATCCACGTTTATATGAGATATGTTGCATTTTTGGATTTTCAAAATTTGCTGTAGTTTTCAAATTATCGCGGGTCAAAGTTCGACTTTTTTAGCAAAAGTCAGAAAAATACATGACGTTTAACGTGCTCTAACTTTTTAACTAGTAATCCGATTATCACAAGTAATGGCTCATATGAAAGCTTAATTCTTCTTCTTTTAGGAAATATTTTCAAAAGCATACGGTTTTTTTTCAGAAGTGTTGCAAAAATTCAAAAACATTTTTTTTTTTGCGAATATTTAAAAAAACACATCTTCGATTTTTTAAAAAAAATTTTGGTGATAAACAATACTGTTTTGTACACCATATCCAAAATTCAGAGTGGGATCCCAATGGGATCAAAAAATATTCTGGTTTTAGTACGAAGTTCTTAAATTTTACCTTAGAAAATTAAAATTTTATGTTTCTTCAATATAAAAATTTAAATTTTCAAAGAAAATTATACCATTAAAATTTTGGAAAACATTCAAAACATTAGAAATTTAAATTTTCTAAGGGAAAAATATGAGAACCTCGTACTTAAAACAGAATAGTTTTTGATCCCATGGAGATCCCACTCTGAATTTTGAATATGTTATACAAAACATTGTTATTTTTCACCAGAATTTTTTAAAAAAAAATCGAAGATGTGTTTTTTTAAATATTCGAAAAGAAAAAATGTTTTTGCATTTTTGCATCATTTCTGTAAAAAAAACTGTGTTATTTTAAAAATATTTTCTAAAAGAAGAACCCCAGCTTTAACATGAGCCTAAATTTGTGAAAATCGGGTCATTGGTTAAGAAGTTACAGCTTTTTAAACGTGATGTATTTTTCTTACTTTTGCTTAAAAAGTCAATCTTTGACCCGCCATAATTCGTTAAATACACCAAATGTAAAAAAACGATATATGGTACATATATCATATTTATGAGGGCTATCTATGTGTCAAGGTTCAAATTAATCTGAGACACCATTTCCAAAAATGACTAAAATTTGAGCTAAATTTTCTGGAATGGCCCTATAGTTTATAGTTTTTTGTATATGTATATGAAAGTTTGTAATCGTCTTTATAAAATTTTTCTATGTCTTTGAGATATAAATATGTTTGGTAAAGTTTGAAAAAACAAGTTTTTGTTTTTTTTTTTTGTAAAAAAAACTAAAACTTTTTTAAACTTTTTAAAAAAATAAATTGGTAAATTTTGAGTAAATTTTTAATTGTGTCAATTAAAAATTTACTCAAACTTTTTTCAAACATTTAATAAATTTTTATTAAAAATTTACTCAATACTATTAAATCGTTTACTGGTTCGAAATTGAGTAATTTTTTACTCAATAGTATTAAAAATTTACTCAAATATTTTTTTTATTTTTTTCTGTGTACCATTGTTTCAACATGTTGATTCATTGTTGAACTTTCATCCGTGCAAATTTTGCTGTCAAATAATTCTAAACTCAAACATTGTTTAAAATTTAAAAAGCTCATAAAATGTTTGCAATTAATTTTTTTTCGGTTGCGTTTTTATATCAAGTGGGAAATGGTAAATTATAAAATTTACAATGATTCGGAGTCATACGAAATGAAACTGTGAATGTGCCTTACAAAAACCCGACTTTTTAATAGATTCACGTTTTTTCTTCCCATCTTTGGAGAGCTGCAGCTTCGTAACCATTGATAGCACATCATTCAAATCAAGTTCAAATTGTGCGTATTTACAGGAACTTTTACCGTGTGCATTTGAATTTTAAAATTAAAGTTCGGACCAAAAACTACATTAAAAATGCCTGCGAATTTTGTACTCTTGGCCAAAACATTAAATCATGATAATGCTTTGCGGAAGATTTGGGTGTACTTGCCAAAGCAAAGTTTTTTTAGGAAAAAATAATGTTATATTACTTTGCTATTCCCTGCAAAACGAATTGAAATATCAGTCGAGGACCCCATTAAATAACAAAAAGAGCTGTACATTTCGCAAGTGAATGCAAAAATAAGTGCAAAAAAAGGGTTTTTACATTTTGGAGAGTATAAAAGTTTCGGCACCAAAGAATATAACACTCTCACTTGTTTTATGTACATTTGATAAACAAATGGAAAATTTTTATGCGAAAAGCTTAGACTTGGTGAAATAGTAGTTTTGGTAAAAAAATTATGTTTTTTTTCACGAAAAACAAAATTATGTTTAAAAAATTGAATGAACCCAAAATTTTTGGTGAAAAAAAATTTTGATGAAAAAAAGTTTTTGATTAATTTTTTTGATGAAAGGAAAAATTTTTTGATGTAAAAAAAAATTGATGAAAAAAAAATTTGGTGAGAAAACATTTGATAATAAAAAATTTGATAAAAAAATTTGATGCAAAAAAATTAATGAAAAAAAATTTTTGATGAAAAACAAATTTGATAAAAAAAAAAAAAAAATTTATGAAAAAAAAATTTATGAAAAAAAAATTTATAAAAAAAATTTTCTAAAAAAAATGTTTGATGAAAAAAAAAAATTTATGAAAAAAAAAACATTTGATGAAAAAAAAGTTTGATGCAAAAAAAAATGATGAAAAAAAATTTAATGAGAGAAAAAAATTAATGAACAAAAAAAATTTGATGAAAAAAAAATTTGATGAAAAAACAAATATTTAATAAAAAAACAAATTTATGAAAAAAAAAAAAAAAAATGATGAAAAAAAAAATTTGATAAAAAAAAAAATTTGATGAAAAAAAAATTGATAAAAAAAAATTGATAAAAAATTGATGAAAAAAATTTTATGAAAAAAAAAAATTGATGAAAAAAAAATTTGATGGAAAAAAAATTGATAAAAAAAAATTTGATAAAAAAGTTTAAAATAAAAAATTTGATGAAAAAATGTTTGTTTTTTTTGTTGAAAAATAATTATGTGACTTTTTATTCACCAGCTGTTGAAATACTGTTTTATTCACCACGAGGTGAATTATTATTCAAGTTACAAACCCAAGTTATTAAATTTTTTGGATTTAAGAACATTAAAATAGTAATTCTTGTTTTCTTTTTCGTTAATTGTTAGCTTATATAGTCAAACTGAGGTGGCGTCCTGCAACTTTTTTAAAATTAGACACCTGCCTATAAACATTATCATGTTAAAATAAGTGCAAAAAAGTGTTTTTACATTTTGGAGAGTTTAAAAGATTCGGCACCAAAGAATATAATACCTGTTTTATGTACATTTAAAAAACAAATGGAATTTTTTTATGCGAAAAGCTTAGACTTGGTGAAAAAGTAGTTTTGGTAAAAATAATGATTTTTTTTTCACGAAAAACAGAATTATGTTAAAAAAAATTTAATGAAACCAAAATTGTTGGTGAAAAAAAAAAAATATGAAAAAAAGTTTTTGATGAAAAGAAAAATTTTTTGATGTAAGAAAAAATTGACGAAAAAAAAAATTTTTTGGGGAGAAAAAAATTTGATAGAAAAAAAAAGGATGAAAAAAAATATGATAAAAAAAAAATTATGAAAAAAAATTTTGATGAAAAAAAAAATTTGATGGAAAAGAAATTAATGAAAAAAAAAAATTGATAAAAAAAAAAATTTGATGAAAAAAAAAATTGATGAAAAAAAAAATTGATGAAAAAAAAAATTTGATGAAAAAATTAATGAAACAAAAAAAATTTATAAAAAAAAATTTGATGAAAAAAAAAAAAAAATTGATGAAAAAAAAAATTGAAGAAAAAAAGTTTGATAAAAAAAAATTTTATGAAAAAAAAAAAATTTAATAAAAAAAAAAATTTTTTGATGAAAAAATTTTTGATAAAAAAAGAATTTATGAAAAAAAAATTTAATGGAAAAAAAAATTTGATCGAAAAAAAAATGTTGATGAAAAAAAAAAATATTAATGAAACAAAAAAAATTTTTTTTTTTTGAAAAATAATTAAGTTACTTTTTATTCACCAGCTGGAGAAAAACGGTTTCATTCACCACGAGATGAATTATTTTCCAAGTTACAAGCCCAAGTTATTAAAATTTTTGGTTTTAATAACATGAAAATAGTAATTCTTGTTTTCTTTTTCGTTAATTGTTAGCTTATATTGTCAAACTGAGGTGTCGTCCTGCAACTTTTTAAAAATTAGACACCAGCCTAAAATCATTATCATGTTAAAAATTACATGGCTGAAATCAGCTTATAATTGTGATTACTTGTTTAAAATTTCAAAAGAATCCGATAAAAAAATTGGTCTGGCCAAACTACTACCGACTACTTGTCTCGGCTAGTCCACTTAAAAAAAAATCCAAAAAATCAAATCTAATTTTTTACTAATTAGAATTGACTATATACAGGAACTCCAAATTTTAAATTTTAGTAGAATCCGATTAATTTTGTGGCATTGGCAAACTACTACCCGTCCCAGCTCGTCCAATTTCCACACAAATGTTTGAAATGTTTACAATTTTAAAGTTTGAAGTCATTTTATGAAAAAATTGCCAAAGAAACTTGTTAATAAAATTACATTGCTGGAATCGGCTTATAATTGTTATTAGTGTTTAAAATTTCAAAAGAATCCGATGAAAATTGTGGCCTGGCCAAACTACTACCCGACTGCCCGTCTCGGCTAGTCCACTCAAAAATAATAAAAAACACAAACGCATTGATATTCAGGGACACCAAATTTCAAATTTTAGTGGAATCACTTTGAGACAATCTTGCGTTTAACCTTAATTTGAGCCAAATCCGATAATTTTAACCCGTTGCGCCCTTCGGTCAAAGTTTTGGATTCTTCGGAAATTTTTACCAATGTTTTGTATTTTTGAAAAATTAAAAAAAAAGTATCTCGGGATACGTTATTTTTGTTAATTTTATTATGCCGAATATGAATATTAACATATTTATGAAATCGATCGGGTCTTACTACGTTCAAAACAATTAAAAAAAAATATTCAAAATTTTTTCCACTGACTACGAACTAAAACTTTTGATCGAGGGCGCCAAGGTTTAAAATGAAAGTTTGTCTTAAACTCTATATGTGACCATACACTTGCAGTATCGTTGTACAACCAAAGAAAAACATAAGCTTGATTTAATAAAATTTTATTATAATAAAATATGAAAATAATAAAAATATCCCAGCAAAAAAAGAGCTTACCATTCACTATAAAATTCACCACAACTTATGAACCAGATGTATTTCTTCTTCAAATGAAACATTGATGAATTTAATATGGGCGTGACACACAAAGTATGTTCTTTTTTAAGGATTGACACTTAAGTATAACATATACCACTAGTGTTTATTATGTACATATATATTAACATTTTTATCACAACTTTTGAAGTAGTGATCCGGATGTTAATATATCTTGACTTTTTGGAAGCGCTTTTTTATCACCTCTTTAGAAGTACTTACATATTTCTTGGCATTTTGGGTGTGATTATGTCATTTTTATTTGGTGATTTAGAACTTCTAAATTTGAAGGATTTTTTCACTTCTTTTTGTAAGATTGATTGAAAGAGTATTTTTTTGCAATATTTACACTAAAAACACTGTTCGACAGCAAAATCTTCATAGTGAAATTTCTAACTGCTCCATATAGATTTTGGTCTCCTGCTTCCAAATCTACCGTATTCTTACGCTGATTCCATCAATTTAGTAATTGATTCAAATAAAATGGACCTCCTGATTCCAAAACTGCAATCCAAACTTTTGAAGCATTTTCTGTTTTTGAGATATTCGCGTTTGGAAATTTTAGTGTGATTTGTAATGAATATAAGTGCGCAACAGTGGAGTTTGAGTTTTTCAAACGCCAATATTTCAAAAACAGTACGCGATAGAAAAATTTGGATACCAGATTTGGAATAAAAATGTCTTATTTTTACTAAATTGAATACTATTGTGTTTGAGCAAATTAAGAATACGTTACAGAGGAGACCCAAATATTTCAATATTCAAACGCGAATATCTTAAAAACCTTCCGTGATAGAAAAACTAATTTCATTGATAACACAGGGCAACACTTTTTTGCCCGGGTTCTGATAGCTAATTTTGGGTATTAGGGGTACGCTGGTTTCAAATCTGGCTACCGTTTTTTTGAGTCAGCTCTAGTTTTCGAGATATAGCCTAAGGAAACTTTGAAAATAGGCTGTTATATAGTAGTCTTACATCCAAAAAAGTGAATAACGATTTTAAGTATGTTGGATGTGCTGATTCCAAAAATGCTCTTACTTTTGATGAGTCATCTTTAGTTTTTGAGATATCGCTAAGATAAAATAAAAATAAAATAAAATAATTTTTAAATTTTTGACCTCTTTAATTTTGCCTGAATACTTATGCCCTTTTTAATAACTCGAAAACTAAAGCAGTCAGAAAAAAGCTAATACCAGTTTTGGAATCCTGGCATCCAATATAGTTATGTTCTTGTTTAAAACTGAGGCACTAAATTTTTTTTTTTTAAATTATAGCCAAGCAAAATTGGTAAACAACGCCCTTTTTAGACTCTTTAACAGCGATTTGCTCGCCAACGCGAGCTGATGGAAACAATTGGATAACAGATTCGGAATCAGCACACTAAAATACATACAAATCATTTGTCAAAGGTCAGGCAAATTGAAAAAGTTTAAATTTTGTCAACCTGTGTAATCCAACGTATAAACTTCAAATTAAAAAAATAGTACTTATAAAGATCACAAAACTATAAAAATTCACGGCGAATCGATTCACCAGTTTCTAAAAAGCTTAAAAAATCCTTAATAATGTGATGCAGCAAAATGCGCTTTAGTTCGTAAATGTATTTATTTAATTTAGGACCAACTTTTTTCGATATAAGATATAGAATGATAGTTGAATTTCAAACTGCTTGCATGAAATTTGAAAAATTTATCAATAATCGATTTTTTAAGCTCTAAATAAAGAGAAATAAAATGCCATTACCAAATTTTGTCACCATTTTTGCAAAACCTAAATCTATTCGAAGCTGGACGTAGAAAAAATTGCATACTTCGTGTATCACGCCCATTCTAAGTGTTTCAGTTGAAAAAGAAGTTCATATGTTGTGGTGATTTGATTTAATTTGATATAATACTTACACTCAGAAAATTATGTAAGTTACTACATGGTAGTTATTTGTATATTTTACAGTAGTTAGTTGTTTTCAACTACAAAGTCAGTTGTTTTTGTATGAAAAATATGAAACAACTATTTCTGTTAGTTACTTTAAGTCGATTTTTTGATCAACTAAGAAAAAAGTACTGTGATGTAGTAACAGTTATTTAAAGTAGTTAATATTATTTTTTTTTGTCTCTGAAAAATTTTCAAACTTTTTTTCCAAAAAATAAATTTTTGTTTTTTTATTTTTCACAACTTAAAAAAAGAAAACTTGGAAAAAATTTGGTCTTCAATTTTTTTTCTGAAAATTAAAAAAAAAAAAAAGTTATATTTTGATTATTCTATTTTTACTACATTTTAGTTGTTTTAACTACAAATGTAAGTAGTTTTTACTACATAAGTCAGTTGTTTTTTGTTAGTTAAAATAACTAACATTGTTAGTTGATTTAACTGAAAAAGTAGTTGACCCCAAAACAACTTACAAAGTAGTTATTTTAACTGACATTTTCAGTTGATTTTACTAACATAATTTTTTGAGTGTAAGTGCCAGAAATTTGCACTTTTTAATTTAATTCCTAAGAACATATGAAAGAGGTACTTTAAAATCATTAAGTAAAGAACTGGTGAAAGATGTTTTAATTGTTATTTTGTAGCATTTTTGGAAGTAATTTTAAAAGTACTTCCTACGGACTATGAAGTTCGGCACCTATCGCTACTTTGTATGTAGTGAAACCACTAATTCTTTTTGAACCACTTCGTTAATTCTTTGCTGGGTATATATTTTAAATTGTCTTTTGTTACACTATTTATCAAGTCTGATGCCCAATTACAAATAAAGTTAATGTTTTGAATTAATTTTATTGTTTTTTTATTATAATTTCTTAGATAAATTCTTAAATATTCTCAGTCAATTTACCTTAACTTTAAATTTTTTTCACTTAATTTTCTTATAAATTTCTGTAAATTCTTAAATATTCAAATTCAATTTACCTTTATGTCATCTACAATATTGTAATTTCTACTTGTGTATTTTTTTTTTTTTTACAAAATTTAATTAAATCATAATTTTAATATTTTATTTGCAACATCTTTGCAAAGGCCTTATGAGAGAAAATATAAACAAAGACATAATGTAGCAAAAAAAAAAAAAAATTACAATTTCAATATAAATTCTCGCAATTTGTTATGCAAACTATATAATAATTTTACTTAAAAACATAAAATTAAATTAAAATACAACAAACTAAAAAAAGAAAAAAAAAAAAAAAGACTTCTTGAACAAAAAAAATTATTTAAATATGATTGGTAAAGTGTATACCATTCTTCTACCAATTCTACACACTCACTATTCTGACAGTCCAGACCAGTCAGTCTACCACCAAACAACCATTGTTGTGATGACGATTTCAAAAGACAAAAATAAAAAAAATTGCAACTACTTTGCATACCATACATACTTACAGACAAGCAGCAACTGCATTTAGTTATTATTGTTTTTTAAGCAAAACTACAGAAGTGCCCTGGTAAAGTGGAGCTGCACTATTCGAAGCCAGGCAAACAAAAAAAAACGATAACTTAAATTCTCCTGCGAAGTTATAGAAAAACTTTTAATAATTTACCAAACTGAAACAAATGGCAAATCCGTAGACTTTTGGTCCAATTAATGGCGTGTCCACTGTTTAAAAACATCATCAAGAAGTAAAAAAAAAAAATTGAAATTTACGAAAAGAAACAGGTTGTAACCAAATTAAATACAAGAACGAAAATTATTTCAATTGTGTGCATTATTCAGCAAACCAGCCAGCAACAATAATAACGAAATAAAGAAAGACGCAAGTCAAAGAACCCAAAAAAGTATGCTATTTATAGTGGTAGTAGCTTTTCGTCTAAAGTATACTAAGTATGCAAAAGATGTGGCAAATTTAGGAAGTTTTCCTTAGTCAGAGATTTGGAATTTACTAGTTTAGTAAAGTTATATAAAAAAGTTGCTAAAAAAAACTCAAAAAACTTTGAGGGCGTTTATACTGTTATTTATTGTACACACCTTAAGGTATGCTACAAATATTTTTTTTCAAAAAATGCTTAAAAATAGGCAAAAATTCATATTTTATGCGGACACCACTTTATAAACCTGTACCTTCTCTATGTTAACAAATTATTTGTTTATGATATTTACGATTCAATAATAAATTTTTAATGTTATTTTAAATTAATTTCTATAACCATGCCCCCAAAGGAGGGCGGCCTGAATAAAATCGAATTTTGTAACCCCGTTGGTCCAAGCGCAGGTCTATGAACATTAGGGTGGTTCTTAAAAAAAAAATGTTGGATTTTTGTACGGGACGCCCCCTCAGTTTATTAAGATTCATGAAAAAGTAATGCCGAAATTTTTTCGAAATTTTCGAAAAGGTTCTTAAGGTCGCACCGGGCGCTTGAAGTTCGGGACCTGGGACAAAAAAGACGTTTAAAAAAAAATATATATAAAAAAAAAAATTAAATTAATCATTATGAAACCGGTTTTATTTAATAATTGACCCTAAGTATTTAATTTTAAATTTATAGATTTATTGGACATATTTAACCCTTCGCTACATAAGGTAAAAAAATGTCATTTTTCTAAGATCATGCCCAAAGCCACAATTTCATGGTTTTCAAAATTGTATTCACTTAAATTTAATAATCTTCAAATTTTATTGATAAATTTCATTGAATACATCTTGGAGAATAAATGTTTAATTTTGGGTATTTTTCGCTCTTTCCGTTTAGCATTTGTAGCGATTTAATTTTAGCGATTTTCAAGAAAATGCACTTTTTTAACCATTATTATTTATTTTTTTTGTTTTGACCTACATTTTGGAGAAAAAAAACTAAAGCTCAATTGAATATTGTTTCATTCGATTACTATTACACATTTTTTCAAATCTTACCAGTCCATGAGACTTTTAACCCATGTTGAACGTCGGCCAAAAGTGACCAAAATGAAAAATTTGATTTAATGTACTATTTAATCATAAGGGATGATTAATGAACTATTTTTACTTAGAAAATCATTAACCCGTGTTGACCAAAGGCCATTAACCCATTTTGACCGACGGCCAAATGAAAAAAAGTTCGGAATTTTATCAAAACTAACAATATGTTGCTACTTGTGTGTATTTTTATTGACTTTATTTATTTGAAAAGTTAAATTTTTGTGGAACATAAATAATCACCAATCCTGTTGCATAGAGTCTGAAATTCACTTGCTCGTAACAAAATATGTACTAGAATGTCAAAATTTTCGCTAACAGAATAGCACGGTGATTTTCCTTTTTGAATCAAAATAAAAACAACAATTCACCACTGCATAAACATTATTTGAACATTTGAGCGGTTTTCACCTCGAGTTCGTTATTTTCATTGCAGTATGGCTAGGAGACCAAATGAATCTCTTTAGCATTTTATGATTTTCTGATTTGATGATTTTAATGATTTTCTGAGTGAAAATAATTCTTTAATCATCCTTTATAATAAAATTTATTTCAATAAATTTATTATTAAAATATAATACATTCTTAATGCTAAAAACCTGCTAAGCCATATGGCTTGTCTGCAAATGAAACATTGTGCTAATAACTTTCAATATTTTTTTGAAATAAGTCAAATTTCGCTTTTTGGTCACATTTGGCCGTCGGTCAAAATGGGTTAATGGCCTTTGGTCAACACGAATTAATAATTTTCTAAGTAAAAATAGTTCATAAAACATCCTTTATGATTAAATGATACATTGTAGTTATTACTTTCAATAATTTTTATAAATTAAATCAAATTTTGCATTTTGGTCACTTTTGGCCGACGTTCAACATGGGTTAAAAGTTTCATGGACTGGTAATATTTAAAAAAATGTAACTGTAATCAAATGGAACAATATTCAATTGAGCTTTAATTTTTCCCCCAAAATGTGGATCAAAACAAAAAAAAATAAACAATAATGGTTAAAAAAGCGCATTTTCTTGAAAATCCCTAAAATTAAATCGCTACAAATGCTAAACGGAAAGAGCGAAAAATACCCAAAATTAAACATTTATTCTCCAAGATGTATTTAATGAAATTTATCAATAAAATTTGAAGATTTTTAAATTTAAGTGCATAAAATTTTCAAAACCATGAAATTGTGGCTTTGGATATGATCTCAGAAAAAGGACATTTTTTTTTACCTTACGTATCGAAGGGTTAAATATGTCCAATAAATCTATAAATTTTAAATTAAATACTTAGAGTCAATTATTAAATAAAACCGGTTTCATAATGATTAATTAAAATTTTTTTTTTATATAATTTTTTTTAAACGTCTTTTTTGTCCCAGGTCCCGAACTTCAAGCGCCCGGTGCGACCTTAAGAACCTTTTCGAAAATTTCGAAAAAATTTTGGCATTACTTTTTGATGAATCTTAATAAACTGAGGGGGCGTCCCGTACAAAAATCCAACATTTTTTTTTTAAGAACCACCCTAATGAACATAATATGGCAATCAAATGCAAGCAAAAATTAAAAAAAAATTGAAAAATATCGTATTTTTCAGAGGTCGTTTTAGTTCTTCAAGGGGAAACTTTTTTCCCTCTGTTCCGATTTTGCCCATCTTCGAACTTAACCTTACCAGTAACATATGAGATATTCTTGCGCAATTTCAGGGGTCTAGCTCTTTTGCTTTGGACTGCACCGTTATTTCTACAGACGGACGGGCGGACGAATGAACATCGCTAGAATGTCTTAGATTCTATCATGGATCAATATTATATATACTTTGTGGGGTCCCTGACCGATATTTTGATGTGTTACACACGGAATGACAAAGTGAGTATACCCCCATACTGTGGTTGGAGGGTATACAAAAAATTAAGATTTTTTTTACCTTTTTGAACTTTCAAGGGAAGTCTCCCTGGTGTCACCCTCCGATCTTCATGAAATTTGGATATGTTGTTAAGAACGAAAATTAATTCGACACGTACATATTTTTTTAGCGGCCCGAACTCATTTTTAGGGTGGTCGATTTGTATGGGGGAAATTGACCTTTTTCAGTTTTTTACGATTTACGCCTATTTAAACAAAATTGCTATGGGCATGTGTGGTATCAGATTAAAGGTATTAAAAATACCTATCCCGTGGTGCTAACAAGGAGCCAAAGAAGTTAATATTTTTCGACTTATTAACAAAAATGTCCTAAAATTTTAGTATTTTATGTTCTTAGCACACGTTTTTAGCACACGTAGATAGATTTTCCAAAGACCTTTCGTTTGGTATGTAACATGCTTAGGTTTCTTTGCATAAAATAGGAGATAAACAAAAAAAAATAAAAAATTACCTTGTCTTCCCCCTCCTTTTTACCCATTAAATATGAATTTGGGCCGCTAAAAAAATACGTGTCCCTTTATTTTTTCTGCTCTACAAAATAAAACCAATTCCACAAAGATCCGCTGGTGACACTAGGGAGACTTCTCGTGTTAGCTCAAATTAAGTTTAAAAGAAAGTTTGTCTTAACCTCTATAAAGAATTAAGTATAAAAATATAAGCTTTTTTTACTTTTTTGAATTTAGGAAAATACCGCCTTTTTCAAAATTTTTTGACAAAATTCAAATAGCGATGAAATTAATAAAAAATAATGTATCGCAAGATAACTTTTTTTTATTTTTTAATTTTTTAAAAATCCAAAATTATGGTGGAAATTTTTCCTAAAATCCAAAACTTTGATCGAAAGGTTTAAATGAAAGACTAACTTGAAAGACTATCTTGAAAAAAATAATTTTCTTGAAAACTATGCTATGAGAATATCATGGTTTTAATTAGTAAAGAAAATAATGACCTCGAACCAGAATAAACATCCTCAAAATATAAAAGGTCGAATAAAACAATTTTTATTGTTTAATAAAAATTAATCAGAATTTGAACATAATGGTTGGCAGGCCACAGTCACAGACTATATACAGACTCGACAGTAGAGTTTAAAGGCAAAAAATGGGGAAAAACTAAGCGATTTTAGGAGAAAACAGAGCGGTTTTTAGCTAGTTTGAAGCTAACATGGCAACACTTTCTACGACTTAGGAGTGAGTGAAACAATAAAATCCGATCTGGCATCTATTTTTCTTAAGGCGCGTTATATTAGCTTTCTCTTTCTAACCTAATTCGTAGAATAATTTGAAAGAAATTAACCATATGGTTAAGGAAAACTTTTTTGACACCTGTCACTTATGTTGAGTCAGTATTAGTCTGTGCCATAGTGATAAATAATCCTAATGTGGTATTATTACACTCACAACTACAAATAACATATTGTTGTAGTCCAATGGACTATCCTATGTAAAAAAAATGTTTTAAATATTTTTGTTGGTTATTGCCTTACTAGTATAGTACAATTTCTTCGTCTTTCAAATTCACATTGTGAATAGAGTCGAATATGTATTAATACTTTACTTTGTGCGCAAACGATTTGTCATTAGACTCGTTTGCTACTTTGTAGTAAATCGTTTCTATTTTTGCTAAATAATCTTGACAATGAAATCTGACAAATTCCTTAACACGTGTCGATTAAGTCTTGCAAAAATGACCAACATAAATAAATTTAAAACAAAAAAATAATTTTCTTGAAAATTATGCTATGAGAATATCATGGTTTTAATTAGTAAAGAAAATAATGATCTCGAGCCAGAATAAACATCCTCAAAATATTTTTCATCAATATTTTTTTTCATCAATATTTTTATTTATCAATATTTTTTCATAAATTTTTTTTATCAGTATTTTTTTTTCAATATTTTTTTTTTTATCAATATTTTTTTTTTCATCAACATTTTTTCTCATCAATATTTTTTCATTTTTTTTTTTCTCAATATTTTTTTTCTCAATATTTTTTTCTTCAGTATTTTTTTTCATAAATATTTTTTTTCTTCAAAATTTTTTTTCATCAATGTTTTTTTCGTCAATATTTTGTTTTCATCAACATTTTTTTTTATCAAATATTTTTTTTATCAAAAATCTTTTTTCTTTAAAACTTATTTTCATCAAAAACTTTTTTATCGACAAACACAGACAAACACATGGATATCACTAGAATGTCCTAGAAACCTTTAAGGATCAATAATATATAAACATAATGGGGTCCTTGTTATTTCAATGCGTTTTGCATGGAATGACAAATTAATATGGCGCTATTTTTTATAGAAATTTGTTGCTTTGGAAAGAAAACCTATTTATACAGCTTAACATTATCATGATTCAATGGCAGGTTAAGATCTGAAATGGACAAAATCGGACAATGGGGAAAAGGTTTGCCTTTAAACACCTAAACAAATCTCTAAAAAATAAATTTTTAACCGTTTTTTGTACTTTTGTTAAACATATGAAACATTTTTTTGGCGATAACGGTCCGACCCCTGTACTTCTACGCAGAAGGCAAAAATGTCAATTTTTTGGCCCGCCCCCTTTTTGGGGCGTGGTTTAAATAATGATAAAATTGTAAGTTGAGTTGCCGATAGCTTTCGGAAAAATCCATCCTTCCGTCTTCAGCACTTTTCGGTTGTCACACTCAAAGTGAGTCAGTAAGTAAATTCCTTCGTTGTAAGTAAATTGATTAGGAATATATATTTATTCTGTAACTGATTAATGAAATTTGTTCTGTTGTTATCCTTCCCCTTCCAAGCTAATGTGAGGTTGTGTTTGTAAGTTTATTGCATGCTCCTTGTACTAAACTAAAAAAAAATTTCATCACCACACACATTTTGTATTTTTTTGCTTTTGTTTTCTTTTGAACATATTTTTAAAGTTAAGCATGATTTTATATATTTTTTTTTTTAGATTCTTTTCCAATTTTGCTATACTTTTTTTGGCAATACTAAACATGAAAATTGCTTACTCATTGCTTAAAGGTTCTTACGATTTTATTTTTTTTTTTTCATTTTTGGAAAATGCTGCTGACTGACTATTACCTACTTAGGTATGTATGGACGGATGAATGGTTGGTTGGTTGTTGGTAGGTAAGGAATATAAATGTGTGTGTCTGTAAACTATAAACTATTTTTTGGTTATCGTTAAAAGAGGCTTGAAGTACCTTTTCGGAAATTCAAATTTCCGTTTCTCAAGGATGTTTTTTTTTTCAGTTGCTTTTACATTATTCAAATTTAATTTGTTGTTGTTACTTTACCATAGCTGGCAGTGTAGATTAGCATTTGTTTTAAAAATTTTAGAATATATTTTGTCCCTACTACTTTTAAGGTAGCATATTTTTTTTTTCTAAAACATTTTGCTGAAGTGCGTTGTTTTTTTTTCTATACTTGAGGTTTTCTAGTAGATTTTGGAAGGTTGTCAAATTTTATTAGATTATTTTGTTGTTGGCTTATTATGTATTTTTTTTTTTTTTTCATTATTTAGGCCATAAACATAAGTGGCAGGTTGTTAAGAAATTTAATTTATAAATTTAAAGGACAGAGAAATGAAATTATACAATTTATTTTGTAGAAACTATAAATATGAAAACGCAGTAATAAAAGAATAAAAAAACACTATTTGAATAAGGTGGTTGTATCGTCTAAGGTGAAATTAAATTTTAAATTAAATTTACTTTTGAATTTTTCAACTTAAGCCCTTATAACAAATAGAAGTTGGCGCCAAGCTCGATCTGTACTAACAGAAAAACTATAAAAAAATAATGACAAAAGATGTCGCACTATAGACTGGAATTTTATTGTATGGCGAAAACGTTTTTCTCTCGATCAGTCAATGCAAATTTTTATTTTGTTAGGCCTAAAACTTATGGACACCAAAAAAACCTTAACAGTTTACAAGAAAAAGCCTCGTAATCCCATTTTACCAATATTTGAAAGATTTCCTTGTTTTTTAACAAATAATTTTCGATCGAAATTTACATTTTTCTTTGTAATTTTACAGGTTTTCTTGTAATTTTACAAATAACACATTACCAGGTAATATGTATACCTTATTTGTAGCATTACTTTAGGATTTCTTACCAAACATTTGTTCCACAACGTATTATTTTAAAGTGAAAAATAATGCTTAACTAATAATTTGTTACGTAATGCATGATTATTGGAAAAAATGTATTTCATATTTTTTATTTCTAAACATTAAATCATGGATGAATGACTTATATTTGGTTACATTATGTATTATTTCAAAGTTTGAAATAATGCATTATTTTTAATTGGATGCATAATGCATTACAATAACAAAAAAATATATATTTTTAAAAAAAAAATGCATAAATTTCTACTAGAGATGGGCTCACGACAGGAATTTTCTAATGACACACACTCAATCACGAGCATATTTTATTTACTTACACTCACTTACAATCACGTGAGTAAATTTAATACAAATTTTTTTTTCACTACTCGTAACACCTTATATTTTATGTTTTGGTATGCTATATTTTATACCTTACTCGTATGCTTTGCTATAAATTTGATCAATTATTTAATAGCTTACTGGTATTCTTTGTCATAATGTGCATGCATTACTTTGAGTCTCATCCCCTGTAAAAAGTCTCATCCCCATCAATGCTGAAATGTATAAAACAAGCTATCGTATACCTTATTTTATACCTTATTTGGTAATCTAAGTTTTGATGGGTATTTTAGAAAAAAAAAATCTAGTAAATTTACGAGAATTTCTTGTAAGTTTTATTTCGCCAATAAAGTTGTTAATTTATAATTTTATTAATAAAAATCTTACAAAATTACAAAAAAGCTCGTAATTTTTACTAGGAATTCTCGTAAAATAGGAGGTAGCAAAAAATCTAGTAAATTCACGAAACCTCCTTGTAAGATTTATCGCATCAAAAAAATTGTAAATTAACAATTTTATTGGTAAAAAGTTTGTAAAATTTCAAAATTACTGGTAAAAAGGAATTCTTGTCAAATAGGAGGTAACAAAAAAAAGTTACAAACTTTTCTTGTACTTTTACAAGGTTTTTGTTTTGAGTATGGTACAAATTTGAGGTCAATCGGATTAAATTAAATTTGAAAATTAAAAAAAAAAAAAAACAAGTAAAAAAGTTAAATTCGACTTGGCCGAATATATGAATACTAGGGATGTCGCGAATATTCGTCACTATTCGGTATTCGGCATATTCGGCATGTTTTTTTGAATATTCGGTTGAATAAATATTCGTCAATAGTTTGCCGAATATTCGGCAAAATTTAAATTAGTTAAAAAAACACTTTTTATTAATTTGACTCTTTTTTGTAGTCATTTTAGTTAGTTTTTGATACAAAAAAACTTGAGCACTTGATTAAAATTCGAATGGATAAGGTTCCAGAATATATAAAAATAGTGTCAACAACAGCGTTGTTATCTTTTAGTCTAGTACTTTTTTTAAATATTTTACATGTAAAATACAGGCGTATGAATAATTAAATTATTCGGCAAGTATTCGTATTCGGTTCAAAACGAATACCGAATAATAAATATTCGGTAAAATGCCGACTACACTATTCGCGACATCCCTAATGAATACCCCAGCAAAACTTTGGTAATGGGTAGTGATTATATAACACATTACCAGGTAATGTATATACCTTATTTGTAGCATTATTTTAGGATGTCTTACCAAACATTTGTTCCACAACGTATTATTTTAAAGTGAAAAATAATGCATTACTAATAATTTGCTACGTAATGCATGATTATTGGAAAAAATGTATTTCATATTTATTATTTCTAAACATTAAATCATGGATGACTTATATTTGGTTACATTATGTATTATTTGAAAGTTTGAAATAATGAATTATTTATAATTGGATGCATAATGCATTACAATAACATAAAAAATAATTATTTTATAAAAAAAAGCATAAGTTTAAACTAGAGATGGGCTCACGACAGGAATTTTATAACGACACACACTCACGAGCATATTTTATCTACTTACACTCACTTACAATCACGTGAGTAAATTTAATACAAAAATACTTTTTCACTACTCGTAACACCTTGTATATTACGTTCTGGTATGCTATGTAAAATTTCAAAATTATTGTTACAAAGGAATTCTTGTCAAATGGAGGTAACAAAAAAAAAAATAAAAACTTTTCTTGTAATTTTACAAGGTTTTTTGTTTTGAGTGTGGTACAAATTTGAGGTCAATCGGATTAACTTAACCTATGGCGCCCGGCGATCAAAGTTTTGGATTTTTGAAAATTAAAAAAAAATACAAGTAGAAAAGTTAAATTCGACTTGGCCGAATCTATGAATACCCTCCACAATGTCCTTTTTAAGTGATAGTAAATTTTCTAACATGAAAAAAATAAAATTTTTGATTAGAAATATTTTATTATGTGTAAAAAAAAATTTTTTTTAACTAATTTTTGAAAAAAAAAAATAATTTACTAAGTTTTTTTTGGAGTGTAAATTTTTTTTTTGATTGTAAAATTTTTTCGAGTGTATTTTTTTTTTAGTGTAAAAATTATTTTGAGTGACAAAAATATGTTGTAAATATTTTTGTGACTTATTAATGTTTTTAAACCATGTTTAAAGGGTTTCCAACACATGAATTTAAGGTGAAGCTAATCTGAAATTCACGGTATTGCTAATAACGTTTGAACCACTAGACCGATTTGGCTGAAATTCAATAGGAACCAGGCCACGGGAACGACAATTATATATGCCAAGCTTCTCAGCATCCTCAGAATAGCCTTTCGAAAGTTAGCGAGTTTTTTATCTCGTAAATTCACGAAAAACCCTTGCCGAATTTTAGTCTTTTGCTCATAACTTTTGAACCACTTGACCGATTTCGCTGAATTGCAATACAAACCTGACCAGGTAAATGCCCAATATATACGCCAAACTTCAGGAGCAGCCGTTAGGTATTTCAAAAGTTAGCGTGTTTTCAACAGACAGACAGACGGACAGACGGACGGACGGACATCGCTACACTCAAAATAATCACTCTGTTAAATTACAGAGATACTCTGCTGAGCCAGCAGAAAATACCATAGATTTCCAACCAGCAAGATTTTTTGTTATTTTACGAAGAAAGCTCTGTAAAATGATTTCGATAAAAAAACTGTAGATTTACAGAATTATCTGTAAAATGTTGATGAAAGCGACCAGAATTTTACCAGGAAGCATGGATAGTAATAACTTGACACAAAGTAAAGTCAAATGCTATAATTTAAATGCGCCCGCTTAAATGTTTCGCACGCGAAATTTGTAGAAATAATTTATAAACTCGCTGGATGTTCTCACGGGTTTTTTTTAATAAACTTCTCATCTTCAGTTCCACATTTGAGCGGGGTCATTCCAGTGAACACTTATAAAATTAAAGGGAAATCGTTTAAGAATGCCTTGACTTTATTGTATATCTTTTAAATGCGCTTGATATGGCTTTTACACAATGGTCCCTATTTGATTCCTGATAAATTTCTCCTTCCTTAATGTGCAAGTTGTTTTGACAATTGGGAAATGCCATCATGTAAATTTGCCCGCTTTAATGCTTCCAAATTGTAAATTAACTTTTTTTTTTGTGAAAATTACGAGTTCCTTCAATTTTGCACTACACCTCGTAAAATTTAGCATATTTTATTGCATTTTAAGAAGTTTTTTAAAGAGGGGTTGAAATACTTGGACGTTTTTTAAAGAGATTTTTATTTGAAAACTGTATTACAGAGTAATAGTAAAATTACAGATGAAATTTAGTATTTTGGTTACGAGAAAAAAACAAAGTATTTTTCTAAAATCTGTATTTTAACAAAAAAAGCCCTATTTATTATCTTTAAAATAGAGATTACAAAGAAAAAAGTAAAATTACAGATACAATTTTGTTTTTCGGTCACAAGAAAATACAAAGTATTTTCTTTAAATCCGTATTTCGGCAGATAACTTTGTCAAATATCTGTCGAATTGAGATTACAGTCATTTTACAGAGTATTTAACAGAGTAATTATTTTGAGTGTAGATCGTCTTAAAAACGGAATGACAAACTTATATATACCCTCCTCACAAGAGTGGAGGGTATACAAAATTTATGCCTTGCGACACATCATACTTATTTATTTTAAAGCACTGAACACATCGAAAAAAAAATTAAAAGCGGCCGAACGGTTTTCGAGATATTGCTATTTAAAATTTGGAAAAAAAATTAAAGGTTTTTCGTTTTAGAAATTTAAAAAAAAAATCTCAAAATTTCTTATTCTTGACCCTTTTATAGAGCTTGGCATAATCTTTTATTTAAACCATAATTTTGGATTTTTGGAAATTTAAAATTTAAAAAAAGACATATCTCCCGATAGATTACACAGGGCAACACTTTTTTTTGCCCGGGTTCTGATAGCTAATTTTGGGTATTGGGGGATCGCTGATTTCCAATCCGGCTACTGTTTTTTTGGGTCAGCTCTAGTGTTCGAGATATAGCCTATGGAAACTTTGAAAATAGGCTGTTTTTGGCCTGTCTGTTAGTCTATATTTACTTTTGTTGAGTCATCTTTAGCTTTTGAGGTATCGCAAAAATAAAATTTTTAAATTTATGACCTCTTTAATTTTGTCTAAATATTTCTGCCCCTTTTTAATAAATCGAAAACTAAAGCTGTCAGAAAAAAGCTAATACCAGTTTTGAAATCCTAGCATCCAATATAGTTAAGTTCGTGTTTAAAACTGAGGCACTAAATTTTTTTTTGGAAATTATAGCCTAGCAAAATTGGTAAAAAACGCACTTTTTTTGGCTCTTTAACAGCGATTTGCTCGCGAACTCGAGCTGATTGCAACAATTGAATAACAGATTCGGAATCAGCACACTAAAATCCATATAAATCAGTTGTCACAGGTCAGGCAAATTGAAAAAGTTAAAATTTTGTCAACCTGTGTTATTTGTATTAACTTTGGCGTGCCTAATACAAATATCTTAAATCGCCATTTGAAAATTGTCAAAATTCGAGAAATTTTTTAAAAAATCTAAAAATTTTGTTCCCGTTTACTATTTAATAGAGCTGGAGACGAACTTTCATTTAAACTCAGTTTGAACCAAATCAGACCATTCTAATCCATGGCGCCCTTCGATCAAAGTTTAGAGATTTGGTGAAAATTTTGTAAAAAGCAAAACTTTGATCGGAGGGCGCCACAGGGTTAAAGGGATCTAATTTGGCCCAAATTAGGTTAAAAAAGGATTGCCTTGAGTTATGTGAAAGGGTAAAGGGAAAAAAAAAATTATATTTTTTTTAAATTTCTTAAACGTAGCGATATCTCGAAAACCGTTCGACCGACTTTTTTTTTTTTTTTTTTATATTCGTGTTCAAATTAATAAGTATGATGTGTCGCAAGACACAGATTTTTTAATTTAATTTTTTTTTTAATTCTTAAAAATCTAAAACTTTGATGGCCGGGCGCCACGGGCTAGTTTACACTAGAATAAAAATTTGCCCAGACACTTAGGAAAATCAAAAGCTTGAGAAAAAATGTCACTCTTATGTCGCACGTCATCGGAGCAAAAATGCAAAAACCTTGATTTGTGTCTACAATGCCAGATCATGTTGGTAAACCTTGCGAAAAATATGTAAGAAGCAAATGAGTTGAAAGATCCCAGGCAGAAAAATACAAACGGGAGAGTGCTGGCAAAGTACCTTTTATGGTCGCTTGTGTGCTGGGAAACCATCACGGTATAGTTCTCTCCCAGCGTCCAAAATGATAACCACGGTAAACGGTATGCCGTTGTTATTTTAAAGCGCTTTGAAAGCGCTTTAAAAACAAAAAATATGGTACTATTATAGCACTTTTAGAACAAAAAAATTGAACGTATCTAAATTGTATAAGTCCATAAGACATAACCTTTTTTGGTGTTTATTTGAATAAAGAAATTTATGAAATTAGGATAAAAAATTTATTGACTCATTTATTAGTATAAACAAATTTTGAACCAACTTTGAACAATTTTCTAAGTCCCGGAAAAAAATTGTTTGCAGTTTTCTTTGCGTTTTGGAATAAAAAATTTATTAAAATGCTTTTAGGAAAATATTTGGAAAAGTCCCGAAAAAAAGTGGTGTATTGAACCGAAACGGGTATGTATCCGGAGTTTAAGGGTGATGTATCCGGAGTTTAAGACACTTCCTCACGAAAGAAACAGGTGTTTTTATATAAAAGGTGTCAAGTTTGTAATATGTAAGTCATTGTGTATAAGTGACATATCACGAGAACTATCAAGGACCGGCCACTTATCCTGCAGGGAAATAAAAAATATTCCAATTGTTATGAAAATTACACTCAAAAAAAAAAAACTGTAAAGTTAGCAAAAAATTTAGTTAAATTTAACTAAAAAAACACCTGATTTTGAACCTACTAAATTTCTAGTTAATTTAACAAAAAATATTTAGTTAACTTTTCGTAGAATGAATGTAGCAAAAAAAATGTAATTTTAACTAAAAATTCAGCTGAAAATTTCGTAACATTTTTTATTAGTTGAATTCAGCTAAACTTTTTGTAAAAAATTTTAAGTTTGTTAAATATTGGTTTTAAACACTAACACTTCACTTATTTTTTCTTATTTTTTTCACAGCATTAAGTTCAGCTTAAGTAGGACTTATGAGATTTGCATAGGAGGCTACACAAGAAATGTTTAAAAGTTTTCACTTGACAAAAATGTTACAAAAAATCAGCAAATTAATTAGTACAAATTCGTAAACTCAGTTTTAAAGTCAACAAAAAAAATTAATTCAAAATTTGTACAAAACTAGTATTTTCGTAAATTGAATTTAACTAAAAAAAGTAGTTAAAACGCTGATTTTAACTAAAAATTTGCTAAAAAGCCAGTAAACTCGAGTTAACAAAAAAAAAAATGTTAACTTTACAGTTTTATTTTTTTGAGTGTAATAAATTTTAATAAAAAGTTTATACTTTGAACGGATTTAAATAGAAAAACACTGGCAAAGCGCTTGAAAAGCACTTTATAGAATTCATACTAACTTCTACACAAAAAATAAAGTGCTTTGCCGAAATTTTTTCTTTGGAACGGTTGGCAGTTTCTGCCCGGGATATTATGAAGTAAATTTGAGATTACTAAAAATAGAATTGTAGCGTTGGGAACTGTGAAAATTTATTCTTTTGAAACTAAAAATATGTAAACACAGCAGCAGTAGAACAAGAAATGAGTATTTGTCAAAGCATACCACTCAATGGTTGTACCGTAAGGTGGCGATCAGCCTTTGTTGTTAACTATATACATAAATATGACAAAATATCCGTGGTTCGATTCTTGGCATGGGTGCACATTTTTCAAAATTTACATATGTTTTTTAAAAACAACTTCATATTAACAAAAACAAAACAACATTTAACCGTTATGGGAATACCAGAAACCGTTATGGGAATACCAGAAATATCTATTATATTTAAAAATTAAAATTTCTTCTGCATTTTGTAACTAAAACCCTTATAACAAATAGAATTAGAGCCCGAGCTCCATCTGTGCAAACAGAAAAATATAAATTTTAAATTTTATTTAAAGTTGTCCCAAATAAATTTTAAAATAATTTTTATACATTTTATCACTTATTAATAAGCTATGAATCATTTTTCAAATACTTTGTTACCAAAAATATTTTTTTTCTTAATTTTTTTTCGGTATTTTTATGGTTTTTAACATATGATTATAATCATAAATTACTCGTAAAAACACGAATAATATTTGAAATGTAAGAAAACCTTTAATTTTCAAAGAAATATTTTTTTTTAATTTTTTTCACCGACTGCATTAAAACTCACACATTTATGTTATAAATTGCTTAACTCTGCCCAGTTCCAGCTTATGTGTGGTAGGTACTTTAAGCAAAATAATAAATGGTTAAAACACAAAAAAAATAACTTAAAACCTGGAAGTTTTCTTTGAAGGCAAACATATAATATCATCATCATCAACACTAAAAAATCATGAAATAACAACGCCACCAACATCACCACCACCGCCGCACGAACAACAACAACAGCGAACAGCAACAGCAGCTTAGCATTCATTATCTTAACAAATTTTGTGTTTTAGACAAGGCGATTTTCACATAATACATATATACACTGTGGTAGAAAAGTATGTGGATAAGTAAATGAATAAAAACTAGAAAAAGTTTAAAATTCGGCTGTGCCAAATTTTGAAAAACTTCCAACATCTAAAGAAATTAACGAAAAAAATACAGGGTCCTAATTTGGGGCGAAGGACGTTGGGGCATAGAAAAAAAATTAATCTGTATACTTAATGCGGACGGAATTACAATTTCATATATACCCCCTAGGAGAGGGTTTATAAAAAAATTTCAACTACTTTTCGATTACAGTTTAAACTCATACGTGTTAGAGTTAAGCATGTGAAATCTCTGGTAAGTATAGGGATTGAAATACAAAAAAAAAATGTTAAAAACAACACACCAAAGTAAAAACGTCATTCATTATTGATGCGTCTATCTTCTTCTACCTTTTTCATACTCTAAACATAGTTTTACTTTAACCATGGAATCATAGTAATGTGAACAATGCAACTGCACGTGTCCATTGTTGTCTAAAAAAAAAAATAAAATTTACTTTCCTCTGCATTTTTTCCCCAGTTTATTATCTGTACCGCCTTTACTGTTTTAAGATTATTGTAGGCTCATTGTTTAAATGGGGTGTTGTAATTTAGGGCTCTTTTGTCTTTTCTCATATGAAATGTTTAAAGGTTTTAGGTTTTTTTTTTTCATTTGGTTGAAGCCAAAAGTAAATCATCGTGATGTTTTTTTTTTTTTGTTAATTTTCTATATGCCACATTACGAAATGACCTTCACTTATGACCAAAACAGATATTCATATATAAAGTAAGGTAATTTGTTAATGATTATAGATTGGAGTTGAAGAGATTAACAAAGAGGAGTATACGTATGTGATACTCTTGTATGATGAAAAGATAAAATATTATTATATCTGGAAATACAAGGCATGGGTGTGATTATTGTAATTCAAACTATAAGTTTTTAAAATATTAAAAAATAATTTTTAAAAAATATTTTTAAGTATTTTTTGGGAAAATCGAGGCAACCCAGGCATAAAAATACTGTGGGGTCTACATTGGCAAAGTGTTGACAACGGAACAACAAACGTTGGCAAAACACCCTTTTTACCAGGAATACCGTATATGCCAAATATCTTAATTAAGGAAGTTTTATACTTTTTAGAAGTTACGAAATAGATAATCCCTTAATTCGGCTTAAAGTGGACACCTGCGAACTGAATTTGATACAGAATGGTATTTTTCACAAAATTTCTTCATAATTATTTCGACAAAATTTATTTTTTTTACTCATTGTCAGTTTGTTATTCCGTGTGTAACGCATCGAAATATCACTCAGGGACCTCATAAAGTTTGGCACGAATATGTATTATGCTCATAGGCTGGTCAAGTTCATATGTGGGTAAAATCGAACCAAAGTGAAAAAAGTGAGGAAATAGAACTTCCACAGAAAAATATACAAGTTCATCGATCTGCACTTGGACCAAAAGGAACAGGAAAGTCGTTTTTTTTCGGCCCGCCACTTTTTGGGGGCGTAGATAAAAAAAATAATGGAAATAAAACTACACTCAAAATAATCACTCTGTTAAATTACAGAGATACTCTGCTGAGCCAGCAGAAAATACCATAGATTTCCAACCAGCAAGATTTTTTGTTATTTTACGAAGAAAACTCTGTAAAATGATTTCGATAAAAAAAACTGTAAATTTACAGAATTATCTGTAAAATATTGATAAAACCGAAAAGAATTTTACCAAAAAAACTCTGTAAACTTACAAAGATTTAGTTAAATGCTTTTTATAAGTTCAAAATTTTACAAAGAAAACTCTGTAAATTTAAATAGTTTTAGTTAAATCCATTTTATGAGTAAAACTTCTCTGCTTCAAAACAATTATTAAATTAAAAAAAAAATTAAATTAATTAAAATTTAAATTTTGTTAAATTTGCCCGCATTAATGCTTCCAAATTGTAAATTTACTTGTTTATTTTTACGAGTTTTTAACAAGTAACTCCAGTTTTACACGTCATCCTCGTAAAATTTACCAGCTTTTATGTAATTTAAGACACTTTTTAAAGAGGGGTTTATCGGTCATATTTGGAAGTTTTTTTGGAAGTAATTTTTATTTTACAGAGCAATAAGTAAAATTACTAATGAAGTTTAGTATTTTGGTTACAAAAAAAAAAAACAAAGTATTTTTATAAAATCCAAGGTTTTTTTGTAAAACCCGTATTTTAACAAAAACAAGAGTGTTAACTTCGGCGGTGCCGAATCTTTTATACCCTCCAACATGTAAAAAAAAATAAAAATTCAGGGGCGTTTTCTCATTTTTTGTGGGGGGGGTCGGTAGTGGTGATTGGAGGGGGCGGCAAATTTCCTCTCGAATATGGGTTTAAAAATTCATTCTTATGCTTCTTGCTGTAAAGAAATACAAGTTTATCACTATTTATTTTTTTTTTATTCCACGCCCATAAAAGGGGGCGGTCATTTTCTAATTCTTTTGGTCCAATTACAGGACTTTGAACTTCTTGCAGCATAAAAATGTTGCAGTTGTTAAACAAAAACACAAAACATCAAGTAAAAAAATGGTATTTTTCAGAGGTTGGTTTAGTTCTTCAAGGGGGAACTTTTTCCCCCTTATCCGATTTTGCTCATTTATGAACTTAACCTGCCTAGGAACATAAGACATGTTCGTGCCAAATGTCGGGAAGCTCTTTTATTTTGGACTGCATCGTGTTAACTTCAGACTGACAGACAGACAGACGGACGGACGGGCGGACATCGCTAGAATGTCTTAGAATCGATCACTGATCAATAATATACTATATATACTTTATGGGGTCCTAGACCGATATTTCGATGCGTTACACATGGAATGACAAAGTGAGTATACTCCCATACTGTGGTTGAAGGGTATAAAAACTCTGTTTATTATCTGTAAAAAAGAGATTACAAAGTAAAAAGTAAAATTACAGATAAAATTTTGTTTTTCAGTCACAAGAAAATACAAAATATTTTCTTAGAATCTGTATTTCGACAGATAACTTTGTCAAATGTCTGTCGAATTGAGATTACAGTCATTATATAGAGTATTTTACAAAGTATTTATTTTGAGTGTATATAACTTAAATGAAAAATCCACGGTTCATCTATTTTTCAACCTATATCGAGAGTGAGAAAGTATCCCACAACATCTTCAGCCGAGCACTCTCTAAAAAAACTGCCCTCAATTTTCAAATGCCCCCCTCAAATGACAAAAAACCAGTTGGCTACAGGCAGCTAAAGGTTGTAATCTTAAAAGAGAATTATTATAATCTTAAAGGGAATAAATACTCCCAAAATTTACACATTTTCAAGAAAAAAATATTTATCGAAACCGGTTTTCCGCAATTTGTTTCCTAATTTTTTGAACACCTAAATCGCCGACATGGCCGATAAGCCGAGACACCGCGGTGCACCGCAACCTTAGAGCTGTCTCTTTTATATATAGTTTAAGTTTTAGGCAAATCGGTTCATAAGGGGTGAGATACTTCCCTTTTGCAGGCATTTAAAATATTTATTTTTTGTCTTTCAAAAAAATTTACACAAAAAGTTGCGCAAATTCGAGTATATTCCTGGAAAAATATTAATAAAATTTCCAGGGAGTATAAATTTATATTTGCTAAATTGTCGTGACAATGAAATTTGACAAATTCTGAAACACGTGTCGACTAAGACTTGTAAAAATTACAAACAAAATCAAATTTAAGACAGAAGAATAATTTTCTTGAAAATTATTCCCAAGAATGCCATAGTTGTAATTAGTAATAATGACCTCGAGCTAGAATAAACCCAGTCAGCATTTGTTAACATTTATATTAAAGTGTAAGATGCCCCAGCGTCCCCACCTGTTTAGCGGGTCAAAAGTTATGAACGAAAATTTGGGACACCTCGAAAATTTTGGTACATTCTACAGAACCTTAAAATAAAATTTTTTTAATTCAGCTGCTGGTTAACATATGTGATCTGAATTGGATACCGAAAGAACAAAAATATTTTTTTGCAACAAAAATTAATCCTCGGAATTTTTTTTCGCAAAATTGATTCCTCGTAACAATTTCTTTACCACAAAAATTTTGTTCGCTTATTTCTTTCACCAAAATTTGTATAACGCGGAAACCTCGAACATTTTATACATTTTACATGACATATGTAAACAGAATTGGATACTGAATGGTATTTCAATAAAAAGGCACATTTTTTACAAATTAAGAAAATTTAAGATTTTTTTTCGTTTTTCATTACAAAAAAAATAATTTTTTTATGATCTTTTTAGCAATAGTCTTTTTTACATTGTTTAGGGTGGCAAACATTTCGCAAGACCGATTTTACCTTTTTATTATGCCCTACACCACACAGTGGTACAGGGTATAATGAGTTTGTGCTGATGATTGTAACTACTCAAAAAATTGGTCCTAGACCCACTTTACCGATCGACTTAGAATCACTTTTTGAGTCAATTTAGCATTGTCCGTCCGTCTGTCTGTCTGTCCATGTAAACGGTGTAAACACGATGCAGGTCCCAATTTTTAATCAATTGATTTGAAATTTGAAACTTAAGCCTCTTTTGGCCAACTACGAAGCGTATTGAAATTGGAAAAAATTGGTTCATATTTAGACATAGCCCCCATACAAAGGTCCTCTTTAGTTTTGGCTCAAGTGACTCTAATAGCCGCATTTTAATAGGTATCTTTTCGAAATTTGGCAGGTAATCATGCTTCATCCACACAAATAACCATTCCGAATTTAAAAGAAATCGGACCAGTTCTTCTTGTAGGCCCCATACAAACCACCTTCCCGATTTTCACATAAATCTCTCAAATTTCACGAAAATAGAAAATATTTAATTAAAATTCTGTTTGTGCATGTTAAACGCGTTTTTTAATAACCTTATCAAATCTAATTATCACCGGACCATTTTTGGACTTAGGTCCCATGTGAAAATTTCGCCCGATATTCAGTTGAAGCGGTTTATTGTCAAAAAAGCCTATTCGACTCAAATTTGATTTGTGAGTGCTATTTACACTTATTAAAGATTTGACAAAACATAGATCTAATCAGTCCATGTTTGAACTTGGGACCCATTTTCCGGTAAACTCTGGTGTTGGGTATTATATTGGTCGGTTTTGACCGACTATAATTTTCTTACATGTTTTTTTTTTTTTTTAATAATTTTTTTAATTTGTATTAGGATTTTTCGCAAGAACTAATTTCATTTTTTAACGGCTTTTAATTGTTCAAAAATCCATAATTTTGATCTGAAATTTGTCAAAAATTTCTAAAAAATTGCGGTACGTTCAAGAAATTAAAAAAAAATCTCAATTTTTTTTTCTGTGACAGACTTTTATCTAAATTTAATTTTAGCCAAATCAGAATATTTTAACACATGGCACCCTTTTATCAAAATTTAGAGTTTTTTGTAAAATTTTCCTAAAAAGCCAAAACTTTAGTCGGCGCCACTGGTTAAATTTATATAAGCGTCTGTCCCAAAGCTCTATATAAAGGTTAAGGGAAAGAAATTTTGAGACTTTTTAAAAAAAAAATTCTTGAACATAGTAAAAAACCGCCATTTTTTGCAAATTTCAAACAGGGATATCTCGAACCCGTTTCTCTTCATTGCCTACACTCAAAATAATCACTCTGTTAAATTACAGAGATACTCTGCTGAGCCAGCAGAAAATACCATAGATTTCCAACCAGCAAGATTTTTTGTTATTTTACGAAGAAAACTCTGTAAAATGATAAAATTCAAAATAAAAATTGTTTTATTCCTCAACATAAGAGTTGGTCCTTCCTGGAACCGGATTACGAATTAATCCGAATAAAATTGTGAACGTTTTGTTAAAATAATTTTGGAAAAAATTCCATCGGTATCAATTTATTTATGAATAAAAAATAAATTCAAATATAATATTGAACGTGTTTGTAAAAAATATTATGGATAATAAAATTCCATCGGGATAAAATAAATAATTTTAATTAAAATTAAATTAATAATTTTTTTGGCTCATTCATAAGTGGACCCTGGTACATATTTGGTGTCATCATAAATTGAGGAGTTTTTGTGGCTGTTTGAAATTGGAGATTGTTGTTGCTGCTAATTGTTTCTGACGTTTTTACATAAATTGCTGGTTCAACACATATCATGGCCGAAGACATGAACACGTTGGTTATTTATAGAGGTCGTTTGAAGAGCTCGATTACTCGTGCCCTTGGCTTTGCTGATGCCCCACCAGATGACTGTACATTTGAAACAGTAGTTAGCCGTTTGGAGCGTTTAGAAGAGGTTTGGCTGGGATTTGTGCAATCAACAAATGAATTGCACCAATATAAAAATGTTGAAAATTTTGTGGACCCTGAAGCTGACTTTGACACATACGAAGATAAATATTTAACTGCTCGTGGTAAGATGTATGCTTTGAAAAATCGATATGCGCCGAAGCCAGCCGATAGCTCTAATAATATTGGTGCCTTCGAAAAGCTAGCAGATCAACAAGCTGCTTTTTTGGAAAAATTTTCAACGACGACACCAAGAAAGAAAGATACATTGCCTCGAATAAATATTCCGGGTTTTTCTGGCTCGTATAAAGAGTGGACTAGCTTTAAAAATCTTTTTGAAAGTACAGTTGACTCCAAGGCTTCGTTATCGAACACACAAAAGTTTCATTATTTGAAATCATTGCTTAAAGACGACGCAGCCCGATTGATTCAGCACATTCCCGTTACAGAATCGGCTTATAAAACGGCATGGATTCGACTCAACGACAGGTATGATCGGCCCAAGCACATTGTGAATTCATTTATTGAATCGTTTTTCGCTCTGCCTTCTGTCTCAACGAAAAAATGGCTCAATTTTGAGGAAAATTTCTGATGAAGCCAATGAAATTATCCGAGGTCTCGAGGCTATAGGTAAAGATGAACGTGACTGTTGGCTCATATTTTTGTTGCTGACAAAAGTTGATCCTGAATCAAAAAGCCGTTGGATACATGACAGCCGTGATAATCCTAACCCAACTATTTCGGATTTTTTTGATTTTTTGGACAACCGGTGTGAAGAATTAGAATTTTGCCAACGTAAGCCGACCTCCCAGACCAAGCAAGGTCATTCCACCAGAACACATGGTAACCAAACCAAATGTCTGGTAAGTACAAATGCCAAATCTAACACGTGTCATAAATGTAAATCATCTGATCACTCAATTTTTAAATGTCCGATCTTTTTGCAATTGAGTCTAAGTGAACGTCGTGATTTTGTGAAGGGAGTCTCCTTGTGCTACAACTGCCTCAGACCTGGTCATGCTGTTTTGAATTGCCAATCAAAGAATAGATGTAAAGATTGTCGCCGACGTCATAATTCACTGCTACATGTGCCTGCTGCTGCACCGGCTGCTATGCCTACTGCTGCTACTGCACCGGCTGCTATGCCTGCTGCTGCCGCACCTGCTACAGATTTCTCAGTATTACCCAGTACCTCTGCCGCTGCCTCTGCTGCCCCTTGGTCTACTGTTGCTAATGTTGCGTGCCCTGTCGCATTGCCAACATTTTCATCTGGCTCAAACCCTATAAGAAGAAGAAATCAAAATGAATTTATTATGCCAACTGCTTTAATACTTGTTAAAAATCGACTTGGTCAATTAGTGACATGCCGTGCTCTACTGGATTCTGCCTCAAAGTTGTCGTATATTACCGAAAGTTGTGCTCAACGCTTAGGACTTGCTCGGTCTCCATCAAAGGTTTTGGTTAGTGGAATTTCTTCAGTAGAGGCTGAAACGACTCGTGGATCCTGTAAAATTTTGGTTAAATCTCGAATTTCAGAAGATTCATTTGATGCTATGGTACATGTTTTGTCGAATATTACATCGCTGCTTCCAAATCACAGTTTTGAAAATAAAGCGAAACACTTCCTCAAGGATTTGCCTCTTGCTGACCCGAACTATAATGTTTCTTCGCCCATCGATATCTTGTTTGGGCTCGAACACATTTGGAACATTTTTACATTTAACAGGCGCTTGGATGCTAAAGGCAACACCATTGCTGTATCAACCATCTTTGGATGGGTTGTAACATGTGTTGAAACTTTACAGGTTAGTAACCGAATAATGTCTCTTGTTGCCACCGTAGATATCGATCGCTCCCTCCGAAGTTTTTGGGAAATAGAAGAGCCAGAATTTCAAGGTAAAGTGGATCCAGATGACGCTTATGTTGAATCCCACTTTCAATCAACCCACTCCCGAGCAGCTGATGGTAAATATGTGGTCCAACTCCCGTTTAAAATTGAAAATCCAAGATTTGGAAATACACATAATGGTGCCGTGTCCCGATTTTACGCTGTAGAAAGACGACTTCAACGAAATGCAGCCCTTCGAGAACAATATACAACCTTTATGAGGGAGTATGAAAAATTGGGCCATATGCGTCAAGTCAACCCCAGTGAAGTCAATGTTACCGATGGTAGGGTATTCTACTTGCCTCACCACCCAGTTCTTGGTGAAAAGTTACGCGTCGTGTTTGATGGCTCATTTCAAGACTCTAATGGTATTTCGCTCAACAATACGCTGCACATTGGACCCAGTATACAACGGGATTTGTTCTCAGTGTCTCTACGCTTTCGGTTCCATCGATATGTCTTCTCAGCTGATATCGTAAAGATGTTTCGCCAGATTTGGATTTCTGGTAATCATAAAAATTACCAACGAATTGTATGGAGAGAGTCGCCTCTAGAAGAACTTAAACATTATCAGTTATGCACTGTCACATATGGCACTTCTTGTGCACCCTACCTTTCAGTGCGAGTTTTGGAACAACTGGCTCATGACTACAAATCTACTTACCCAATAGCTTCGCAGGTACTGCTCGAAGATTTTTATGTGGATGACGTACTCACTGGAGCTGCCACCGAAAAAGAAATTGTTTTGAAACGTGACAATCTGGTAAAATTACTCTCTCATGCTGGCCTAGAATTGCGGAAATGGGTATCAAACTGTTCCAGTATATCGGTGAGTACTCATGATCATTCATTTTTAAAATCTCCAGATGAAGATGTAAAAAAAGTTCTGGGAGTATACTGGAAGCCTTCCGAAGACACGCTAGGATATAAAATTGGACTCAAACCGAATCCAGTTTCAACAAAACGACAAGTCCTTTCTGATGTGTCTCGAATATTTGACCCTATGGGTTTGGTGGCCCCAGTCGTAGTGCGATTCAAAATTTTATTGAGAGAGCTCTGGTCCCATAATCTTTCATGGGATGAACCACTGCCAGAAAATCTTTCTGTCTGGTGGACTCAATGTCGAAATGATTTGCTGGCCCTGGAAAATTTTGAAATGCCTCGATTTGTTTTAAATAACACCTCAAAATTAGAATTACATGGCTTCTCAGATGCCTCTATACAAGCCTATTCTGCCGCAGTTTATTCTCGATTTGTTGATGATTCTGGTGTCTCTCATGTAACGCTTATTGCCTCAAAAACTCGTGTTGCTCCCATCAAACAAAAATCTTTGCCTCGCCTGGAGTTATGTGGAGCCCTTTTGTTGTCACGCCTGCTTAAACGCATAAAGGATGCCTTGCCGCATAAATCAATCTCAGTTCGTGCTTGGTGTGACTCAACAATCGTTTTGTGTTGGCTTTCACAGCCTCCTATCAAATTAAAAACTTTTGAAGCAAATCGCACTTCAGAAATTTTAGAAAATTTGCCTCGTATCTTCTGGAATCATGTAGCCTCCAAAGACAATCCAGCCGATTGTGCCTCAAGAGGAATGCCTGTCTCAACGCTTCTTAGCTTTGGTCTTTGGTGGAAAGGACCCATTTGGCTAAGCGACACTTTGAAGTTTAATTGTATTGTAAATCGTTCTAATAATTTTGATATAATTACAGATCCCGAAGCACTTTCAGCCATGAAGACAACTATTAGTTCTATGGTAACTACAGTTGAAGACTACAACCCATTAGACGCAATAGTGAACCGTGTATCTAAATGGACAAAAATGGTTCGAATTGTGGCCTATATGTTAAAGTTTTTTGATGCCACTCGACAACATAACGTGGTCCGTGCTTCTGGACTCTACTTCAACGAGCTTCATCGCGCAAAATTAATCATGCTCAAACATGCACAAAATGCCTTCAATGATGACCGAGTACACTTACAAAATGGACGACCCATCAGTGCCCGGTCTCAATTAGCAAAACTCCATCCATTCCTGGACAACAATGGTTTGCTACGTGTTGGTGGCCGTTTACGTAACTCGGAGCTTGATGCTGCCACAAAAAACCCCATCATATTACCAAAGTCCAGTCGAATAACTCAAACCATACTTGAAGACCTGCATGAAAGAAATTTGCACCCTGGTGTCTCAGCTTTATTTGTAATAGCCCGACAAGCATATTGGATTATTGGTGCCCGAAATCTAATCAGAACATTGACTCATAAGTGCCTCAGATGTTTTCGTCAGCGTCAACTTAATAATCATCAGCTTATGGCGGACTTACCCAGTGTTCGTGATCGTCAAGCATTTCCATTTGAAAATACTGGTTGTGACTATGCTGGCCCTCTATCATTGAAACAGTTTTCTGGAAGAAATACCCGAAAATCTAAGGGATACATCTGCCTATTTGTCTGCCTCGTTACCTCTGCCATACATTTGGAACTCGCCACTGACTTGAGTACAGAATGTTTTATTGCTGCCCTGCGAAGATTTATATCCCGAAGAGGAAAATGTCGACTGATATACAGCGACAATGGAAGAAATTTTCTTGGTGCCTCTCGAGAATTAAGCGAGATGCACAAAGTGATTATGTCGCAAGCCCATAATGAAATTGTCTCCGCATCTTTAGCTGAAGACGGAATTCAATGGAATTTCATTCCCCCATTTGCTCCACACTGGGGTGGAATTTGGGAATCGGGAGTAAGATCTGTAAAGCTGCACCTAAAAAGGGTTATTATGAATACAGAATTAACATTTGAGCAAATGCACACACTTCTGGCTCAAATCGAAGCAGTCGTTAACTCGAGGCCCCTTGGTATTGCCCCAGACACAGAATGCGGGTATCTATCCCCTGCACACTTCTTAATTGGTCGACCCTACACCATGGTACCTGAATGTGATTTGGTCGAATTGAATCCAAATAGGCTTGGTTACTGGCAACATGTCCAAAATATGCTTCAAGGATTTTGGCGACGGTGGCACCAAGAATATCTCACATCTCTGCAACAACGACCTAAATGGAATCAACCCCAGCCAAATCTAACAGTGGGTACTCTCGTTGTAATTAAAGAAAAGAATCTGCCTCCTGCTAAATGGCTTATGGCAAAAGTTATTGAAACTTATCCTGGTCCTGACGGTAACATTCGAGTGGTAAAATTAAAGACTCAACACGGTGAGATGACTCGACCCATCACAGTGTTAATCCAGCTACCCATATTCTGAAACCATGTTTCAGGGCGGCCCGGGATGTTCATGAACATAACAGTTCTATATTTATGTCCCATATTGTATATTATTTTGTTGCTATATTTCTGACCCACACTGTATTTTCTTTTGTTAATTTGTTTCTTGTATTTGATTACGGTACCAATATATTGTTGTTGTTGGTACCTGTTAATAGTTATTTTATAATTTGCCAATATAATTATTTGTTGTTTTTTGTTCTGTACGCTCAAATGTTTATAACTGTATCATCTCTTATATTTATTAACTCAAGGTTAATAAATATAGAAGATGATTTTAATTTTGGTTTCTAACGTACAGTCAAATTAAAAATTCTTACTTTACCTTCGCCCTTTGTATAGTGTAGTTATTTTGTCTCGCGAATAAAGTGAACATTAGTTTAAATAAAATTTACTTTATGTTGAAATAAAATTCAAAATAAAAATTGTTTTATTCCTCAACAAGAATCATCTGTAAAATATTGATAAAAGCGACCAGAATTTTACTATTTTATTTACTATTTGTTTCTGATCAATTTCTCTTTCCTTAATGTGTAAGTAGTGTTGACAATTGGAAAATGCCACCGAGTAAATTTGCCCGCTTTAATGCTTCCAAATTGTAAATTTACTTTTTTTATTTTTGTGAAAATTACGATGTATTTTACGAGTACCTCCAATTTTACCCGACATCCTCGTAAAATTTACCAGGTTTTATTGTAATTTAAGACGCTTTTTAAAGAGCGGTTGAAATATTTGGGAGTTTTTTGAAGAGCTTTTATTAAAAAACTGTATTACAGAGCACTAAGTTAAATTACAGTTGAAATTTAGTATTTTGGTTACGAGAAAATGTATAAAATCTGTATTTTACCAAAAAACTCTGTTTATTATCTATAAAATAGAGATTACAAAGTAAAAACTAAAATTACAGATAAAATTTTGTTTTTCGGTTACAAGAAAATACAAAGTATATTCTTAAAATCTGTATTTCGACAGATAACTTTGTCAAATGTCTGTCGAATTAAGATTACAGTCATTTTACAGAGTTTTTAACAGAGTAATTATTTTGAGTGTAGAGAGTTCATGATGATCCCTTACTTTCTTGTTTTGAAATTATTCTCCCAATTATGTTTATAGTTCTAATTGAATTAACGAATGTTGTATTCATTCCATTTAAAAGTAAACTTTTTTCTTATCTTGTGCTTTTCACTTACATGACTCTAATGAATTCATTTAAATTTTTGTTGTTTTGTTTTTAGCTATTTAACAATACAAAAAACGAGGAAAATTTGTTAGTTTTTCATTTATATTAAAAACGATGTCATATCACATTATCTTTAACTATGACATTTTAGTGTCAAACTAACAACACTTTTGTTTCGACATTATTTTTTTTTTTTTGCAAACGATGAGTACGAGTATGTTAAATTCAACAATAACAATCTCTATAAATACACTCAAAAAAATTAAGATAGATAAAATTTTAATTGAAATTCAGAAATTCTTAATTACGTTTGCGAAAATGGCAAATGAAATTCAAAAACAATCATTAGAAATTTATAAAAGCTTAAATTTTGGAAATTCATAAGAGTAATTTAATAAATTTCTTTCAGGAATTTGAATTTTTGTTTTGAGCTTTTTTGATATTAAATTGTGCTTTTATGAATAAAAAATGGATTTTTTTTTTAATATACATTGAACTTTCAAAAATTGCATCAAAGCTTGATTTTAGGATAGTCAAAAGCTTCATTTAGCGAATTATAATTTAACATAATCAACAGAAATTTAGAAATCTCAATTATAACGGACAATGAAATTTAAAAAAAAATCAATTTGCATTCAGAAAATCTTAATAAATCTTAACAAAATTTAATGAAATTGAATTTCTGTGGAACTTCTGATTTATGTTAAAGCTTTTCAGAATTTAAATTGAGCTCTAACGAAAATCACTTAAAAATTTTAAAATTTAAGTTGGGCTTTTCAAAATTTGCATTGAGCTTCTAAGAACATTAATTTTTCTTTTCGAAGTTCCATTAAGGATTTCAGAAATTTTTTTGTGTTTTTTAAATTTAAATGGCGACTTTTTACATTATTGCCCTTTGGTAATTGAGTTGACATCTTAAATTTCTGGTAGTCCTTTTTAAATTTCAGTTGGTTCTTTCTGAATTTGCATCTAGATATTCTGAATTAATGTACTGTTTGAATTTTAATTGGTATTTTCTTCAGTTTCAATGAAAAAAGCTTTTGTTATGTTATTACTTACTCCTTACAAAATATTTTTTCTAGTGTATTCCAAAACAACATCTAGACTATTTAGGATAATCATCTACTACAACTACTATACAAAAGATGTTAATGTATAGAGTACCATGGAGCTGTGGTAGTGGGTTAAATCTAAATGTTATAGTTCCATATACATTTGTAGTGGTAGTTTTAGAAGTACTTACAAAACACATACGATGTTATTAAGATACAAAAGACAACGACTTTATTAAGCAAAATAACAAAAAAACTAAATATGACTTTTATATGAATGTGTTTATTAAGAAGAAATAATACTAGTACGTATAATGAGAATTTTTATGATGATTATGAAACAGTTTTTTAAAAGAGTTACTTCAAATGAGAATTCGAAAAAAACAAGAGAAATCTTAACCCAGCAGGATATGACTGACTCAAAAAACCTATCACAAATTCGACAGCTTTCCACAAATACCTATCATACCTATTTGTTAGGGAACGTCTCAGTCCCGGACATATCCCTAGTGACATGTCACTGAACATGTGCCTTTGGAAAAAAACCCGTGCCGGTTCAATAGAGACATGTCACAGAACACATCACAGCTGTCAGGCGCGGATCCAGGGGGGGGGAGAATGGGATTTCTCCCCCCCCAAAACGATTTCAAAAAAAAAAAAAAAAAAAAAAAGGAAAGGAAAGGAAAGGAAAGGAAAGGAAAAGAAAAAGAAAAAGAAAAAAAGGAAGGGAAAGGAAAAAGGAAGGGAAAGGATCAAAAATAGAAAGAAAATTAACATGATGTAAAAAATCCTTGGGAGAAGTATAAATGGCAATAGAGTCGTGGACATTTTCTAACCGAATAACTTTCCTTATCATTTTCTAAGGAAAAGTATTATTTCAAATATGGCTCAGAATTCCAGACTTTTTAGGAAATCTTTTGATTTTTATTTGAATGTGAATGTAAGAACTTTTTTGATTAATTTTGAAAAATTACTACAAATTTTAGGAAAATGCCTTTTATTTTTTCTATAGAAAAAAATCCTCAGCAACTGGATTTTTTTTTAGAAAAAAATGTTTTAGAATATGCCAAAAAATTTTTGTGCAAAAAATCTGAGAATCGGATACAGTTCTACGGGAAAAACGTCTCAGAATCAGAATTTTTTTATGGGGAAATATATTTCCTTGAATTTTTAATATGAGAATATTAGAATTTTTCTGTTTGAAAAATCTATTAAAATATGTGAATTTTTCTGTAGGAGAGTTTATCAAAATCTATGATTTTTTTTTATATGAAAACTGCTTTAAAACTGTCCATAGAAAAATAAATCAGAAATCTGAAAAAAAAAATTTTGGAAGATGCTGAGAATTTTCTATAGGAAATTAATCTCTGAATATGTAAATTTTTCTTTTGAAATAATGTCTAAGCATTTTCCTTTTAAAAATGTCAAAATCCAAGAAATTGCCCTAAAAAGCATTAGATGGCAATAAAACCGTCAAATTTTTCTATCGAAAAATGGTATAAAATTTTAGATTTGATTTTTATAAAAGTGTATCAACACTTCTTAATATAATGTTTTATAAACAGATAATTTATTAGAATCTGATCATTTTCTTTTACGAAATATGTTTAAGGATCTGAATATTTTTGTATCCGAAAAGTTCTTAGATTCTGAGAAATATTTAAAAATATGAGAATTATATTAGAAATTTTTTATAAGCAAAGTATATTAGAATTCGAATTTTTTTTTAAAGAAAGAATGCCTCAAAATCTCAGGTTATTTCTATAGAAAAGAGTCTAAAAATTTACAGATTCCAAATTTTGAATCTGAGAGCTTTTAAACAGAAAAATGCGATCTGAGAATTAAGGAATTTTTATTAAATATTTTTTTTTCTTTCAACAAGAAAATGCGTATTGGATTCTGGTTAGTGATTTGGATAGTGTCTGCTGCGCTGATTCCAAATCCGGAGCCCAAATTTGTCTATCACGTCAGGATTTTGAGTAATTCGCGGTTAAAGTGCGGAAAAAGGGCATTTTTGACCCTTTTTAAAAGCTTATAAAATAAGATCCTGACATGCAAATGACTTGGTATCAAGCTCAATCGAAAGCCTGTAATTTTCTCTTAAAGATTAGATAAAATGTTCTAAATATGTAATTTTCGAAAATGGTAAAAAAATCATTAGCAAAAAACCTTAAATTTTTTCAATATTTAGTTTATTTACACAGTGTTTTTTAACAAATTTCCATACAAATTCATACGTAAATTTTAGATTTAAAGAACTTGTGGCTAATGATTTTTTTACCACTTTAGAAAATTAAATTCCAAGAAGATTGGATCTTGTCTGAAATAGAAAATTACACACTTTCGAATGAGCTTGATACCAAGTCATTTGCATGTCAGGATCTTATTTTATAGGCATTCAAAAATGGTCCAAATGGGCATTTTTTGACACTTAACCGCGATTTTCTCAAAAACGCAGCGACAAACCTCAGATTTGTAGAGCGGTGTTATTAACAATATTAAAAATGCACGCAACCACCCCCCCCCCCCTTGCAAGCAAACTTTATTGCTTTCCGATTGCCTAAAATTTTTTTGGGTTAAAAAAAAATCTCCCCCCCCAAATGAAATTCCTGGATCCGCGCCTGCAGCTGTACCCACTTTTTTCGGAACTAAGAAATTTTGGAAAAAAATCCTAATTGTTGTCTTTTTTGGCCCACCCCCTTTTGAGGGTATGGATATGAAAATCGCATTTAAATAATAATAAAACTGTTTTGCTTTAGTGCAATTTTCTTTAACATTTTTAACATTTAAGTAAATCAAAAATTGATTTTTAATTGAATATGTTTTTGTTTTTTTTTTTGCCTGCAGCAAAAATTAACTTCATTCATGAAGTACTCTCGTACAATCAGTTTGGAAGAATATTATTTAAATATAGTTTTATTTTCGGCGAAATCTGCACTTCACTTTTAAAATGTTAATTAACTGTTTCAAAAGAAGTAAGTCATTGACTGTCTGATAAAAAGGTTTACACGAAAATACCCAGCAATCAATTTGAAACAGGAATTAAATATATCTAGGCAAAGAACCAAATGTTAATGAGTATAAATTTTATTTCTAAAAAATTAAGGAACTCTAAAGAAAAATGTATATACCACACGAATACAATACAAGGACGTCCCAAAAGAACATGGAAAAATACCGTAAACGAAGATGCAAAATTGCTTAAAATTACTAATTGGTCAATAAAAGCGAGAGACCGTGACAACTGGAAGCAGATACTGAGAGAGGCCAAGGTCCAACTAGGACTGTTGAGCCAATAAAGAGGAAGAAGAAAGAAAAATGTGACAAATTTGAATAACGCTAAAAAGAGCTTAAGGCAATCAAGATAAAATTCAAAATAAAATATAGAAAGTCTCAAAAATGTTAAAAAACTCACAGTTAAATTAAAAATGTCTGCCAAGTTTCAACTCCTGCACAAATGATAATGTTTTGCTGTATAAATAGGTGTTCTTTCCAAAGCGATCTTATGCTGTATAAATAGTTGTTATTTCAAAGCAAAATTTTTCTAGAAAAAACAACGCTATATTAATTTGTCATTCCATGCAAAACGCATCGAAATATCTGTCGAGGACCACATTAGGTTTATATATTATTGATCCGTAAAGATTTTTAAGGCATTATTGTGATATCCATCTATTGTCTGTCTGTGTTTGTCGATAAAAAAAGTCTTTGATAAAAAAAGTTATTAATAAAAAAGAGAGTATTGATCAAAAAAAAAAAATTTATGAAAAAAATTATTGAAAAAAAAAAAAATATTAAAAAACAAGTAAGAAAGTTAAAGTCGGTCAAGACCGACCATATGATACCCTACACCAGTGTTTTCCGGAAAATGGGTCCCAAGTCCAAACATGGACCGATTGGATCTGTCTTTTGTTAGATCTCTATTTAGTGTAGAAAACACTCACAGATCAAATTTTAGTGGAATTTGTTTATTTTTTGTCAATAGACCGATTTAACTGAATATCGGTTGAAATTTTTATAAGGGGAACTAAGTCCAAAAATGGTTCAATTATATTCCGATTTGATTAGGTTACTAAAGTACACGTTTACCACTTAAAATAAAATTTTTACCAAATATTTCCATTTTCATGAATTTTGAGGAAATTATGTGAATATCGGGAGGGTGGTTTGTATGGGGAATATCAGAAGGACTTACCCGCTTCCTTTGAAATTTGGAATGAAGATTCGTGCATACAAAATTTCCTGCAAAATTTCAAAGCGATATCTATTATAATACGGTTTTTAGAGTCATTTAAGCCGAGTCCAAAGGGCGTTTGTGTGGGGGCTAGGTCTTAACATGGACCGATTTTCTCCAATTTCAATAGGCTTCGTCCTTGGGCCAAAAGATGCTTAAGTTTCAAATTTCACGTCAATTGACTGAAAATTGCGACCTGTATAGTGCTTAAACCGATAGATGGACAGACGGACATCGCTAAATCGACTCAAAAAGTCATTCTGAGTCGATTGGTATACTTGAAGGTAGGTCTAGGACCAATATTTCGGGTAGTTACAAACATCAGCACAAACTCATTATACCCTGTACCACAGAGTGGTGTAGGGTATAAAAATATATTTTGTTGAAAAAAAAACAGTGATGAAATAAAAAATATAAATGAAAAAAAAAAAAATATAAATAAAAAAAAATTTATAAAAAAAAAATTTTGATGAAAAAAAAAATGTTGATAAAAAAAAAAATTATGGATAAAAAAAAAAACAATATTGATGAAAAAAAAAATATTGATAAAAAAAAAAAATATTAATAAAAAAAAAAAAAAATTATAAAAAAAAATTGATGAAAAAAAAATATTGATGAAAAAAAAAAATATTGAGAAAAAAAAATATTGATGAAAAAAAAATTATGAGGACAAAAATATTGACGAAAAAAAAAATATTGATGAAAAAAAAAATATTGAGGAAAAAAATATTGACGAAAAAAAATATTGATGAGAAAAAAAATATGGAGAAAAAAAATATTGATGAAAAAAAAAATATTGATGAAAAAAAAATATTGATGCAAAATAATTATGTTACGTTTTATTCACCAGCTATTGAATATTTGTTTTATTCCCCACGAGGTGAATTATTATCCAAGTTACAAATCCAAGTTACAAAAATTTTTGGTTGTAAGCAAATGAAACAGTAATTCCAATTTTCTTTTTTGTTAATCGTTAGCTTATATAGTCAAACTGAGGGGGCGTCCTTCAACTTTTTTAAAATTAGACACCAGCCTAAAAACATTATCATGTTAAAAAAAAATATTGATGAAAAAAATATTGTTGAAAAAAATGTTGATGAAAAAAAAAAAATATTGATAAAAAAAAAAAAATATTGATGAAAAAAAACTATTGATTAAAAGAATTATTGATGAAATAAAAAAATTATGAAAAATAATTATGTTACGTTTTATCCACCAGTTGGTGAAAAAAACAGATTATTGATCAAAAAAAAAAATTATGAAAAAAAATATTGATGAAAAAAAAATTATGAAAAAAAATATTGATGAAAAAAAAATTATGAAAATAAAAAATTTTTATGAAAAAAAAATATTGATGAAAAAAAAAATTATGAAAAAAATATTGTTGGAAAACATATTGATAAAAAAGAAAATATTGTTGAAAAAAAAAAAATATTGATGGAAAAAAATATTGATGAAAAAAATTTATGAAAAAAATATTGATGAAAAAAAATTTTGATGAAATAAAAAAAAAATATGTTACGTTTTATTCACCAGCTGGTGAATAGTTTTTTTATTCACCACTAGGTGAATTATTATCCATGTTGTAAGCACAAGTTACTAAAATTTTTGGTTTTAAGAAAATGAAAACAGTAATTCTTATTTTCTTTTTTGTTAATCGTTTGCTTTTGTGGTGGCGTCCTGCAACTTTTTTAAAATTAGACACCAGCCTTAAATCAATATCATGTTAAAATTCAGTAAAACCAAAAGAAAAGTAAAAAAATTCAGGAAAACTATCAAAAAATTCATATAATTAAAAAGAAAAAATCTGAAGTGCATATAAAAAATTCAGTAAACGTACGAAAATTAAAACTTAAAAAAGTAAAGTCCTTTCATTTCCATTTTCTTGTTGTACAATATCTGGTAAAATTTATGTTGAGGTTGTTTTGAGAATCTTAAGTCTTTTTGCAAACAAAATGACATTTATATACTAAAAAAAACATTGTAAAATAACAAGAAAAACTAGTAACTTTTTTTTGCTACCTCATATTTGACAAGAATTCCTTGTAATTTTACAAGCTTTTTACCAAAAATTTTGTAATTTTACAAGATTTTTACTAATAAAATTGTAAATTTAAAATTTTTTTGACGCGATAAAACTTACAAGGAGGTTTCGTAACTTTACTAGATTTTTTGCTACCTCCTATTTTACGAGAATTCCTAGTAAAAATTACGAGCTTTTTATGTTATTTTACAAGTCTTTAACCAATAAAATTGTAAAGTTACAACTTTTTTGGCGCAATAAAACTTGCAAGGAATTCTTATAATTTTACTAGATTTGTTTGTAAAAAAAACCATTGAAACTTGTAAAATTACAAAAAAAAATTTGTAAAATTACAAAAATAATTGTAAAATTACAAAAAAAAAATTGTAAAATTACAAAAAAATTTTAAAATTTCAAAAAAATTTGTAAAATTACAAAAAAACTTTTTGTAAAATCCAAAAAAATTTTAAAATTACAAAAAAAAAAAATAAATTTCGATAAAACATTTTTTGTTAAAAAACAAGGAAAACTGTCAAATATTGGCAAATATTGGTAATTTGACAAGTTTTTCTTTTGTATGTAAACCCATTTTTTGCTGGGTTTTTACACAATGGAATAAATCAATTTAAAGATGTAATTTTTTGTCTGCAGTTTGCTTATTCAAATTTCAGACTACGTTCAATGTACTTTAACTGATGAGTGAAATAAATTGTTAATGAAAATTTAAATGCTTTAAATAATTCTCAATCAAATCTAATAGAATTTAAATAGAGAAATCATTTTCTGTAGAATGTTTTCGCCAAATTTATAAATTTTTTAATATTTTTTTAAAAACCATTCTCATGACTTAAAAAAAATCTTAATAAGTTTTTAGTTTAAGTATTTAGTTTTATCTAATTTATTTATTTTTTTTTTCTATACAAAAAATATATAACAAATACTTTTTCGCTTACAAAAATGTTAAACTGTAGTTAAATGTCAATTAAGTTAAAATTTTTAAAACTTTTTTTTCTAAAAAAATAAACTCCAAAAACTTTAAATACAACAACATAACACTTAAATACCTTTGACTTTTAAAAAAAGTTTTTTTTTTCTTCTAGTTTTTTGGTGTTTGCAACATACAAGGAGTAGTCACTACCACTAAATAGTTTGTGGTGGTGCCATTGTTGTATGTTGTTACTCTATATTGCATGTTGCTGCTAATTACTGTGTAAAAAAAAATGTTTGTACAATTGAACTTAAGCGAGACAGGCGAAAACTAGCAACAAAAAAAGATCAAACCTATAAAACGTTGACTTACCATTATAAAGTAACTAAAAAAAACAACAATCAAGTAAAAAACTTAAGACACCAAAAATTAGCAATAGAAAGAAGTCAAAAAAAAGCTACAACATCAGCATACAGAAGATATTTTAAGATAAGGGTCTACCAAAAAAAGTAGCTTAACATTAAAAACAGTGGGTAGGAAGAAATAAAATATACATACACTCCAAAACAAAAAAACCTTCCCGGCTAAAAATAATGTATACAAGCTCATGTACGATCATATATGATAATTTATGTTAAGGATGGGCCAATATATGATCGCATATTATCATAAGTTTTACCATATATGGTCATATATTGAATAAGCGCCAATTTTAATATATGTTCATTAGAGTGTCCCTTATTTTGGAAATGTTGGAAATGTTTAGACGGTACCCGCTCATTTTTTTCCTTTTGACTTAAAAATAACTGAGGAAAAATTTTACGCCCCTACGACCACGCCTTCCCTACGCGACGGGGCCTTAAAGAGCGGGGCCTTAAAAATCATTTTTCCATACAAACAAAAATTTTTTTGATTTTAAATTTTTTTGTTATTAATAATTATATTACTTGGTTAGCTTATTTACGACAAAAAATTTGATTTTGGTGGGATAAGGCTTTCAACTCTAAAAAATTTTTCGAAAAAAAAAATTTAGAGCCGCAGGGGTCCTAAGGTAAAAATTTTTTAAAAAATATTTTTTTTTAGTTTTGACAAGCAACGGTTTTAGTTGCTATGTTGCTTTAAATGATATATATTCATAAAAAAATATTTTTTGTATCTGTGACATCTTTATCGTGATCTAAAAAAAGGGTAAAAAAAGCATTGTTGATGTTTTTCGATACACGATAAAGGTGTTACAGATATGAATAATATTTTTTTTTGGATATATATCATTAAAAACAATATAAAAACTAAAAACGTTGCATGTCAAAACTTAAAAAAAAATATATTTTAAAATTTTTTTTTACCGTAGGACCCCAACGGCTCAAAATTTTTTTTCGAAAAAGATTAAGATGTCACAGATATAAATAATATTTTTTTTGGAATATATATCATTAAAAGCGACATAACAACTAAAACCGTTGCTTGTCTAAACTGAAAAAAAATATTTTTTAAAAATTTTTTACTGTAGGACCCTAACGGCTCAAATTTTTTTTTTTTTTTTAAATTTTTGGAGCTGAAAGCCTACTCCCACCAAAATCAATTTTTTTGTCGTGAATAGGCTAACCAAGTAATATAATTATTAATAACAAAAAAATTTAAAATCAAAAAAAAAATTTTTTGGTTTGTATGGAAAAATGATTTTTAAGGCCCCGCTCTTTAAGGCCCCGTCGCGTAGGGAAGGCGTGGTCGTAGGGGCGTAAAATTTTTCCTGAGTTATTTTTAAGTCAAATGGAAAAAAATTAGCGGGTACCGTCTCAACATTTCCAACATTTCCAAAATAAGGGACACTCTAATGTTCATATATGATCATATATGTTTTCGAATTAATGATATATGGTCAGATGTGTTCATATATGCTCATATACAATTCATTTTTAGCCGGGTTGTCAAATTAAAAGAAAAAGTCTCGTAATCCCATTTTACCCATATTTGACAGTTTTGCTTATTTTTTAACAAATAATTTTCGATCGAAATTTCCATTTTTTTTTTGTAATTTTACAGTTTTTCTTGTAATTTTACAATTTTTCAAGATTTTTTACAAATCTAGTAAATTTTACAATTTTTTTGTAATTTTACAAATTTTAATGGTTTTTTTACTAAAAAAGTTTAGTAAATTTACGAAAATTTCTTGTAAGTTTTATTTCGCCAAAAAAAGTTGTAACTTTACAATTTTATTGTAAAAAATCTTGTAAAATTACAAAAAAAGCTCGTAATTTTTACTAGGAATTCTCGTAAAATAGGAGGCAGCAAAATATCTAGTAAAGTCACGAAACCTCCTTGTTAGTTTTATAGCGTCAAAAAATTGTAAATTTACAATTTTTTGTTAAATGCTTGTAAAATTACAAAATTATTGGTTAAAAGCTTGTAAAATAACAAGGAATTCTTGTCAAATAGGAGGTAGCAAAAAAAAAAAAAAAAAGTCACAAAATTTTCTTGTAATTATACAAAGTGTTTTAAACATGATAATGTTTTCAGGCTGGTGTCTAATTTTAAAAAAGTTTCATGACGCCACTTCAGTTTGACTATATAAGCTAACAATTAACGAAAAAGAAAACAAGAATCTCTATTTTCATTTTCTTAAATCCAAAAATTTTAATAACTTGGGTGTGTAGGTTAGGTTAGGTTAGAGGTGGCGGAGTCAAAGACTCCTCACATAGCCCGGTTGGTCCATGCGAAACCACAATAATTCCTCAGCGACGCTGATAGAACGCATTTGTCTTCATCGCGAATTCTACTATTTGCCTTAGGTCGACATTCGAAACCGTTTCCAAGCTCTCGATGTCATGTCTGCCTAAAATGTGCAGTCGGGTTCTGGCCAAAGCAGGACATTGGCAAAGAATATGTTCGACCGTTTCTTCAGTGTTAGGTTCATCGCACCTTCTAGAGCTTGCATCAGAAATAAGTCCCATCTTCTTTTTATGATAACCAATTAGGCAGTGCCCGGTGATCACTACAGTAAGTACACGGCAGTTCCATCTAGTGAGTGAGAGTAAGTATTCAGTTTTTCTTAGATTGTAGCATGCCCACAATCTTCTACTAATCGCACTTGTTGTTAGCTCTCTCCACTTTCTATTAGCCATTGCAGTGTTTTGAATGTCGTGTAACGATCTGAAGTGCTGGATTGGTGGATCAATATGCACAGAAATACCAATACCAACAGCACCTTGTTTCGCGAGCTCGTCCGCTCTCTCAGTTCCTTGAATACCTATGTGACCTGGTACCCATATTAGTTTCACCTTGTTCATACTCCCTAAACTTTGTAAGTTCTCGAAGCATTCGAAAACTACTTTCGACTTGATGTAAAAGCTTTTAAGAGCTTTAAGAGCAGCTTGGCTGTCAACATAAATGTTAAATTCTCTGTTTGTCTCATCACCGAACTGTAAAGCCGCCCTGCTTATGGCAACTATTTCGGCCTGGAAAATGCTAGAGTCCAATGGAAGGATAAAAGTTTTCTCTAAATCTCGCAAACTCGTTAAAAAACCTGCACCGACTCCCATGGATTGTTTGGAGCCGTCTGTGAATATGTTAATAGCGTTCATTGGGGGGTTTTGCCAGTTTGACCAAAATTCTCGAGTCGGAAATTCTACGTCTTATTTCCGGTCGAAAATAAGTTTGGGCACTCTGTAATCAGTGGCCATATCATTTAAATTGTCCATGTTACTGTGTCCAAAATTGCGTTGCGTTGGGTGTGTACCTTGGATAATAATTCACCTCGTGGTGAATAAAACCGTTTTTCACCAGCTGGTGAATAAAAAGTAATTATTTTTCACCAAAAAATTTTTTTTTCATCAAACTTTTTTTTTCATCATTTTTTTTATCAATTTTTTTTTTTATCAATTTTTTTTTTTTTTATCAAATTTTTTTTTCATTAAATTTTTGTTTTCATAAATTTTATTTTTTTTCATCAAAATTTTTTTTCATCAATTGTTTTGTGTTTTCATCAAATTTTTGTTTTTTCATCAAATTTTATTTTTTCATGAAATTTTTTTTTTCATAATTTATTTTTTATCATATTTTTTTTATAATATTTTTTTTCAACAATTTTTTTTATCAAATTTTTTCTCACTAAAAATTTTTTTTTTCATATTTTTTTTTCATCAATTTTTTTTTACATCAAAAAATTTTTCTTTTCATCAAAAAAATTCATCAACAATTTTTTTTCATAAATTTTTTTTTTTTCGCCAAAAATTTTGGGTTCGTTAATTTTTTTTTAACATAATTTTGTTTTTCGGGAATAAAAAATAATTTTTTTTTTTTACCAAAACAACTTTTTCACCAAGTCTAAGCTTTTTGCATAAAAATTTTCCATTTGTTTATCAAATGTACATAAAACAAGTGAGAGTGTTAAATTCTTTGGTGCCGAATCTTTTATACTCTCCAAAATGTAAAAACACTTTTTTGCACTTATTTTTGCACTCACTTACGAAATGTACAGCTCTTTTGGTTTTTTAATGGGGTCCTCGACTGATATTTCAATTCGTCGACTGATATTTCATTTCGTTTAGCAAAATAATATAACATAATTTTTCCTAAAAAAACTTTGCTTTGGCAAGTACACCCAAATCTTCCGCAAAACTTTATCATGATTTAATGTTTTGGGCAAGAGTACAAAATTCGCAGGCATTTTTAATTTTACAAATTTCCAAGAAAATTTTATAAAAAAATCTAGTAAACTCACGAAATTTCCTTGAAATTTCAATTGCGCCAAAAACTGTAAATTTAAAATTTTATTGGTAAAAAGATTGTAAAATTACAAAATTATTGGTAAAAAGCTTGTAAAATTATTAGAAATTCTCGTAAAAGAGAAGGTAACAAAAAAACTAGTAAAATTACGAAACCTCCTTGTAAATTTTATTGTGTCAAAAAATTTGTAAATTTACAATTTCATTAGTAAAAACCTTGTAAAGTAACAAAATTATTAGTAAAAAGCTTGTAAAATTACTAGGATTTTTGTCAAAAAGGAGGTAGCAAACAAAAAAAGGTTTTTATTTGAGTGTAGATGTTTTGGTTTCCACAATTGGAACGACAGAGGAACATTGCTAAAACGCCATTTTTTCTTTCCCTCTTACCCCACTGTGCATCTCCATTCTGCTTAGTATGTGTCAGTTTAAAATTTTTGTAGTTTTTCTCGCTTTTAACAATACACAAAAAAAAAAACCAAACAACAAAATAGGTTAAAATTAGTTAAAATAGTTGTAGGTACAAATTTTAATTAAATGGTATTTTAAAGTTAACAACTACAACTTAAAACCAGGCAATGATCTTTTACAAAACAACTAAAACAAAAACCCCAAAAAAAAAACTTTTTAAACGGTTTTTAAACCCATAGAAAAAGGAATGCGTGTTGTACTTGACACTTTTGGGGGGAACAAAAAAAAACAAAACTAAATAAATACAGAAACATGACAAAGAGTCTACAAATAAAAGACAAGTGTCAACCTCAAAAAAAAAGAAAGCTTGAAATTGAATTTTTTCTCCACTAAATTAAAAACATCCTAAAACATAAAACAAAAAAAATTGATTGATTTTTAACAAAAAAAAAATCTAAAAAACATGATTTAGCATAAATTTACAAAATAAAATAAATTGATAAAAAAAATAACTTTCAATTTTCATAAAATTTTTCCTTAAACAAAAACTTGTTTTTTTATAAAAATTTTATAAAAAAAAGATCTTTTGTTAAAAAAAGACATTTCTATTGTCTCGTTTTTCAATTTTTCAAATTTATTTTTTTCTTTCTTTTTGTTAATAAAGCCATTACTTTTTGTAATGTGGAAGGTGTTTTTTTGAATGCGGGTTACAATTGATAAGAAGCCATGAAATATGTATTTTTTCACGTTTGTTATTTTTTATATTAATAAAAGTGAAAACATTTTTTTAACAAAAACTATTAAAAAAAGCGCTTATCAGTAAAACTATGATAATTTCTTTTTTTTGTAACAAAAAGAATTATAACAATAAATTTTAGACTTAAAAAATTATAATGACTTTAAAAGCCAACGTTTGTCTAAGCTTGAGAAATATTTAATAAAGTCATAAAAATATTTAAAAATCCATTAGGTAGATTAAAATAATTTATTACTTATTTAAAAGTTAAAACAATTAAAACAAGTTGTAGTCGGTATTAACGAAACTTTGGACACTTTTTATTATACATTGAAATATTTTTTTTAAGAAATATTTTTTGGTGCAAAACGAATTTTTTAATTAAAAAATTAAAGTTTCAGAATTTCCGTTTTTTTTTTGTTGAAATTTTCTAAATTTTATTAAATTTTTCTAAAATTTCTTGCATTTTCTAAATTTTTTAGAGAACAGAATGCTCCGGCGCTTTTAATATTTTTTTCTGAACTCGATTCTAAATGTCCAAAGATTTTCCGAATATTCATTATCTGTTTGTTTCTTTTTTAATTTTTCTGTTGTTTTTCAGAATATTTACACCTTTTCAAGTTTTGTTAAAATTTTCTAGTCTTTGGAGCAATTCAAAATTTTTCTTTAATTTCTACACTCAAAAAAAATCCTTGTAAAGTTACAAAAAAAGTTAGTTACTAAATATCTACTATCACTTACGAGAAGGGAATGCCGAGCTCTGACTGGTATAATAACTGGTCATTGTCTTATTGGCATCCATGTCAAGAATATTGGACTTACTTCAGACGCTAGTTGTAAAAGATGCGCTTCACCAGGAGTAGATGAAACGATGAAACACATACTTTGTCACTGCCCAGCTGTGGCAAAGAGCCGCCGATCCATTACCGGTCAGATAAGTATCGGTACTTTGGAGGATATAATTCCAAATGGATTTTGGGATATTGAAAAGATTCGCAATGACTTTGAACGTGTTTAACTTGCACCGCTAGCGGCAAAAGTTTTGTGGTACCGCTATGGACCAAGAGGTCTATGCGAGGTGTCAATCGGACACCGCCACCCTAATCTAACCTAATCTAACCTACAAAAAAGTTTGTAACTTTTTTTTTTTTTGCTACCTCCTATTCGACAAGAATTCCTTGTTACTCACAAAAAAAAACTTTGTCAAATTACTAGGAAAAGTCTCGTAATCCCATTTTACCAATATTTGACAGTTTTCCTTGATTTTTAACTAATCGAAATTTAATTTTTTTTTGTGATTTTTAATTTTTTTTTGTAATTTTAAAAATTTTCAAGATAATTTTACAAAAAAAAAATGTACTAAATTCACGAGAATTCCTTGTAATTTGAATTACGCCAAAAAAATGTAAATTTACAATTTTATTGGTAAAAAGCTTGTAAAATATCAGACAATTAAGTAAAATTACGAAACCTATTTGTAAATTTTAACGTGCCAAAAAATTTGTAAATTTACAATTTTATTGGTAAATCCGAGTAAAATTACTAAATTATTGATAAAAATCTTGTAAAACTACTAGGAATTTTTATCAAATAGGAGGTAGCAAATAAAAAAAAGTTACTAGTTTTTCTTGTTATTTTACAAGGTTTTTATTTTTAATGTTGCTTTTTACCAATACTTTTGTAATTTTACAAACTTTCTACATGTAAATGGTAAATTAATATTTTTTTGACGCGATAAAACTTAAAAGGAGGTTTTGTGAATTTAATATACATTTAATAAACATTAAAAATAAAAACCTACCTCCTATTTTACAAAAAATTTTAGTAAAAATTACGAGTTTTTTTGTAATTTTACAAGATTTTTACCAATAAAATTGTAAATTTACAATTTTTTTGGCGAAATAAAACTTACAAGGAATTCTCAAAAATTTGCTAGATTTTTTTTTTTGTAAAAAATCTTGAAAATTAGTAAAATTACATGAAAAACTGTAAAATTGCAAAAAAAAAAATGTAAATTTCAATCGAAAATTATTTGTTAAAAAACAAGGAAAACTGTCAAATATTGGTAAAATGGGATTACGAAACTTTTCTAGTAATTTGACAAGGTTTTTTTGTGTGTACACTTGAATGTTCTAATTTTTTTTTTTTTTGAATTTTCATGATTTTTTGTAATTTTAAAAGAATTTTCAACAATAAATATATTTTTACACCCGCTACTTAGGAATAGTGTTTATAAGTATATGCCAAAATTTTGAAAAAAAATCCAATATTTGGCTATCTGACAAAATTTGAAAATTTATTGATCATCAACATCGGTGATCCGTTAGTTATATTACCCATGGATTTTCTCAGATTTTTTTTTTGATTTTGATGAAATTTTGATTTCCCGAGTAAAAAAGTTCCTATATAGTTGTATATAATTTTATAAACATCATATATGATTAAATAGAATTACAGTCAAACTCGGTTATAACGAACTCGGTTATAACGAATTCTCGGTTATAACGAACTAATTCTAAAGTCCCGACGTTTTAGCATCAATTTTCACACATAATACTTCTTTTATAACGAACTCGGTTATAACGAATCCTCGGTTAAAACGAACTGCTTATTATGGACCCACGAACTCAATTTCATGTATATTTACCTTTTTATAACGAACTCCGGTAAATATTTTTTAATGTGTTGCAATCATGTTTATCAAAGTAACAAAAGGTTGGAGTTTTTTGGTTTATATAATAATTTTAATAAAATTTATTTATATTTTTAATGATTTCTTCTCAATAAGTAGTGTATTTTCTAAAAAAACATCAAATAAAACAAAATTGGATCTATTTTTCTGGAAATAAAACTAGGTTGATAAAAAATATACCCCGCTTATAGCGAACTTTCCTTATAACGAACTATTTTTACTGGTCCCTCGGAGTTCGTTATAACCGGGTTCGACTGTATATAGAATTTGATGCGAAAAATGAGTCGATAAAAATATATAAAATTTGATCAATGTTTCTTATATTTTGATAAATTTTTTATATAATTTTATGCGAAATTTGGACCCCTATTTTTATATAACAACAGCAAATTTATATAATCAGATATAATTATATACAACTATATCAAATTATATAAAACAATATATAATTTTATAAAGTTATATAAAATTATATCAAGTTTTATATAAATCATAAAATTTTGTTTTAATTATATAAAATTATATATAATTTTATGTAACTTTATATAGTTTTATACAGTATTATACAATTTTATATATTTTTATATAATTACATCTGATTATATAATTTTGCAGTTATTATATAAAAATAGGGGTCCAAATTTCGCATAAAATTATATAAAAAATTTATCAAAATATAAGAAACATTGATCAAATTTTATATAATTTTATCGACTCATTTTTCGCATCAAATTCTATATAATTCTATTTAATCATATATGATGTTTATAAAATTATATACAACTATATAAAAACTTTTTTACTCGGGTTGGTAAAAAAAAAATTTTGATTAAAAAAAAAATTTTTTTTTTGGTATTTTTTTACCAAAAAAACAATTTTTAATGAAAAAAAAATTGATGAAAAAAATTAAAAAAAAAGTTAATAAAAAATATAAAAAAAAATTTTGAAAAATAATTATGTTACGTTTTATTCACCAGGTGGTGAAAAACGTTTTAATTTACCAGCATGTAAATTATTATCCAAGTTAAAAACCTTTTTGATTTTAAGAAAATGAAAACAGTAACATTAAAAAATTAAAATTAAATAATAAAAAAAACAGGCATTTTGAAATCAATCCTCATTTATTGTATTTCTAAAAATTTTAGACAATTCTGGTATTTCTAAACCGGTTTTAAACACTCCAGTTAGTGTAATCATCAGCAGGATTTTAAATGTCGGTTTGTCTTGTTGAAGGAAATTGTTTTTTATATATGTGAATATTTATAGTTTCTACAGAATAAATTTTGACAGTTTTCAACACTATAATTCTATTTCTAGAAATCTCAACACTACCTCATACTTTCATTCAACTTTTTTGTCTCTTACCATTGATAACACCGCTCAACACCCATTTTCCGGTTTGAATTTTGATGATCAATTTTAGTAGTCTTTGATCTTCTGATTCCAAAATCTGTTCTCCGAATTTTCCCATCACATATAGATTTTTAGTTATTCACGGTTGAAAATGCGAAAAATGGCGATTTTTGCATTATGTGAAAGCCTGCACAGCAGCCATTGAGTGGAATACAAATCTGGTATGAAGAGCAATAGTAGAATTTGTCTATGGTCTCCAACATAGGAAACATTTTTTTTTTAATTCTTGCGTTTGGTTAGGTTTCACTTGGATTTTAAAATGACACTGTTAAAATTATCATTTTTGTAAAATTTACCTTAGTTTTTTGATGTTTTTTTTCGTATAAACCGGAAGATATCTTTAATGGTTTTAAAAGTCTATTAGAAAGAATGAACTTTTTTCTAAATTTTGAGCTCATCACAGTAAAGATTGATCCTCCCTTTTTTTTTTAGAGTCATCTAAAAATTATGCTTTTTCTAATTTTTTTCACAGAGTTTTTTTAAAATACATGTTTGTCCAATAATAGTGCAACAACTTAAAATTTTTATTATCAAAATTTTGAGATCATAGTTAAATTCTACTCTAAGGCTTTCAAAAAAGGCAAAATTGCGTTTTTCACATTTTCAGCCGCTAATAATTAAAATTCTAGATGTGATGGAAAAATTTGGAGCACAGATTTGGAATCAGCGAGTCAAAATCTTAAAAAGACTTCTATCAAATTTCAAACCGGAGCCAAAAACCATCGATTTGTTGAGCGGTGTTATTTTGTGCAATTAATTTATCTAGTAAAAGGCACCAACACGTATGATTCAAAAATAGTTTTTGTATGCAATAAGTATACGCATTGGTGTATTAATATTAAAATGTCGCAAAATCTGTAGAGTTTTATCTTATTGTCAGTTAAACACTAATTTGCTAGAAAGCATAAAATATTAACTCACTTCTAAAAATTTAAGAACATGTAGAAAAATCGGCGCTTGTTTTTTTTATAAATATTCAGATTACAAATGCCATGCTTTCAGACAATTGAGCTTTAAATTAAATTTTAATATTTAAAATATATTTTTATTTAATTCTTAAATATTTTATTAAGTCAGGCTATCTTTTTAAAAAATATTAGTACAAAAAATTAATATCTTTATCAAAAAAATATTCTTTAGATGCTTATATAAAATTAATGCAATTGAAAATCCCTTCCAACATTTTGATTACATTTTTTTTTTTTTTTTAAATATTTAAACACATTTTCCCTTAACAAATATTACAATTTTTATTTAATTTTCTTCTCTTCATTGCATCATTTAAAATTATTGATTTTATGCAAAAATTGTTTCCCTTTTTATTCTGTGTTTTTCCATACAGAAATTCTGGGTCATTTTGTATATGTATACACTTGTGGTAAATTATAGTGTATATAGTATTTATCAGTGGAGAATGTCTTCTATTACAATGTTTATAGGAAGTGGGTTTGAGAATTATTGGAGATATGGAAGGGATCTAAAAAATAGATGAACACTGAAGAAGGCAAAACATTTTCAAACAAAAAATATGTTTAAATAGCTAAATTTTCAAAAAAAAAAAAATAAAAAAAAAAACTTTAAGTGGAAATTAGTACCTAAAATAGTACCAAATTCGTAAAATATGTCCCAACTCTTTAAAAAGAAGGAGAATTCCAATGTAAAATTAACGAGTCGGTCGGATTTAAATATGAAGTTCTTTTTTGAAAACAATATTTAAAAAAAAAAAATGTTCGAGAAGACTTTTAGGAAAAATGGTATTCAAATAGTACCAAACATTGTAGCAGTTTCGTCGAAATGTACCGCATCTCTCTAAAGAAAGCGAAAAAACTAATTTAAAAATGACTAAATGGTCGGCTAAAAACTTCTGAAAAAAAAATACAAAAAAAATATTGAAAAGGTCTTAATGTGAAAAATAGTACCAATAATAGTATCAAACTAAAAAAAAATATATATATTTAATAGCTTATAAAGGATGATTTTGTTTCAATTACTAAAATTTAATAATATAATATTGCAGACGTTCTTTTTGTGGTAACCGGAGTAAAAAAGTTTTGATATAATCATATATTTTGTAATATAATTATATATATATTGATCTATCATTTGATCCCAAAAATGGAGGATCCAAAAATTTATAATTATATCTTATTAGATCAAATTTGATATAAGTAGATATAATTAGATCCCAAAAATGAAACGGTAAATTTAATCTAATTTGATATTGAAGACCATATTAGATCTTATAAGATATAATTATATATTATCATATCTTATTAGATCTATTTTTTTGTAATATCAAATTAGATAATATTTACCGTTCCATTTTTGGGATCTGATTATATATAATTATATAAAATTTGATCTAATAAGATATAATTGTACATTTTTGGATCCTCCATTTTTGGGATCAAATGATATATGGCGCCGTATTATTTTTTTTTAGTCGGGAACTGAAAGTATTTGTGATATTTATAAGATTTTGACAGATATTTATAAGATTTTATTTAAATAATAATTTTTTTTCCGCTTGAAAATTCCTCAAACCTCCCTCGTAAATGGTTTATATATTTGACAGTCAGTGTAAGAGTGTTTGTATATGTGTGTATACATTTTGGTTGTATTTTATGCAATATTACAGTTATTGTTGTCAGGCATATTTGCATAACTGTGTCCTTGTTCTTTTAACCATTTACATAGTAAGTATATAAGTACATAGCACAGTATGCTACTACAACTACTATGTAGTAGTATATAAGTGCAGAAGCATAAAAAAAAAATATTAAATAACGTATATTTACTATCTATCATGAAATGAATAGTTTAATAAAACTACTTGAAACCCAGAATTTAATAACAAAAAATCATGAAAGTTGTGACATTTTTTTGGTAAATAAAAAAAATTGCTAAAAAGAATGAATGTCAAATGGAAACAAAATGAAAATAAAATGCACAATGAGTGTAAGTAGTTCAACATATTTTTTTTATGCAGTGACGATAGTTTTTAGCATTGAAATACATTGTGTGAAATAATCTCAAAACATTTGAAAAAATATAAAAAGAGAAAGCTAGAGATGCGATTTCCATAAAAATGCATATTTTTGACGATTTTATAAAAACTATATCGCCAAATATCTTTCTAAATCAATAAATTCACATAAAATCGAATCTAATTGTTTTTTCATATTTTAATGAAAATACATTTTTTCATATTTTTGATTTCAAATGCAGATTTGTGCATATTTTGCAATAAATTTTTGAAAAACACTTATTAAACTCTTAGAAGTTTTACAAATTCTGATTCATTTTTTTAAAAATAAAAATTGTTTTATTCGACCTTTAAAACATTATATTTTGAGTAGTTTATTCTAGATCAAGGTCATTATTTCCTTTACTAATAAAAACATAAAATAGTTTTCATGAAAATATTTTTTTTTTTATTTTAATTTATTTGGTAATTTTTTCAAGACTTAGTCGACACGTGTTTCGTAATTTGTCAGATTCCAAGATTATTTAGAAAACATAAAAACCCTATACTACAAATTGAAAAGGGAATTTTGTTTGAACATTAGCGAATGTTCAAACAAAATTATATTAATACAGACTCAAATCTACCCTCATTGAAAATTAGAAAACGAAAATTGTACAGTCTCTTAGTAAGATCACGATCTCAAATATCCAACAAAATATATTAAAAACAGATTTACATATCGCTCATTTACTTGTATAGTGTCATAACTCAAAATATATAATTTTTGAGTAAACGATACAGAATTATTTGTTATACTCTGCTTTATATTGTGTCAAAAATTCGTATTAATATCTTTTAAACTCACCGTTTAAGACGAAAACACGCCATTATAAAATTTCCTATGTAAGGACCGTTTGCAATGCAAACCAAGTTTCAATTGTAAACTTTAAGTGCAAAGCAAAAATAAATCGAGATTTTGGCGACACAGCATCTTTTTATAGCATACCGAAGCGCATCCAAAGAGCGCTCTTGAGGATTCACTAAAAGTAAGGGGGAAAAATTTTAATTTTTTGTTAAGATTTTTTAAATAAAACTCAAAATATAAAATTATATTTTGATTAAATTTCCCACATGCTTTTCTTTTAAATATATTCAACACTTTTTGAATAAAAAACCATGAGTTTTGGACAAAGACACGTGATTTCACTACATCATTATTGCGCATTAATCAGCGCTGCAAAGAGCGTTTCAATCATAACACCTTTAACACATTTTAAATGAGAAAAAATTGAGTTCAGCATTTCCACTTTAGTTTCAGAAAACATAAATTATATTACAAAAAATGTCCAATCATATTTTAGACTCTCCAATTGGATCTCTTAGGCGATATTTCTTCCAAATGCTTGCAGTGAGTCAACTGATTTTCAGAATTAATCAATTGTATTTAAGATTTTCAAATTGCATTCAGAAATAGTCAATTGTATTTCAGATTTTGTAATTTGTATTTCAGAAATAGTCAAATGGGCTTCATCTTTATTCTGCTTAAATAGCTCTAAAAAGATACACACACACAGAAAAATAAATTTCCAATCGAATTTTTTAGTTGTATCAACTCATAATTATGTTATCGCTATAATTTTTTGGTGTGACAGCCGAATTTTTTTGTTGTATTAAATTAATATCTGCTGTATCAACCTAATTTCAGTTAATACTACCGATATTCAATTGAGGCGACCTATATATAAGTGTATCAACCTATTTTTAGTTGTATTAACTGAGTTTCAGTTGGATATTTGAAAAATGTTTTTCTGTGTGCATGAATCCACTGCATCTTTATAGCGCTTTAAATTGTGACATCGCCTTAGAGAATCATGCATGAATTCAGCAGGTTTAGATGCGCTCCTAGACTCGAGTTTCCTTTCCAAAAGCTGCTGCCAGTTCAGCAAAATTTCTGCTGGGTGAGTTTTCTGCAAAATCAAATATTTTGAGTTATGACACTATACAAGTAAATTAGCAATTGACACGACTATGTCTTATGTTTCTAGGCAGGTTAAGTTCGTAAATGAGAAAAATCGAACCAGGGGGAAAAAGTTCCCCCTTGAGGAACTAAACAACCTCTGAAAAATAAAATTTTTTTATATGATTTTTTGTAGTTTTCTTTAATAAATGCAACATTAATAAGCTATAAGAAGTTCAAAGTCCTGCATATGGACCCAGAGGATTAGAAAGTGTCGTTTTTTTCGGTCCGCCCTTCCCTTGTGTGGGTGTGGATTAAAAAAATTGTTTAAATAATGATAAAACTGTATTTCTTTAGTGTAAATAGCATAAGAATGAATTTTTAAACATATATTTCAAGAGGAAATTTGCCCCCCCCCGAATTACCACTACCGATCCCCCCCCCCCAAAAAAAAAAAAACGCCCCTGCATTTTTTTTTTATTTTTTTGTGTTCCGAATTTAACACTCTTACTTGTTTAAGATTATTTGGCATAGTACTTTTTTATTGGCAAATGTGTTGAAACCCTAAAATTCTTTAGTTAAATCTTCAAAAATTATAATTTTTTTGATTTATTTCGGTTTTTCCCCTACATTCAAGAAATTTTTACAAAAAATCTCGAAATTTCTATCCCTTGACGCTTTCATAGAACTTGAGACGTCTTTCATTGAAACTTTATTTGACCCAAATCAGATCATTTTTAACCCGTGGCGCCCTTCGATAAAATTTAGGATTTTGGAAGATTTTCATCAAAATTTTAGCTTTTTAAAAAATAAAAAAATTAAAAAAATATATCTTGCGGTGCATTTTTTTTATTAACTTTAGCATGCTGAATACCAACAAAAATCTGAAATCGACTGAGCGCACTCGTTCGAGCGGTTCAAATTTGTTAAACAATTTCCATAAATTGCGGCTTTTCCCACGTTCAAGAAATAAAAATGACTGCGAATTTTGTACTCTTGCCCAAAACATTAACTCATGATAATGTTTTGCGAAAGATTTGGGTGTACTTGCCAAACAAAGTTTTTTTTAGAAAAAATAATGTTATATTACTTTGCTATTCCATGCAAATCGGATTGAAATATCAGTTGAGGACCCCATTAAAAAACCAAAAGAGCTGAACATTTCGTAAGTGAGTGCAAAAATAAGTGCATAAAAGTGTTTTTACATTTTGGAGAGTATAAAAGATTCGGCACCAAAGAATATACTCACTTGTTTTATGTACATTTGATAAACAAATGGAAAATTTTTATGCGAAAAGCTTAGACTTGGTGAAAACTTAGTTTTGGTAAAAAAATTATTTATTTTTCACGAAAAACAATATTATGTTAAAACAATTTAATGAACTTAAAATTTTGTTGAAAAAAAATTTGGTGGAAAAAAGTTTTTTTTTTAATTTTTTTGATGAAAAGAAAAAAAAATTTAATGCAAAAAAATTGACGAAAAAAAAAATATGAAAATTTTTTTTTTTTTTGGTGAACAAAAAAAATTGATAATAAAAAATTTGATAAAAAAATTTATGCAAAAAAAATTGATAAAAAAAAAAATTGACGAAAAAAAAATTTTATGAAAAAAAAAATTATAAAAAAAAAAATTTGATAAAAAAAAAAATTGATGAAAAAAAAAAGTTTAATAAAAATAATGATGAAAAAAAAGTTTGATGAAAAAAAAAATTGGATGAAAAAAAAAAAATTGTGAAAAAAAAAATTTGATGGAAAAAAAATATATAAAAAAATGATGAAAAAAAAAATTTTATGAAAAAAAAATTTTTTTTGTTGAAAAATAATTATGTTACTTTTTATTCACCAGCTGGTGAAAAACGGGGTTATTCACCACGAGGTGAATTATTATCCAAGTTACAAACCCAAGTTATTAAAATTTTTGGTTTTAAGAAAATGAAAATAGTAATTCTTGTTTTCTTTTTCGTAAATTGTTAGCTTATATAGTCAAACTGAGGTGGCGTCCTGCAACTTTTTTAAAATTAGACAACAGCCTAAAAACATTATCATGTTAAAAGAAAAATAAAACTGTTTCCACTGTCTTTGTCATAAAGCTTTAGAAAAACTTTAATTTAAACTTATATATTATATGAGCGAAATCGGAACATTTTGATCCTTGACGCCCTTCGATCAAAATTTAGAGTTTAAGTGAAAATTTTCTAAAAAACCCAAACTTTTTTTAAGATATTTTTTTTTAATTTTTTTTTTTTCAAAAATGCAAAATGTGGGGTTAAAAAGATCGGATTTGGCTTAAATTAAGTTTTTAAAGAAAAGTTTGACTCAAGATTTTTGTAAGAGGCAAGTGAAAAATGTCTGCGAACTACTGTACAGCAAATCAAAATTAATAAAGAAGATGTGTAGCAAGACAAATTTTTATGGTTTTTTTTTCAATAATTGAATTATTCTCAAAAATCAAACATTTTGATCGTCGGTCTCCACGGGTTAATCTAATTCGATTGACACTAAATGTGTACCAAAAAAGTTTTGAGCCCAGGAAAAAATAAATTTTTCCGGGCGTTAACATCGAAAGAAAAACTTTTTTTGCCATGATGCATACTTTCTGATATCAAATTATTTTCCTCAATTTATAAGCTGTTTTTAAAAAAAAAAGATTAACATGTCATCATCTGCGTCATTATTATCACAAAATTTATTCCTTCTTTCAATTGTAAAATTTTCAAACACCTTAACAAAATTTTCGACATCGCTTACTTCCTGTTAAGTATTTTTCAATAATCTTTAAAGAAAACAAAAAAAAATGTATATAAATAAAAAACACTTTCTCTTCAACTTACCAATACTCTAACTACAGATTATCATACCATTTACATAAAGATTATTTGCTATAACAAAGTATTATTATTTTATACTGATTTTTTTTTGTTTTGTTTTCTCCATTTAATATTCTAACAAGACCTATATTTAAGAGCAGGAGCACAAGGATATACAACAGCAACAACAACAACAACAACAAATTTGTATAAAATACAATATTGTTGTACTCCACTTTGTATAACTACCAACAATAAAGACTAAATTCAATAAAAAACCGCTATGGCTTTAGGAAAATGTTACCTGGTGTATAAAATTACTATACTCTAACTCCCCTGATTATAATTTCATCATCATCCTCATCATCATCGACATTGGAATAGAATTACATTAAAAAAAACACATCAAGGAAGAAAACAACATTAAAGTCAATAGGAAAAAAAATACAAAAATGAATAATAAAAAAAAAAATAGTAGAAAGAAATACCAGAGAAACTAGAACATTTCCAAATGCTAAAAATTCTATAGAATGACGACAGTTTATATGTACTAAGGACTTATTTGCAAGCAAATAAATCGAAATCAATTGTTCCCATTATTATAATGAGATTACTTTTTACCTACTTAACAATATACAATAATACACTCGTGGAAAAAATAATTGAAAATAATGAGATAAAATAAATTTTTTAATAACTCAATTGAGTAGATTTTCAATAACTGGCCATTAAAATGCACTGATTTACTTATTATGTAGGTGAAGTTTGTAAAGATGCTTTAAATACTTAAGTGCTTTTCTTACTAATATTTTATTTCGAGTGTATTTAAAATCTTTTATATAGGTTAGCACTTTTGGTTGCATTAATATAAAAGTTGAGCACTAAGAATATTTTTTTTTTTAAACAAAAGTGTACAGATTTAAATTTGTCATACAAGACAAATGGGTAATTCCAAAAATTTTCGCCCCACTGTTCGGAAACATGCATTTGGACGCCACTGAGAATTTGGCTCATAGATATCCACGTTTATATGAGATATGTTGAATTTTTGGATTTTCAAAATTTGCTGTAGTTTTCAAATTATCGCGGGTCAAAGTTGTACTTTTTTAGCAAAAGTCAGAAAAATACATGACGTTTAACGTGCTCTAACTTTTCAACTAGTAATCCGATTATCACGAGTAATGGCTCATATGAAAGCTTAATTCTTCTTCTTTTAGGAAATATTTTCAAAAGCATACGGGTTTTTTCAGAAGTGTTGCAAAAATTCAAAAACATTTTTTTTTTGCGAATATTTAAAAAAAAACATCTTCGATTTTTTTTAAAAAAAGTTTGGTGATAAACAATACTGTTTTGTACAACATATCCAAAATTCAGAGTGGGATCCCAATGGGATCAAAAAATATTCTGGTTTTAGTACGAAGTTCTTAGATTTTACCTTAGAAAATTAAAATTTTATGTTTCTTCAATATAAAAATTTAAATTTTCAAAGAAAATTATACTATTAAAATTTTGAAAAACATTCAAAACATTAGAAATTTAAATTTTCTAAGGGAAAAATATGAGAACCTCGTACTTAAAACAGAATATTTTTTGATCCCATGGAGATCCCACTCTGAATTTTGAATATGTTATAAAAAACATTGTTATTTTTCACCAGATTTTTTTTTTAAAAAATCGAAGATGTGTTTTTTTAAATATTCGAAAAGAAAAAATGTTTTTGCATTTTTGCATCATTTCTGTAAAAAAAATGTGTTATTTTAAAAATATTTTCTAAAAGAAGAACCCCAGCTTTCACATGAGCCTAAATTTGTGAAAATTGGGTCATTGGTTAAGAAGTTACAACTCTTTAAATTCGTTAAATACACCAAATGTAAAAAAACGATATATGGTACATATATCATATTTATGAGGGCTATCTATGTGTCAAGGTTCAAATTAATCTGAGACACCATTTCCAAAAATGACTAAAATTTGAGCTAAATTTCCTGGAATGGCCCAAATGCTTTAGATACCTATATTAAATTTTGTATGAACAAATTGATTTAAAGGGGGTTTAAAGGAAAAAAGGTCCTAATGTGATTAATTTTTAAACAGCTATAAATAATAAATATGCAATATTTTTTAATTCTGTTTTTTTTTATTTGAAAGATTAGTTATTGTATTATTTTTAAAAATTTATAAGAGAAAATTTGGTCAACCATAATTGCCAGGGTTGCTACTCAGTTGTAGAATGTTTTTTAAAGGACAAAATCGGCTGCGGTTGTACAGAAAAAACTACTGTACCTACACATAAAAAAATAAAAAAAAAATTTGAATAAATTTTTAATACTATTGAGTAAAAAATTACTCAATTTTGCACCAGTAAACGATTTAATAGTATTGAGTAAATTTTTAATAAAAATTTATTAAATGTTCGAAAAAAAATTTGAGTAAATATTTAATTGTGTCAATTTTCAAAATTTATCTATTTATTTTTTTTAGGGTCGAACCAGAATCAAATTGCGTCGCGCAAGACGTAAAAAAACAAAAACAAACACGTCAAATTAGAAATGTTTACGTCCGTTTGATTTAGGTTGGACGCTTAAAGTTTAAAAAAGTTTTAAATTTTTTTTACAAAAAAAAACAAAAAACGTGTTTTTTCAAACTTTACCAAACATATTTATGGAAATATTTACATTTCTTCTTTAATTAAAAACATTATTTTGTCAAAATTTCAGAAAATGGCCACGGTAGAACTAGATAATTTAATAATCTACAATTAAAAAAAATCATCAAAATCGGTTCAGTAGTTTTTGATGTACAACTGCAGCCGATTTTGTCCTTTAAAAAAATCATTCTACAATTGATCACTTTTTGACCCGACCCCTTTTGATTTATTTTATTTTTGGATATGTTTTAGTACTTAATAAATGCAACTTGGACACCAATTTTCAGTCTTTTATTCCAAGACGGTGTTGAGTAAAAGTTGCGTAATTTAGAGTAGAACTTTTAGACGTTTTAAAAAAAAATCGAAAGTTTCGGACTTTTTCAGAAAGTCGATTTTAATTTTTAAACGTTAAAAAATAAGTGAGAACTACTTCGAATAATTTTTGTAATATTTTTTTCTAAAACTACATTTAAATACCAAAAAAACGTTGTCCAACCTGAAAATTTAAATTTTTTCATTTTTTTGAAAAAATCGCCATTTTTAAAAATTGATTACTCAACACTATCTTGGAATAAAAGGCTGAAAATTGGTGTCCGCGTTGCATTTAATAAGTACTAAAACATATCCAAAAATAAAATAAATCGAAAGGGGTCGGAACTAAAAGTGAGTGAATTGGCCTGGAATGCCCCATATACATATGCTTAGCTTAAGCACCCTCAGAATTGTCTTTCGAAAGTTAGAGTGGTTTTAATCTCGTAAATTCGCAAAATCCCCTTGCCGAAATTTACTCTTTTGCTCATAACTGGACGGATTTCGCTGGATTGCAATACCAACCTGACCCGGTAAATGGCCAACAAATATGTCAAACTTCAGGAGCCTACGTAAAGTCTTTCAAAGGTTAGCGTGCTTTCAACGGACAGTCTTAAAATCGATCAAGGATCATGAGTATATATACTTTATGCGGTCCTAGACCAATATTTCGGTGTGTTACAAACGGAATGACAAACTTATATATACCCTCTATCACTAGAGTGGAAGGTATAAAAAAATGGTTAAAAAAATGCACGAAAAATAATGTTTGCCCGAGTAAAAATGAATACATATAATTTTACATTATTTGATGTATGTATATATAGCCATATGAAATAATGTGTTTTCATATCAAACAAAGTATATAATTATATCTCGCGTTGAGTTTTTCCAAATTTTTTAAATGGAGTTATATAAAATTACATCTAATGATAACCATATTAATATATAAATACATGTGGGAGACATAATCATATGTGACACATATAGCTTAATCTGATTGCATACATATTTATATGTGACTTAATATCAAATAACGTATACGAGCATATTTAAAAAAAATCCAATATCATTATATATATAATTATATATGACTTACAAGAAACCATTTAAAATTATATATGACTTACAAGAAACCATTTAAAACTATATATGGTTCCATCTTAAAAAACGAAAAATATTTTTTTCAAATATAATTATATATGGTCGCACATATAACTTTATATACAGTTATATAAAACTATACATGGCATCATACATTTATTTTTTTAATATTATCAAAGATATAATTATAAATGGCTTATGAGATACCGTATATAGTTTTGTAAGGTACCATATAAATACAATTTTTTTTTTAACTTTATATATAATTTTAAATGGTGGCACATGTAACGCCATATAAATTGTTATACAATTGTATAAGGTAAAAAATATTTTTTTCTTTCACAATATTTTATATATAATTATGCATACTTTTATATGACAGTATTTCAATATTTTTTTTTAATGTTGCATCATATATATTTTTATTTAAGTATACAAGAGAGCTTGTATAATTATATATGATTCTCAAAGCACCTAAAATCAGTCAAAAAAAATATATATAAATTCTATAAATTTTTAAATAGAAAAAAAATCTGTTTAATCCATTGTATTTTAAAACTTAAAAAAATTCATATTGGATTTTAAAAGTTAAATTTTTAAAAAATGCATGTTACTTAAATAGTTGTGTGTAACTTTATATAAGATCATATAAGATAATATATGATGCTTGGGGACCCCGAGTTCGATTCCCGGCTCAACCCAGAAAAAAACTATTTTTTTTTTAATTTTTTAAAAAAGAAAATATGTTTTTAAAGCTTCTTGTTTTTTCTAAACTTAAAAATATTGAATAATTAAATTTTTATGGTAAAATCTAAAAATAAATATTATTTATTTATAATTATATAATTTTATATATTACATCATATAAGTTAATATATGGTTCCTAGGGACCCTGGGTTCGATCCCCGGCTGAGCTAAGAAAAAAAGTTGTTTTTTTTAATTTTTTTTTTAAAGAAAATATGTTTTAGAAGCTTTAATTTTTTACTAAACTTAAAAATATTGATTAATTTATTTTTTATGATAATATTTAGAAATAAATATTATTTATATATAGTAATATAACTTTCTATATTGCATCATATATGATAATATATAATTCTTGAGGACCCTGAGTTCGATTCCCGAATAAGTCAAGAAAAAAAATATTTTTTTTTTTAATTTTTTTTAATCTAAATGATTTTTTAATGCGTTTTCGTTTTTCAAATTTAAAAAAAAATAAAATCCCTGAATTTTAACAAAAATATTTCAAAAATAATTATATTTTGATATAATTATATATTATTTAATCCGAAGAAAAAAATATTTTAAAACTTTAATGTTTAACCATCAATATCTCTGGTTTTAAGAGAGCTAAAGTCCTCAGATCAAGCTCAAATCAAAGCTTTATTTGTTGCCAATAATTAAAAGTGTATTTGGTTCGAACTTATGTTAGCAATATTTTCAGATAAAATTATTTTTGTCTGAAAAAACTTCCGAAAAAAACTTAAAACTCATTATTTGGCCGTTGGTGAGTAAAAAAGTTTATACATGTTTTATACCATTTTAAAGGTATTTTTATTAAATTACAACGGCAGAAAGAAAATTTGGATCCGATGAAAAATGTGAAGCTCATAAGCCAAAAACCGTTTTTCTTTAAAGCTTTATAACTTGGAAAGTTAAGAGCATTGGAAGATGAAAATCATGTTGTTGAACTCAGTATTAAACCCCCTATTAGCTCAACAAATAAACTAAAAAAAAAAAAAAATCACAAATTTTAGCAAAAATTTTCTAAGTCTTTTTTAAAATTTTGTTCAAATTCAAATCGAATATAATTTGATGCAATCATATACACAATAAGATAAACTGGATTTAATTATATATAAGTTAAACTTGATATAATTATATATGATAAACTATTTTCAAAAATTTTCTAAGTTTTTTTAAAACATAGTCTTTTAAAGTTGTCATTTATTAACAACGTCCGCTGGGTCAGAGGGTAGAGATTGCGATTACAAAACAGTTGGTAGCTGTTCGATTCCCCCGCCGCTCGAAGTTTTTTTTTTTTTTTTAAATAAATTTTAATTATATATATTTATATCTTAATATTGAAAAAAATTGTTTGGATAAAACTTTATCAGTTCTAAAAATAGATTTTATTGTTCGGATTAAATTATATATAGTTCTAAAAATAGATTTTTTTTTCGGATAAAATTTTATCTAAAGTTTTTTGTAATATTTTTTTTTCTTTCGTATGAAATTTTATCTTTTTTTATACAGCTAAAAAAATCTTTTTTTTTTTTTGTCTTGGTCCAATAAGATCCAACCATTTTTCGGATGAAATTGTATCCCACCGATTAAAACTGATCTAATTAGATAAACCCACTTTTCGGATCAAATTGTATCCGTCCGGTTAAAACTGATCTAATCTTAGCGATCCATTTTTCGGATCAGTGCTGATCTTTCAAATCTCGGATCTATCAACAGATCTGGAATAATATAAGAACATATATTGCTTCATACAAAAATTTTTACTCGGGTGAGTACAAAAATATGTTTGTACATGCTTAGATACTATTCGGTATCCAATTCTGTTTGCATATGTCTACCAGAAGCCAAATTTAATCATTTTGTATTTTTACACTCAAAAAAAAAAAACTTGTCAAATTCTAGTAAAAAGTCTCGTAATCCCATTTTACCAAAATTTTACAGTTTATATTCTTTTTTAACAAATAATTATTGATCGAAATTTACATTTTTTTTTTGTAATTTTACATTTTTTTTGTAATTTTACAGTTTTTCCAAGATTTTTTCAAACAAAATCTAGTAAATTTACGACAATTTCTTGTAAGTTTTATTTCGCCAAAAAAGTTGTAAATTTACAAATTTATTGGTAAAAATTTTGTAAAATTACAATAAAGTTTGTAATTTTTACTAGGAATTCTAGTAAAATAGGAGATAGCAAAAAAATGTAGTAAAATCACGACACCTCCATGCAAGTTTTATCGCGTCAAAAAAATTGTAAAATTACAAAATTTTTTGTAAAAAGCTTGTAAGTTTTACAAGTTTTTTTCTCCTTTTCCCCTTTACTTTTTCTTATTTACGTTAACAAAATTTTTTATAAAATTAAAATGCATCTGTTCGTATACTTATTGTTTACTAGAATGCATATCCCAGCAGAAATAAATCGAGATTTTGGCGACACAGCATCTGTTTATAGCATACCGTAGCGCATCCAAAGAGCGCTCTTAGGGATGCAGTAAAAGGAAGGGGAAAAAATTTTATTTTTTTTTAAGATTTTTTATATAAAACTTATAATGTGTAATTATTTTTTGATAAAATTTCACACTTGCTTTCCTTTTTACTATTTTTAACACTTTTTGAATAAAAAAACATAAGAGTTTGAGTTTGATTGTGAAAGAAGACAGACGCTTTTGTTTAGACTTCGTATTCAAAATTATATAAAACCAAAAACAAAACAAATACAGAAACACTGTGTGTCTAAAAATGTAAATAAAAAACACAGAAATACATAAGATTCAAGGAAGTGAAGTGAAATAATTGAAAACTAAAAAAAAAAAAAAAAATAAATTGCAATTGTTTAAGTAATCCTAAATTATTTGGCAAAGTGAAGAAATCCTATCATACTTGTTTAATCAAATCAGCTGACCGATTGTCCGAATGCAACATAAACAACAAAAAAATAATAAAATTAAAAGCTCTTTTTATGTAAACACACTGTTAATACTAAACTATTGTGAATAGTAGGATCAATATAACTACCCTGTTATTATTGTGAATGAAGTGAAGCAATATTTATACGGTTTGTGTCTTTGCTAGGATAGTTATTGAAGAGAAGAAGCATTCAGTGGTTCCCAAACAATAAAGTTTACCATGGAAAATCAAGGTCAAAATGTAGGAGAAATGTCAGCTAGCGATCTTATGAGAATGATGGCCATATTATTAGAAGACAAACTAAAAAATTTGCCAACTAAAGAAGACATTGAAGGAATTAAAGTACAGATGAGGAAAATAACAAAACAAGTAGATGAGCTTAAAAAGGAAAATCAGTTATTAAAGGATGAAATTTCGAATATACAAGCTGAAAAAAATCTTTACATTCAGAGATTGGATCATATAGAACATCAATTTAAAAGAAAAAACATCATCTTTAAAGGCATTGAAAATCAAACCGCATCTTTAAGTGAAGCCGTTAAAAAAGTCTGCAGTGAAAAACTTAAAATAAATAAACCTATCGTTAAATCTACAAAAAAACTAACTACATATAACGGAAAAATAGCGGTAATAGCGGAAATGGAATCTGCCGATGCTGCAAATGAGGTACTTAAACGAGGTAAGATGCTAAAAGGGACAAATATCTATATGGAGAAAGATTTAAGCAAAGCCAAACTACAACAGAAAAAAGTAATGCTCGAGCTGAAGAAACAACTTATAGCAACAGATCAATCCCATCGTGTGAATGTCATCAACGAGAAATTGAGAGTGGAAAATTCTTGGTTCTTATGGGATAAAAACTGTAATTTGAAATGTGGTACCCAAGATGCAAAAGAAGTTATAGAAAAAATATACAAAAACGCAACAATAGATTTAGATTACAACAGAATTCTGGAAAAAATATGTTATAATTAAATCACAAAAATTTTAAGAAATACTTTGTTAATATTTAGAAAAAAATTTAAAAAATTAGCTTAAATGTAATTAAAAAAAAACATAAACAAACGTATTCAAACTTCCGACAGACGACTATAAGTCATTGTCGTATGTTCACATTTTCAAATAAAGCAAAAATGTATTTATAGAATTAAGATGTTTTTGTAAACATGTATTTTGAAATAAAGAACACCAACTAACATAAGTTTTAGACAAAGACACATGATTTGACTGCATCATTATTGCGCATTAATCAGCTCTGCAAAGAGCGCTTCAATCATAGCATCTTTGACCGCTGTTTCCAAAAAAAATCCCATAAAAAATGTGAAAATTAAAATTTCCGATATTTTTTTGATGTTCACTTCCGATTTTTTTTTTTTCATTTTGTTTCACATAAATAAAGTTTTGTAAAGTAAAACGAATGAATTTTTTTGTTATATTTTATTAAATTTTTGTTATTTGATTTCAACTTTGAATTTACAACATCTTTATTCTGCTTAAATCAGCTCTACAAAGATACATGAATTCACTGCATCTTTAATCTGCTTAAATCAGCGCTAAAAAGATACATGAATTTACAGCATCTTTATTCTGCTTAAATCAGCGCTCTAAAGACACGTGATTTCAGTGCATCTAAAGAGCGCTGTTTCTGTGTATCCAACTAGCGCTCTAAAGTGGGACATCGCCTTAGGGAATCATGCATGAATTCAGCGCAATTGGATGCGCTCTTTTACTCAAGTTCCCCTTCCAAAAGCTGCTGAACGTTCAGCAAAATTTCTGCTGGGATATTAATCATACGTACGGTGTCCTTTTCTGGTTAATTTTCAAATGTTTAACTTAATATCAAAAACAAATAAAAATCTTGAATTTGACTGTTTTTTGGTGTTTTGTGTGTTCTTACTTACATAGTAAAATTTTATGGCCAATATTTTTGTACAAAATTTCGTCTTAGCCCTCCCCCATTTTCGGGGTGTTTTTTACGATTTGATAGAATAGATTCAAAAAAATACCGTTATGAGGGGGAGTTTGGAGGGTTAATATGTTCCACAAAAATAGTTTCCATAATATTTTCTACAAAGTTGTTAAACACACCCCACACCTCAGATGTAAAGAAAACATAGTTTGTTTTTACAGATATGCTGCAAGAACAGACAAAAGCTGGGAAACTTTAACCGCCTCTAAAATAAAATTCCGATGTGATCTTTCAAAACGCCGACACACCAATTTATATATCTTTTTGGTTTCCTCTATGAGAATCAGTCGGAACTCCGTAATTTTGGAAAAAGTTTGAAATTGTTGCACAGTGTTATAGGTACTTAAAATCTTTTGAAGTGGAACATTTGTAAAATAAAGCCTCAAATATCATTGTTTTCAAAAATTTTAAATATTAATATTTAATCAAGTAAATGATGTTTTGACAATCAATTACTTCATTATAAATCATAAAAAATCATTTAATTTTAATATAAAAAAATTTTCCTATTATGAAACACTCTCTTTTTTTTAATAAATAATTAATGAACTTTTCTTTACTTGAACAAGATTTAACATGTTTTTAATTAAAATGTGTAAATTAAAAGATCTATAATAAATATTTATTTTTAATTTTACCAACATAATCACTCAGCAAACACAACATATAAAATCTGTTCCATAGTCACGTGCTAATAATTAAATATTTAAAAACAAACTACCACTGAAATACAGGCAGACAGGCGGACAGACAGACAAACCCTCATACCACCTTGAAAACAAGAAATTAAATTATATTATAGTTAGTAAATATATTGGAAACACTTTAAAATCATGTTTATTTTTTTGGTTCAATGTAATGCAAAAACCGATCAAACATCATTTTTATGCTAGACGATAGATGATGGGCCTTACCAAGAGACATGAAAAGTTAAATTTAGAAAAAAAAAAATTGTGATTGATTTTGAATATGACTCGTTTAGTATTTTAAAATGCTCATAATATCGATTTTATTTAAAAGCAATTTGAAAGTTTAATTAAAATATTAATTGACTAAAATAAAAATTTAATAGAAAATAAAACAGAAAATCAATGAAAATATTACTTCAATGAATTAAAAACTGAAAATTAATAAAAATAAAACTATTTATTAGCAAAATTATCACGCATTAAATAATTTTTTAATTTTTTTTTTTTTGTTTCAAGCAAAGTTAAAAATTTAATTAAAAGATTTGTTAAATCAAGTAAAATATTTTTAATTGAAATTAAATTTAACAAAAATTAAATGTGCAATTGAAATATAATACACAATGTGGATTTATTCCAGACCATGGTTTCTGTAGCCTCCTTTACGTCATCAGTGGAGAAAATTACATTAGATATAAATTGTTTGATTTTTGTAATACTGTTTTTTCTATATGTTTTTTCATCAACAGACTTTACTCTGATTGGAATAGAACCCACTTTCTTCAAATTTTCCATCAGTTTGCAAAGCAAGTACTCTACCATCTGAGCTATCGCCCTGCTTGACAAACTAACAGCAGAAGTTGGTTGGTATTTCATTACAGATGTTAAGTGTATGACGTCAACAGAAGATTTTTATTTTACACAAACATTATACGATCCTTAGAAACAACAACATTCCTTAATCTCTCTTTGTCTCGTTTGTGTAAAATAAAAATTTTCTGTTGACGTCACACACTTAACATCTGTAATGAAATACGAACCAACTTCTGCTGTTAGTTTGTCAAGCAGGGCGATAGCTCAGATGGTAGAGTACTTGCTTTGCAAACTGATGGAAAATTTCAAGAATGTGGGTTCTATTCCAATTAGAGTTAAGTCTGTTGATGAAAAAACATATAGAAAAAACAGTCTTACAAAAATTAAACAATTTAAATCTAATGTAATTTTCTCCACTGATTTTCTCTTTAGAAATACAATGTTTTCTTCTTCAATCACAAACCCTTGTGTTCAACAATGTTAAAAAATCAATTAAAACATTTTTTAAATCCACTCAAATATATTTAATTGAAATTAAATTTAAGATCGATTAAATTCTTAATTGAAATATAATCCAAAATATTTCTTTCTTTGTGAGAAATAAATCAGCAGTTAGGTTTTTCCGACTGAAGAGAGCATGAGTCCTTTAGAAGTTTTATTGCTGCCTAGATCTACTTCTTCAAACAATTCTTTCTTGGTAAGCCCTCATTATATTAAACATTAAATCTGGTCTTTTTTTGTTCATTGTTGTTGTTGTTATTTGGATTTACTTGACATTTTATAATGTCTATGACAATTTACATGAGTGGAATAATGACACTGTACAAGATTGTCTATATGTTTGTACGAATGTTATTTTTTTGTCTGCTCTCACAAAAGAACGTGTGCCAACAAATTGACAAATATTTACATAGGATGCGCGCAAAGCAAAATCATTGAAACGATTTTTTTTCAAGAACGAAAAAAAATTCTGTGTAAAATAAAACGTGACAGTATTAAAGTAAAAAACACCATCAAGACCGAGAGATTCGGTGAAGTCGAATTTGGGATCTACTGTAAAATATATTTTCTTAAAAACCGATGTAAAGTCTTAAATTGGTTTCAAGGCCGACTTAAGAATAGCATCTTTAGTAAAATAACAGAATTTTCTGGTTTTGTAAAAAATTATAAATAATATTAAATATAAACAATTATAAAAATCGTTTGAAAAATTAATGATTTATGCATTTTTCTCTTAAGCAAAAAATATCAAATTTTGGAGGACATTTTACAAAAATCCAAAACTTTGATAGAAAGGCTCCACGGGTCGAATTTGGCTCAAATTAAGTTTTAATGAAAGAGTTTCTCAGACTCTATGAATGGGTCAAAGAAAAGAAATTTTCGTTTTTTTATTTTTTTTTTTTGCAAATTTCAAATATTAATATCTCGAAACCCGTTCGAGCGATTTTAAATTTTATTTTTGGTATTTCTGTTCGATGATGTGTCGCAAGACATATTTTTAAATTGTTTTTTTTTTTAATTTTTAAAAATTTTAAATTTGGTTACCGGCCGCCAAGAGTTAATTTAATCCGATTGATCTCAAAATTTTGCCATATCAATCTTAGGCATAGGACAATCCCTGAATTTAAAAAAAGTCGGTCTTATGGACATGTAACGAGTATTTATAAATTTATGAAAATTTTATTTTTTAAAAATCATATTAATAAAATTGTTTGGTCTATTTGAGCGGTTTTATATTTAAAGCGGATTTCGATTAACAATATTTTTAACATGATAATGTTTTTAGGCTGGTGTTTAATTTTAAAAATGATGCTGGACGCCACCTCAGTTTGACTTTATAAGCTAGAGATGGGCACATATGCAGATTAGAGCGTGATTCACGCGTAAGTTTGACTAAATTCAATTTTACTACCGTGATTGTGAGTGAGTGTAAGTGGAGAAAAAAATTGCGTGAGTGAGTGTGTGTGAGTAAGATTTTTGCGTGAGTAAGTATGCGTGAGTCGATTTTTTTCCGTGAATTTGCGTGATTTATTTTCTCTTTAAATTTCTTTTAGTACCAAAAAAAATTGGCTTACCTTAAGATTTCGTTCCGAAGAGAGCAAACAAAATTTAAAATTTTGCAAAACTTTTAATTTTGATGAAAATTTTTAAAGATTTTTTAAATTTTAGTTTTTTAATTTTTTTTTTGTATAAATAAGAGTTTCCTCAGTGTGATTCACGGTGAGTGTGAGTTGTATTAAATTTACTCACGTGATTGTGAGTAAGTGTGAGTAGAAAAAATATGCTCGTGAGTGAGTGTGCGCGACTCAAAAATGCTTGTCGTGAGAGAGATCTCTTATATAGGTTAACGACTAACAAAAAATAAAACAAGAATTACTATTTTCATTTTCTTAACAAAATTTTTTTTTCATAAATTTTTTTTTTTCATCGAATTTTTGTATTTATTGAAATTTTAACATATAGTTACAAATCATACACTAAATTAACCTAACTGAGACGGGTGGCGAAACAGGCCAAGGACTCTGGTGGGACTCGAGTCCACGACCCACAGAATCATAGGCTAGCACGCTACCAACTAGCCTACTGGGGCGCCTCATCATTTTTTTTAACAATTTGTTTTTTTTCTGCATCATTTTTTTTTTATCAAAAATTTTTTTTCATAACTTATTTTTTTTTTTCATAAAAAAAAAAATTTCATAAAATTTTATTTTTTCATAATTATTTTTTTTTTCCATCAATATTTTTCTTTTCATCAATTGTTTATTATACCCTCCAACTACAGTATGGGGGTATACTCACTTTGTCATTCCGTTAGTAACTCATCAAAATATCGGTCTAGGACCCCATAATAAAATATATATATTTATGATCAGTGATCGATTCTAAGACATTCTAGCGATGTCCGTCCGTCTGTCCGTCCGTCCTCCCGTCTTTTCGTCTGTAGTTAACACGATACAGTCCAAAATAAAAGAGCTAGACTCCCGAAATTTGGTAGCAAGTCTTATGCTCCTAGGCAGGTTAAGTTCGTAAACGAGCAAAATCGGGACTGGGGGAAAAAAGTTCCCCCCTGAAGAACTAAACCAACCTCTGAAAAATACCAATTTTTTACATGATATTTTGTGTTTTTGTTTAACAAATGCAACATTTTTATGCTCCAAGAAGTTCAAAGTCCTGCATTGTAACCCAGAGTATTAAAAAATGTCGTTTTTTCGGTCCGTATTTCTTTAGCACAAAAATGAATTTTTAAACATATATTACGAGGGTAAATTTTCCCCCACAATTACCACTACCAACCCCCCCCCCCCCCCACCCCCAAAAAAAAATACAACGCGCCTGCATTTTTTTTTAATTTTTTTGCATGTTGGAGGGTATAAAAAATTCGGTGCAGCCGAATTTAACACACTTATTTGTTTTTTCATAATTTTTTTTTGTTTTCATCAAAATTTTTTTTTTTGTCAAATTTTGTTTTCCTCAAAAATAATTTTTTCATAAAAATTTTTTTTCATCAATTTTTTTTTCTTAAAAATTTTTGTTTTTTATAAAAATTTTTGTTTCTGCATCAAAATCTTTTTTCATTAAAAAAAAATGTTCACCATTTTTTTTCATCAAAACTTTTTTTATCAAAATTTTGTTTTTCATCAAAAAAATTTAATTTTTTCTTATTTTTTATTTCACCAAAACTACTTATTCACCAAGTCTAAACTTTTGACATAAAAATGTTCCATTTGTTTAGCGAATGTACAAAAAATAGGTGTGAGTGTTAAATTCTTTAGATATGAACCCAGCAGAAATTTTGCTGAACGTTCAGCAGCTTTTGGAAGGGGAACTTGAGTTAAGGAGCGCATCCAATTGCGCTGAATTCATGCATGATTCCCTAAGGCGATGTCCCACTTTAGAGCGCTAGTTGGATACACAGAAACAGCGCTCTTTAGATGCACTGAAATCACGTGTCTTTAGAGCGCTGATTTAAGCAGAATAAAGATGCTGTAAATTCATGTATCTTTTTAGCGCTGATTTAAGCAGATTAAAGATGCAGTGAATTCATGTATCTTTGTAGAGCTGATTTAAGCAGAATAAAGATGCTGTAAATTCAAAGTTGAAATCAAATAACTAAAATTTAAAAAAATATAACAAAAAAATTCATTCGTTTTACTTTACAAAACTTTATTTATGTGAAACAAAATGAAAAAAAAAAATCGGAAGTGAACATCAAAAAAATATCGGAAATTTTCATTTTCACATTTTTATAGGATTTTTTTTGGGAACAGCGGTCAAAGATGCTATGATTGAAGCGCTCTTTGCAGCGCTGATTAATGCGCAATAATGATGCAGTCAAATCATGTGTCTTTGTCTAAAACTCATGTTTTTTTATTCAAAAAGTGTTAAAAATATTAAAAAGGAAAGCAAGTGTGAAATTTTATCAAAAAATAATTACACATTATAAGTTTTATATAAAAAATCTTAAAAAAAAAATAAAATTTTTTCCCCTTCCTTTTACTGCATCCCTAAGAGCGCTCTTTGGATGCGCTACGGTATGCTATAAACAGATGCTGTGTCGCCAAAATCTCGATTTATTTCTGCTGGGAATCTTTTATACTCTCCAAAATGTAAAATCAATTTTTTGCACTTAAGTAATACATTCATTTACCGAATGCATAGCACTTTTGGTTTGGACCGCATCTTGATTTCCACAGACAGTATATGGCTAGAGTGTCTGAGAAATGGATCAATAATATATGAACTTAATGGGGTTCACGACCGATATTTCAATTCGTTTTGCATGGAGTGGCAAATGAATATAACAATATTTTTCTAAAAAAAAAACTGTGCGTTTGCAAATACACCTAAATCTTCAACAAAACATTATCATGATTTAATGTTTTGGGCAAGAGTACAAAATTCGCAGGAATTTTTGAATATGTATTTGGGATGTGTGAGAAAAATTCAAGAACAAAACCCAAAATCATAGATCGAGCACTTTTTTTAAAAAATCGCGTTTAGTTCCAAATCAGCAGTCCAAATTCCTTTATAGCTTTTCGTTTTCGATATATTCACGATTGAAATTTAAAAAATGCAATTTATAAGCGTTTTTGTGACTGCTGCAGCATATTCCTTGGCTCATTTCATGAAAATACGTCCATTACGACCATCCCAGAAAATGCAAGTGTGCGAAATGGCAGCGGTTTGAAAATTTTCGGATTGGTGGTTGGAAGGTAGTAGGGTAAAATTGATAACTTCTGAACCAGGGGTCCGAAGTTATCAATTCTGGGCTTGCAAAATCGGACCCCTGGTTCAGAAGTTATCAATTTTACCCTACTACCCTCCAACCACCAATCCGAAAATTTTCAAACCGCTGCCATTTCGCACACTTGCATTGATTGTCGTAATGGACATATTTTCATGAAATGAGCCAAGGAATACGCTGGTAAAATTCGGCGGGTTGTGACTGAATCATCCTGTATAATATGGACCTGTTCCAAATATGTCATATAAAATCCTGTAGCTTGTTTCGTTTTAGTGTTATTCGAGTTTAAAAATGTGCACAATTTCGTACCACACAAAATACAAAAATTTTTTTTTTTTACAGTTTTAATACTGCAATGTAAATTTTTAAATACTTTATGCATTTTTTCCGAGGAATATTTTTGGTCATATGTGTTTTTTGAAACTTTTTGAAAACTATTAGCGAAAGTTTTCAAGAAAATTGGAATATTAATATACCCTACACCACTCTGTGGTACAGGGTATAATGAGTTTGTGCTGATGTTTTTAACTACCCGAAATATTTGTCCTAGACCTACCTTCAAGTATACCGATGGACTCAGAATTTCTTTTTGAGTCGATTTATCGATGTCCTTACGTCTGTCCCTCCGTCCGTATGTCTGTCCGTCCGTCCGTCTGTCTATTGTTTAAGCACGATACAGGCCGCAATTTTCAATCAATTGACTTGAAACTTGAAATTAAAGCATATTTTGGCCCAAGGACGAAGCCTATTGAAATTGGAGAAAATCGGTCAATGTAAAGACCTAGCCCCCATACAAAAGCTCCTTTGGATTCGGCTTAAATGACTCTAATAACCGTATTATATTAGATATCGATTTGAAATTTAGCAGGTAATCAAATTTTGTATTCACAAATCATCGTCCCAAATTTCAAAGGAATCGGGTCAGGCCTTCTGGTAGTCCCTATACAAACCACCCTACCGATATTCACATAATTCCCTCAAAATTCATAAAAATGGAAATATTTGATAAAAATTTAATTTTTAGGTGGTAAACATGTACTTTAGTAACCTCATCAAATCGGAATATAATTGGAACATCTTACAAAAGACAGATCCAATCGGTCCATGTTTGGACTTGGGTCCCATTTTCCGGAAAACACTGGTGTAGGGTATCATATGGTCGGTCTTGACCGACTATAACTTTCTTATTCGTTTTTTATAATTTAACCGCAATTTTTGCAACAAGTGCTCGACCGAAATTTTGGTTTTTGTTGCTTAATTATTCTAAGACATCCCAAATACATATTAAAACAAAAAAGAAATATAGTATTCGCACTATTAGGTTAAAACTGTCTCGGAGCACCCGTGAAAAGTGATCAAGCAAAACTAAGAGTAATTCCGTACTGTATGTAATCCAGCAAACTCGAATTTTTATATGAGAACCCCTGCATATTTTTTTGTTCACTTGTGTAGCACTGTGAATTTAACAGATTCAAATCTGTGAAATATGAAAACCAAACTTTATCTTAATTTAGGTAATTTGTACAACAATTTTATGCTCTGAGGAATTTCAACAACTAAAGAAATTCAATTTGCAATTTTTGTTAATGGAATCAGTTTTAAATTTTTTTAATAAAAATTTAAAATTGATAAGTGTTACAAACTTAACAACCAAACTTGATATACTTCCCTATATTTTAGTGAAGGATTTAACAAACATTGATTCTAACAAGAGTTTATATCAGAGTTTATAACAGAGACATTATTTAAAATAAGGTAAAGAGAGAGAAAATCAAATGCAAAACATGGTTTTTTAACAAGTGATAAGTAAAAGGGGATTATTAGCACATTAAAAAGGGATAAATCAACAACTACAAGAGAAACAAAAACAATGTCAACAAATAATTATGACACTTTATATTACAAAAAAGTAATTGGAATTTTAATAGAATATCCAGAAAATGAAATATCCTCGTCCAAAATTTTAATAAAATTTTTTTCTTTTAGCTTGCAATTAAAAAAATATAACCTTTACTTTCCATTTCAAAATTAAATCCATCTTAAGAAAGAACATTTGAAGCAACAATTTTTATAAATTATTTATTGTATTTTTTCTTTTAAGCAGGATTTGAAAAAAAAAAAATAATAAAAAATGAGAAAATAAAAAAGAAATCATAATAATACTGCCAAAAATTTTTCACATAATTTTTTTTTTTTGTTGATAAAATACCAAAAGAAATCATATAAAGCTTATTAAGGGGCAGCTTACTAACAGCATCAAAGTGTAGTAGCAGCAACATAAAGTAGTAACAAATGTTTAGACATTTTTTTTTCTTATGTTGTGTTGCTACTACTATTGCTACTTATAGCAACCAGCTACGTAGAACATCAACCAAACGTAGTAAATATCATCATCATCCATTTCATTCCATTCACCTAGTAAGTAGGAGGACGGATGCAATATAACATTGTTTGTCTTAAAGTGGAATAAAATAAACCAAAAGCAGCTGAGCTTTTATTATATTTTGTTTTTTCCTCCCGTATTTTTTTTTTTCATGTGCTTCTTATTCGACTACAACTTTGATTGAAATATTAATTTTTAATGAACAAGACACGGAAACAAACAAAGAAATTGTACGTAGTAATGTACAATGTTGCAGTACAAAAGTAGTCGCACGTTGATAACCCAGTAAACAAAATTATATCTAATTAGTTACATTTTTTTTAAAGTGGGTGCTAGATTTTGCAATTTAATTATTCATTGACTACCCTCTACAATATGAAAAATATTATTACAAAAACTTTTTTTTTTAAATTTATGCTAAAAAAAAATGCACGGAAAAAAATTTGGGTTAAAAAAAAAATCCACGAAAAAAATTTTAGGGTAACGAAATTGGTAAAACGAATCAATATCGATAGAATTTTTTTTTTCTTTTAACAAAAAAAAAAAAAAATCGGCAAAAAATACGCGAAAAAATGTTGGGGTAAAATAATACGTTTGTACTGCTAAAATACCTTTCGGTTTCCAATTCTGTTCACATATATCAACCATAGATGAAAATTTTTCATTACCATTGAAATTTAATTACCATTGGTTGATATCAATGATAATAAAAAAAATTGCATTACCATGTAATGGTAATTAAATTTTTTTAATTGAAAAAAATAATTACCAATGGTAATGACATGCACCAATAGTTAAAAAACACCAATTATAATTAGTTTCAAAACCGGTGACATGATATAATCCACACGGACATAATCCCCATTTCCGTTATGGGGATTATGACCACATTCATTTCAGTCATAGTCCCCATAATGGTAGTGGGGACTATGACCGAAAATTATTTGGACATAATCCCAATAAAAAACGGACATAATTCCCAAATTTATGGGGATAATGACCACGTAACAAATGGCCATAATCTCCATTATGGGGATTATGTCTTCAATACTAGTTGGTCATAATACAAAAAATTAAAGGATTTTTTTTTTTTTTTTTACTTAAAATTTTTTCTGCTTATCCGGCCTTCTGCCGGGCTTAGGGATTACAAACTCCATGCATTAATTCCACCCTCTCTGCAGAAAACGGGGATTATGACCAAAATTGTTTTGGACTAACTCCCCATAATGTGAATGGGGGTTATGACCGAAAAAAGTTCGGTCGTAATCCCAACAAGGAACAGACATAATCCCCACTGGGGTTGTGACCGTTTTGGAAACGGTCATAGTCCCCACAACTATTATGGGGATTATGACCGTAATGAATTCGGTCATACTCCCCATTTCCGTTATGGGGAAATGTCCGTGGGGATTATGTCCTGTCACCTTCAAAACCATTGGTTTTCACATTTGAGGCATTCCACACCAAATGTCCAGCGAAAAAAAACACGTGTACCGTAAACTTCTGAATAGGTTGCATTAATAGCCCTATATGGAACTTATATATAATGTAAATTTTTGAGATTGTGGTGCATTCCGTTTTAATGTGATAAATATTTAATCAAGGCAACTCGCCACAAATTTTACCATTTTTCCAATATTTGACCACGCCTTCTAAGCCCAGTTTTTGAAAATTAGAAAAACCAAAATCGCAATTTTCTTAGTTCCATATAGGGCTATTCAAACACCCTATTCTGCAATTTACAGAACACATGTTTTTCTGTTGCGGGACATTTGTAAGTTTAAACATCAAAGTATGTTATTTAAAAAGTTAAAGATAAAAATCAAAGCGAAAATAAAAAATTTCAAATATTGTGTTATACAAAGGCAATCAACATGCGTTTAGTTCATAAAATGTGAAAAATTATAATACGAAATAACAAAAAAACATTTATGGAAAAAAAAAATTTTTTCACAATTTTCTTCTTTTTATTTTTGTGAAAAAGGTTTTTTCTTCATTCAAAATTTTTTTTTTTTCATTAATTTTTTCTCATCACAAAAATTTTTTTTCATAAACTTATTTTTTTATCAATTTTGTTGTTCATCAATATTTTTTTTTATTAAAAAATTATATTCCATAATTTAATTTTTTTTTTTGTTATCAAAAAATATTTGTTTCTTCATCATTTTTGTTTTATCAAAAAATTTTTTTTCATCAACAATTTTTTTCACCATAATTTTATTTTTTAATCAAAATTTATGTTTTATAAAAACTACTTTTTCACAAAAACTAAACTTCTGATATAAAAATGTTCCGCTTGTTTAAGAAATATAAAAAAAAACAAGTAACAGTCTTAAATTCGTCTGTGCCGAATTTTTTTAACATGACAATGTTGTTAGGCTGGTGTCTAATTTTAAAAAAGTAGCAGGACACCACCTCAGTTTGACTATATAAGCTAACAATTAACGAAAAAGAAAACAATAATTACTATTTTCATTTTCTTAAAACAAAAAGTTTTAATAACTTGGGTTTGTAACTTGGATAATAATTCACCTCGTGGTGAATAAAACCGTTTTTCACCAGCTGGTGAATAAAAAGTAACATAATTATTTTTCAACACAAAATTTTTTTTTTTTTCATCAAATTTTTTTTTTTCATATTTTTTTTCAACAATTTTTTTTTTTCATCAAATTTTTTTTTTCATCAATTTTTTTTTTATCAAATTTTTTTTTAATCAAATTTTTTTTTCATCAAATTTTTTTTTTTTATCAATTTTTTTTTTATCAAATTTTTTCTTTTTCATTAACTTTTATTTTTTAACAAATTTTTTTTTTTTCATAATTTTTTTTTTTTTTTATCACATTTTTTTTTTCATAAATTTTTTTGTTTTTTCATCAAATTTTTTTATCAAATTTTTTATTATCAATTTTTTTTTCATCAAAATTTTTTTTCACCAAAAATATTGGGTTCATTTAATTTTTATACCCTCCAACCACAGTATGGGGGTATACTTACTTTGTCATTTCGTGTGAAACGTCTCGAAATATCGTTCCTGGACCCATAAAGTATACATATTATTGATCCATGTTCCAATCTAAGACATTTTATGAAGGTCCGTCTGTCCGTCTGTCCGTCCGTATGTCTGTAGATAACACGATGCAGTCCAAAATAAAACAGCTAGATTCCTGAAGTTTCATAGGCTGGTTAAGTTCGTGAATGGGCAAAATCGGGCCAGGGGGAAATAAGTTCCCCTTGAAGAACTGAACCAACCTCTAAAAAAATACACTTTTTTGACATGTTTTTTTTGTATTTTTATTAAATAAATGAAACATTTGGTTATTTATCGCGATAGGAAGGTGCTCTCAACGTCCCGTGACTCCATCACCCCCCCCCCCCAAAAAAAACACGCCCCTGAATTTTTTGTTTTACATTTTGGAGGGTATAAAAAATTCGGAACAGCCGAATTTAACACTCTCCCTTGTTTTAACATAATTTAGTTTTTCGTGAAAAAAATAATTTTTTTTACCAAAACTACTTTTTCACCAAGTCTCAGCTTTTCGCAAAAAAAAAATCCATTTGTTTATCAAATGTACATAAAAGAAGTGAGAGTGTTATATTCTTTGGTGCCAAATCTTTTATACTCTCCTAAATGTATAAACACTTTTTTACACTTATTTTTGCACTCACTTATGAAATGTACAGCTCTTTTGGTTTTTTAATAGGGTCCTTGACTAATATTTTAATTCGTTTTGCATGGAATAGCAAAGTAATATAACATTATTTTTTCAAAAAAAAATTTGTTTTGGCACACAAATCTTCCGCAAAATATTATCATGATTTAATGTTTTGGGCAAGTGTACAAAATTCGCAAGAGTACAAAATAAGTTATACACATATTTACCAAATTGGCAGCTGTTTTGGTTTGCAAGATGCAGGCTTTCCACAGACAGAAGGACGGATGTCCTTCGGTTTAGTTCCTCTATTATTCGACCCACTTCTTAAAAATTTGGTTGTTAAATCACTAAATTAGTTGCTAGAACTAGCATTTTTAGCATCTACCTTTTTTGTTTGTTGGGATGTTCATTTATTTTGCTGTATGGGTGGTTGTCTACATAGGTATGAGTAATGCGCCAATGTTTTTTTATCTGTGGAAAAAAATATATAAGGAAATGTTCAGGAGTTTAGGGATTTGGGAAGATTTTTTTTTAATACGTACATAAATGTTGTTGGCAGAGAAAATTATTTTAAATAAAATTTAAAGCAATTTTTATTTTTAATAAATTGACTTAAACATTTGTCTGGGATTTAAGATTTTAAAGAGTCTGCAACAGTTAAAAAAATTAAAATAAAAATAGAAATACTTCCATAAAATGTGACTTAAATCTGCTATGGAAAAAAAAACTAAAAATATTTGTTACAAATTTTCTGCCAAATAGTTGGTAGAAAATTTAAATAAAATAAAGTTTAAAATATTTGTTAAAACTTTTCTGTTATTTTTGTTCGTACATTTCGTTTATTTTTTTTTATTTCCATATTTTATAGTTCAGTTTATTATTTTTTTGTCATTAAAAAAATATAAATTAGTCATTCCAATCCTATCATCAACCACTTAATTTGATTTCATGAAATCTATCTCTGGAGACATAATTTTATATAATTTTTTTATAAAGTAATATATTATCACAACGAAACCAGTAGGAAATTTTTAAAAATTTTTGATGAAAAAATGTGTTGATGAAAAAAAAATTTTTTTTTGATGAAATTAAATTTTAATACATATAAAAGTTTTTTGATGAAAAAAATTTTATGGAAAAAATATTTTTTTGAGGAAAAAAACATTTTTTTGTTGAAAACAAAAACCTTTTTCTACTTATTATATTACATTAAATTGAATATTACATTAAATTGATTACACTGTGCTACAAAAAACACAAAATCAAATATACTTTTAAAATGAGGTAGTTAAGGTTGTAGGTCTCGTCGAAAAGATCACAAAAATGTCCATCAAACTTGCCAGACACCCTCAAATTTTAAAGTTTTTGTCAAAAACCGATTTTATGGGACTTCCTCACTAAACCACGTGTAACTTAAACATTTTTCAACCGATTTTCAATTTTTCAACTGTTTTGGATAGAAGAAGAATAGGGATTTTCATTTGTGTGAATAGGTCTATACATATAAAAATGATATGTATTGATTTTTTCAACAATGCCTAATTTTCTGTTATTTTTTGAAAATTTTTTTGAGTTTATTGATATTTTTCTGCTATAGTTCGTTCAACAACATTTATATTTATAAACGCAATCTTAAAGAAATTTAATTGTGAATACGTTGAGCTTTATACCGAAAAAATCGGATAATAATTGACAGAGTTGTGATAATTTCTCTAAAAAAGAAAATTAAGATTTTGCTTGAAATTGCCGTTCGGATAACCCAGGCAAAAAAAAAAAATAAAAAAATAAACGAACATACTAAGAGATCGCGTCCCAGCAAAACTTTGGTAATGGGTAGTGATTATTTAACACATTACCAGGTAATGTATATAACTTATTTGTAGCATTATTTTATGATGTCTTACCAAACATTTGTTCCACAAAGTATTATTTTCAAGTGAAAAATAATGCATTACTAATAATTTGCTACGTAATGCATGATAATTGGAAAAAATGTATTTCATATTTAATATTTCTAAACACTAAATCATGGATGACTTATATTTGGTTACATTATGTATTATTTGAAAGTTTGAAATAATGCATTATTTATAATTGGATGCATAATGCATTACAATAACATAAAAATAATTATTTTATAAAAAAATGCATAAGTTTAACCTAGAGATGGGCTCACGACAGGAAATTTCTAACGACACACACTCACGAACATATTTTATCTACTTACACTCACTTACAATCACGTGAGTAAATTTAATACAAAATTACTTTTTCACTACTCGTAACACTTTATATATTATCTTCTGGTATGCCATATTATTTCATTTCTCGTAACCTATAAAATATCATATATTTTACGCCTTACTCGTATTCTTCGTTATAAATTTATGACTTATTTTATACCTTACTGGTTTTCTAATGCATTACTTTGAGTCTCATCGCCTGTTAAAATCATTAATGCTGCAATGTATAAAATAAGAGACCCTATACCTTATTTTATACCTATAATCTAAGTTTTCCTGGGGTATCATTATTTTAAAGGTTTTTGGCCTCCTGAATTTGAATTTTACCTTGAAATTGCGCTATCTTATTAAGTTTTTGATATATCAATTTATGTTAAATATCTCAAAAACCTGACGAGATAGAGCAATTTAAAGGCCAAATTCAAATTCGGATTCAGAGCGCCAAAAACCTTTAAAAATATTGTACATGACATCTCATGATAAAATTATTTTTTTTGCCTGGGATATCTGAACGGTGATTTCCTGCAAAATCTTAATTTTCTTTTTTAGAAAAATTATTACAACTCTGTCAATTGTTATCCGATTTCTTCAGGATAAAGCTTATCGTATTCAGAATAAAATTTTCTTTAAAAATACGTTTATAAATATAAAGGTTGTTAAACAAACTATAGCAGAAAAAAATCGATAAATTCGAAAAATTTTGAAAAAATAACAAAAAAAAATTGATTTTATAGAAAAATCAATAAATATCTTTCATATATGTATAGACCAATTCACACACATAAAAAGCCCTATCCTTCTTCTATCCAAAACAGTTGCAAAATTTTAAATCGGTTGAAAATTTGCTGAATAACACAAGGTTTAGTGAGAAAAGTCCCAAAAAAAGTTTTTTGACAATAACTCTAAAATTTGAGGGTGTCTGGCAAGTTTAAAGGGCATTTTTGTGATCTACTCGACAAGACCAACAACCTATACTATGTCACATCAGAAGTATTTTTTCACTGTAGCACAGTGTTATTTTAATATTTGCTAGAAAAATTCTTTATCATTTTTTTTATCAACAGACTAGCCTGCCATGAGATTCGAACCTGTGTTTTCAGTCCGCAACTTTATTGGCGGTGACATAAAAAGTAATAAATTTCTAACACTTAAATTCAGAAGTGTTTGTACATTTTGGAGGGTATAAAATATTCAGCACAGACGAATTTGGCACTTTCACTTGGTTTTTGTACTTGTGTTAAAAAAATTAAAAAAAAAAAAAAATGGATTATATCAGAATACAGAGAAAACAGTTTAATTGTGCCGCCGAATTTAGAGCCAACTGCATGGTTTCATTACAACAACCGAAATTTTCGGTTGCGATTACCGAAATTTATTTTATTTTGCGATGGCCGAAATTTATTTGAATTAAGTTGTTATAAACAAATTTCGGTTATGGCAATCGAAAATTTCGGTGGTTGTTATTAAACTACTAGCTGTTTCGCACCCGGCGTTGCCCGGGTTGAAAAAAATTTTATATAATGAATAACAGTTTGTAATGCCCTATGGTTGCATCCTCGGTTAGCACCACATCTGGTGAAAATTTCAATTTCGCATTACTTTACACCACCTCTGTCCGATCGTGCGCTGATATGACCCATTATTCCCGCCTTGTTTAGTACTTGACGTTTAAGCGTGATAACCGAATAGGCAGAAATATATTTCAATATATTATAAATGGGTGTGGAAGTTTACGTCCCTTTGTTCGATCGCACACTGATATGGGCCCGCATCTGTTAGTCAGTTATTAAAAATTGACTCAGCCGCTTTTGCCTGATTGCGGAACTGCAAAGGGGCGTGACAACTTACGCCCCGTGGTCTAAACACGCTCTATTATGGTTTATTATTCCCGTTTCAGAAGTACTATATGTGGTGAAAAATCCATTAAAATCGGTTAAGCCGTTTAAGCATGATTGTGGGACAGGCAGAAATAACCTTCAATGTAATACAAAAGAGCGTGGGATTTTACTCCCCTTTCTCAAATTACGGAACTGGCAGAAGTAACTTTCAATGTAATACAAAGGGGCGTGGACTTTTACGCCCATCCGTCAGAGCCACCTCCTATTATAACCTATAGTGCCCGCCTGGGTTAGTACTATGTGTGGTGCACTCAAAAAAAAAAAACTGTAAAGTTGGCAAAAAATTTAGTTAAATTTAACTAAAAAAACACCTGATTTTGAACCTACTAAATTTCTAGTTAATTTAACAAAAAATGTTTAGTTAACTTTTCGTAGAATGAATGTAACAAAAAAACAGTAATTTTAACTAAAAATTCAGCTGAAAATTTCGTAACATTTTTTATTAGGTGAATTCAGCTAACCTTTTTTTTTAAATAAAAAAAATATATATTTTTCACAGCGTTAAGTTCAGCTTAAGTAGGACTAATGAGATTTGCATAGGAGGCTACACAAGAAATGTTTAAAATTTTCGACTTGACAAAAATATTACAAAAAATCAGCAAAATAATTAGTAAAAATTCGTAAACTTAGTTTTAAAGTCAACAAAAAAAATTAATTCCAAATTTGTACAAAACTAGTATTTACGTAAATCGAACTTAACTAAAAAAAGTAGTTAAAACGCTGATTTTAACTAAAAATTTGCTAAAAAGCCAATTTGTGTGATCACCGCTCTATTATGAAATATATTTCCCGCTTAGATTAGTACTGTATGTGGTGAACATTTCTTTAAAATCGGTTCAACCGTTTAAGTGTAATTGCTGAAAAGGCAGAAATAATGTTCAATATAATACAAAGGGGCGTGGCATTTGTCAGATCGGTCTCTCTTATGGCCAATAGTTTCCGTCTCGGTTAGTACTATCTGTGGTGAAGATTTCATGTAAATCGGTTCAGCCGTTTATCCTTGATTGTGGACAGACAGACAGAAAAACCAAAGAATGCCACGCCCCTTTGTAAGGATCTTATATTTACAAAAAGTGGGTATAAAAGTAGGCGTGGCTTCCAATCAAGATGCGGGATGGCATATATTTCGTATCAAAAAACGCCCTATTACACCCATGTTTATCGGTAACAAACATCCAAATATAGTACAACAACCAAATATATTGAAAAATCTGAAATTCACAAAAAGTGGGCGTAAAAGGAGGCGGGGCATCCAATCGAGATGCCATTGGTGCCAGTTTTCATTCCAGAAAACGTACTATATACATGCCAAATTTCATTTGAATTGGTTTAGTAGTTTTTTTCTGAAAGCGACACAAACAAACAAACTAACATGTCATTTTTATATATACAGTGGGCGACAATACATTGGAAACTTTTTTATAGTAGATGAAATTTGTTAAAGACAAAGTTAACAATACTAAACGTTATAATTATCAAACAAGTATTATAAAAAAACAATATGTAGGTAATTTATCAAGCTTTAATTTAAGCTTAATAGCGTCCACATTGGGAAAATAATGAATGTGTTATGAGGGTCGATGTGGAAAATTAAAAAATTTATAGACATTTTTCAGAACATTTTTAAAAAATATTTGCGAGTCGATTTTTTCCAAGTTAAAACATTAGAAATTTAAAAAAAAATCTAATAGTTTTTATTCAGTGATCAAATAATTTTTCCAGCAACCCAAACAAACAGTGGAATTTTTTAAGTAGCAAAATCAACATTTTTTGACCTCCAATTCTTTTGATCACCAATTTTTTCTAAACAAAGAAAATATGTTATTGTTTATTAATTTTAGTTCACTTAAGAATATGCTAAGGATATATTAAGACAATTTAATTTTTCTTTGCTAACAAAAAATTGGTGGTCAAAAGAATTGGAGGTCAAAAAATGTGGATTTTTGCTACTATACTTAAAAAATTCCACTGTTTGTCTGGGTTGTTGGAAAAATTATTTGATCACTAAATAAAAACTATTGGACCACTTTTTAAATTTCTAATGTTTTAACTTGGAAAAAATAGACTCGGAAACATTTTTTAAAAATGTTCTGAAAAATGTCTATAATTTTTTTCATTTTCCACATCGACCCTCGTAACACATTCATTATTTTCCCAATCTGGACGCTATTAAGCTCAAATTAAAGCTTGATAAATTACCTACATACCATTTTTTTATAATACTTGTTTGATAATTATAACGTTTAGTATTGTTAACTTTGTCTTTAACAAATTTCATCTACTATAAAAAAGTTTCCAATGTATTGTCGCCCACTGTATATAAGGATGCAGTTGACTCTAAATTAAGATGGCACAACTAAACTTTTTTTCTGTGAAGAAGTTCAGACTTGGTGAACTAATAATCTTGGTGACAACAATTAAGAAAAAAAAATTTGATAAAAAAAAATATTTTTGATAAAAATAGAATGTTTGTAAAAAAAAAACTTTTTGATGAAAAAAAATTTTTGATGAAGAAAAAAAAAAATGATAAAAAAGATTTAAAAAAAAATCATACAAAAAAAAAATTTTTGATTAGAAAAAAAGTTTTTTATAAAATAAAATTGATGAAAAAAATATTAAAAAAAAAAATTTGATTAAAATAAAATTTTATGAAAAAGTGTTTAAAAATTTAAAACTTTATCACGTTTTTAAAAAGTAAAATTATTTAAATTGTTTTTTTTTTTGTTTCAAAATTTGAGTTTCACGAATTTAACTTTTTATTTGATTTAAGTCAGAACATTCTAGCTCGAGGTCATTTTTCTTTACTTACTAAAACGATAATAATCTCATAGCATAAATTTCGAGAAAAATATTTACGTTCTTAAAAATGTATGATTGAAATTTGACAAATAAATTGGCTAAACATCCATCCGGGTTTCTGTTAAAATAAAATTTAAACATATAAAATATTGAAACTTTGCTTAAAAAATGTCTTCGCCACTATCTTAATTTCCAATTGGTCTTACATTTTAATATATGCATAATTTATTTATTCTAATTTGTAACTAGGTCATTGACAATTATATAAATATTTTTTTTTGCTTCTTTTTATTAAGTTAAAATATATATAGAAATTAAAAATTATACTAGAGATAAATTAAAAAAAACAGAACAATTTTTATATGCATAATTATATGCCCAATGAAATTGAAAGTTATAAAAACTTAAATTATGTTCATTAAACTAAAAACTATAACTCAACCACAGTATGTGTGACCTTAATTGTGATTGTCATTTTAATAATTTGTGGTTGAGTTTTTTTTTTTTAGACAAGAAAATTACACAAAAAACAAACAGCAACTAAAAAAAATAAAAATGATGGGAAAAATTCCATTAAACATTTATAAAGTTGTAATGATTTAATTAGTCTGCCAGCAAAAATAAAAAAAAATATTTGAGAAATATTTTAATTTGTTAGAAAATGTTGAAAAAAATAATTTACCCCATAGTTTATAATTTTTTGTTTAAATTTAAAGAAAATTAAGTAATTAAGAGTTAGAGATATAAGATAAAGTTGTTAAACTTTCATTTTAAAAACTCACAAAAAAAACTGACAAGAAAGGTCTTTCAGAGGGCACCCATCGATTGTCATGGAACTTATGGAATAAGGGGAGAAAAATAAGAGTTACCTGTTTTTTTGTTGCCTAATCTCAAATTTCAAAAAGGGTTGCCACCTTATGAAAAAAATGTGTCTTTCGGAAAAATCCAAATAAAGTCCGAACTAGCAGGAATTTCGCCAAACGCAACAATATGGATTATTATATAATGATTTTGGCGGTCATACGTATATACCTCTCCGTATAAACTACCCAAAAGTTTTTACATTTTTAAAAAATTAGGACTTAACGAAGCCAAATATGAACACGATCGATACACCATTGGATAGGACTTTTTAAAACTTTTCGATCTGCATAAAATGTTCCAGAAGTTTTTTTTGAAGAAATGTTAAAAATCCTCAAAAAGCGAAAATAAAATACTTTTCCCCTCTCCCCTTTCACCCGATAAATATGAGATTGACCAGCCAAAAAAAAACGGTAACTCTTATTTTCCTCCCCTCTTTCCAATATGCAAATTTCAGGAAAATCGGTGGGCCCTGTGAAAGACCTCCCTTGTTAGTGTAATTTTTTTTTGTTACAGAAAAAGTTATTCATTCCTAGAGATAAAACAGAGTTTTGTTTCAGAAAAAAAACAGTAAAAGACGAAGAACCAACAATGATTATACGTTTTTGTGTATCTTGTCTGGTTCATAGAGAGTAAACGTGTCCTTAAAGATTTACGTTTTAATAAAACTTTTATATATGACAGTTACTTGGTAAGTAAGTACAACATACAAAAAGTCTTTATTAGGGTATGGAAACTGTGCTGAAAAAGTATTAGGAATTTTTTTATGATAATCTAACAAAAAACAAGTAAGAAAGTTATAGTCGGTCAAGACCGACCATTTGATACCCGGATTTCCGGAAAATGGGTCCAAAGTCCAAACATGGACCGATTGGACGTGTCTTTAGTTAGATATTTATTTAGTGTAGAAAACACACACAGATCAAATTTAAGTGGAATTTATTTTATTTTTTGGCAATAAACCGATTTAACTGAATATCGATCGAAATTTTTATATGGGGGATTAAGTCCAAAAATGGTCCAATTATATTCAGATTTGATAAGGTTGCTAAAGTACACGTTTAACACATTAAAATAATTTTTTTTATCAAATATTTCCATTTTTATGAGTTTTGAGTTAATTATGTGAATATCGGGAGGGTGGTTTGTATGGGGACTACCAGAACGACTGACCCGATTCCTTTGAAATTTGGAATTATATTTCGTGCATACAAAACTTGATTAACTGCTGAATTTCAAATCGAAACCTATTATAATACGGTCATTAGAGCCATTTAAGACGAATCCAAAGGGGCGTTTTCATGGGGGCTAGGTCTTAACCGACCGATTTTCTCCAATTCCAATAGGCCCAAAAGATGCTTAAGTTTCACATTTCAAGTCAATTGATTGGAAATTGCGACCTGTATCGTGCTTAAACCGATAGATGGACAGACAGACGGACGGACGGAAATCGCTAAATCGACTCAAAAAGTTTTCTGAGTCGATCGGTATACTTGAAGGTAGGTCTAGGACCAATATTTCGATTAGTTACAAACATCAGCACAAACTCTTTATGCCCTATACCACAGAGTGGTGTAGGGTATAAAAATCTAAGAAAAATAATGGGACCATTTTAAGCTAAAATTTAGAGGCAAAAATTACACTACTGAACATTTAAAAAAATACTTGATGCGACTAGTACGCTGCCTTATACAGTTAATTGCAATTGTTCTAATGATCACAAATATGGTCTCTAAACTTTTCCATCACATCAGGTTTTTGAGAAAATTAAGGTCAAAGTTCAGAAAAATCGCCGTTTTTTTGCATTTTTTTAAAACTCATGGTGGATAAACCCGATGCGATAGCGACTTAAAAGCAAGTCAAGGGTAAAGCTTAAACATTGCTCTTAAGGATGCAGAATAAGTCCGGTATCAAAACTTTTCCATTACATCAAGTTTTTGAAAAATTTTAAATTCAAAAAATCGCGTTCTTGGATATGAGAATAATCACAATTGGAGCGGGAAGCGGTTTTCCGCAACTCTCCCCATACATTTTGTATGCAATCAAAATTCCGCGGCGTTTTTCCGCCGAAATAGATTCTATTCTATTTTCATGGCGTTTTTTCTCTCTCTCTCATTTTTCCTCTCATTTAATTTTTTGGCGTTGCCAGACTTTAACCAAAAAAAGGATTGTTTTTCTGTACAGTGTTGTAAAATACAAGTAAAGTACGAGTTTTTTGGCAGATGGAAATAAACAACAAAGCAAAACAAAAAAAAAAATATGGAAAATTATTCAAACAATGGAGTTTGCTGAAAAATTAATAGATATTGTTAAAAAAAATATATGAATTTTTATGCAATTTTTTAAGTTTTTCGGATGCAATATGTAAAATTTGTTTCACGGAATGTGTATTTTATTTTTTTATTGTTTCGAAATAATAAATTGTTCAAAAGTTGCTGTTATTTTCTTGTTTTGCAACTGTTTTATAAGATTTTGTCTCTTGGTCTTAATTGAATGAGGTCTTATAATATTGAACAATTTTTATTGTTTAAATATAAAAAAAAATGTTATTGCCAAAAGTAAAATTTCTAAATAAAATTAAAATAATTATCACAACAATTATACTTTTTTAGGTATGAATGTCAAAAATAATGCAAAGAAAACCGCAAACCGCTTGACGCTTAATTTCAATTAATCGCTCGATTTTTGAAGCGTTTTTCCGCTTCCCGCTCCAATTGTGATTATTCTCTATATTTGACATCTCATAGCGAATGAACCCGATGTGCGGACGATTTAAAAAGAAGAAAGGGGCAAAGCATTCACATTGTTCATTAAGAAGTAAAACGCATTTGATCAGTCGTTTTAACCGTTGGAGCACCAATTGTCTTTTAATAAGGTTTTTTTCCCCCACAAACGTCATAAGACATCATTGAAAAACAATTGGTGCGATAAAGGTGAAAGCAACTGACCAAATGAGTTCTGTATCTTATAGAGTAATATTAAAGCTTAACCCTCGACCTTTATTTTATTCTCTAGCACATCGGGTTCATCTGCTATGAATTGCCAAAAATTTCCAAAACGACAATTTTTTTGAAAATTGACCTCAATTTTTTAAAAAATCTGATGCGATGGAAATGCTTTGAGACCGGATTTTTGACCAACAGAACAGTTGTAATCAAGTGCATAAGGTCGTGTGTAATGTCGCGTAGTGAAAATTATGGTAAAAAAAATTGTAAACTAAATAAATTTGGAAAGATTTTTTTTTTTAATTTCGCGATTTTTTTTGGAAAAATAATTTTGGCAAAGAAATATTTCTAAAATTTTATATAAAGAAATGTCTTTTAAAGACAATTTTTGTATAGAAAATTTAGATTTTTCTATAGAAAATTTTTTCTATAGAAATTTTTCGAAAGACAATTTTTCTACAGAAAATTTTTCAAAAACAATTGCTTTGTTAAAAATTTCTCAGACAGTTTTTCTATAGAAAATTTTCCAAAGTCAATTTTTCTATGAAAAATTTCTGAAAAATGATTTTTCTGTAGTAAATTTTTGAAGAGAAAATTTTTTGTAGAAAATTTCTGAAAGACCATGTTTCTATAGAAAATTTCTGAAAGTCAATTTTTCTATTGAAAATTTCAAAAAAATTATTTTTCTATAGAAAATTTCTAAAATTGATTTTTCTATAGCAAATTTCTGAAAGTTAATTTTTCTATAGAAAATTTATTTATTAAACACATTTTTTATAGAAATTTTCACAAAGATAATTTTCTATAGAAAATTTTCTATGTAACACTTCTGAGAGACAATTCTTCTATAGAAAATTTCTCAAAGACAGTTTTTCTATAGAAAATTTCTCAATAAAGACAATTTGTCTATAGAAAATTCTATTATAGAAAAATATCTTTGAAAAATTTTCTAGAGAAAATTGTCTTTGTGAAAATTTCTGTAAAAAATGTGTTTAATAAATTTTCAATAGAAGAATTATCTTTGAGTAATTTATTATAGAAAACTTGTCTTTTTTGCAAAATTTCTATAGAAAAATTTCCTTTGAGAAATTTTCTATAGAAATTGTCTTTGAGACAATTTTTTCTGTATAGAAAAATTGTCTTTATCAAATTTTCTATAGCCGAACTGTCTTTGGGAAATTTTCTATAGAAACATTTTTGACGGACAATTTTTCGATAAAAAATTTCTGAAGACAACTCTTCTATAAAAATTTCTCAAAGAAAATTTTTCGTTAGAAAATTTCTTAAAGACAATTTCTTTATAGAAAATTTCTTAAGACTAATTTTCTATAGAAAATTTCTAAAAAAAAACCAAAAAAAAATCTTAAGAAAAATTGTTTTTGAGAAATTTTTTAAAGAATAATTTTCCATAGAAAAATTATGCCTGAGAAAGTTGGTATAAAAAAATTGTCCTTGAAAAATGTTCTATAGAAGAATTGTTCGTGAGAAATTTTCTAAAGAAAGATTTTCTTTGAGAAATTTTCTATAGAAGAATTGCCTTTCAGAAATTTTAAATAGAACAAGTAGAAAAGTTAAATTCGACTTGGCCGAAAAACTGAATACCCTCCACAATGCCCTTTTAAAGTGATAGTAAATTTTCTAACGTGAAAAAAATAACATTTTTGGTTAGAAATATTTTATTTTCTGTAAAAAAACTTTTTTTTTACTAATTTTTAAAAAAAAAAAAAAATTACAAATTTTTTTTTTTGAGTGTAAAATTTTTTTGAGTGTATTTTTTTTTTTTGCTTTAGTGTAAAAAAACTTTTTTTTATTAATTTTTGAAAAAAAAAAAATAATTTACCAATTTTTTTTTTTGGTGTAAAATTTTTTTTGAGTGTAAACTTTTTTTTGAGTGTATTTTTTTTTTTGTTTTAGTGTAAAAATATTTTTGTGTGACAAAAATACCTTTTCAAATATTTTTCTGACTTACAAATGTTTTTAAAACATGTTTAACGGGTTTTCAACACGTGAATTTAAGGTGAAACTAATCTGAAATTTACGGTTTTGCTAATACCTTTTGAACCACTGGACCGATTTGGCTGAAATTTAAAACGAACCGGACCAGAGGAACGGTAAATATATGTGCCACACTTCAGCACCCTCAGAATTGCCGTTCGAAAGTTACCGTGTGTTTTATCTCGTAAATTCCAGAAAAACCCTTGCCGAAATTCAGTCATTTGCTTATAACTTTTGAACCACTGGACCGATTTCGCTGGATTGCAATACCAACCTGAGCAGGTAAATGTCCAACATATATGCCAAACTTCAGGAGCCTTCGTAAAGTCTTTCAAAAGTTAGCGTGTTTTCAACAGACAGACAGACAGACAGACAGACGGACAGACGGACGGACGGAAGGACGGACGGACGGACATCGCTAGATCGTCTTAAAATCGATCGAGGATCATAAATATATATACTTTATGGGGTCCTAGACTAATATTTCGAGGTGTTACAAACGGAATGACAAACTTATATATACCCTCTATCACTAGAGTGGAGGGTATAAAAATTGCCTCTCAGAAGTTTTTTTAAGAAAAATTTTCTTTGAGAAATTTTCTATAGAAAGTTGTCTTTGTGAAAATTTCTATTAAAAAATGTGTTAAAGAAATTTTCTATAAAAGAATTGTCTTTGAGAATTTTTTTATAAAAAAATTTTTGTTATTGAGAAATTTTCCATAGAATATTGTCTTTGAGAAATTTGTATAGAAAAATTGTCTTTAACAAAATTTCTATAGACTGTCTTTGAGAAATTTTGTATGAAAACATTTCTAAGAGACAATTTTTCGATAGAAAATTTTTGAAGACAACTCTTCCTTAAAAATTGCTCAAAGAAAATTTTTCTTTATAATTTATAAAAAAAAAAAAATTATATAATTTTTTTTTATAAAAAATTTTTTGAGAGACAATTTTTCTATAGAAAATTTGTTAAGCACAATTCTTTTATAGACAATTTCTTAAAGGCAATTTTTCTATAAAAAAAATTGTTCAAAGACATAAAAAAATTCTCAAATGCAATTGTGCCATAAAATATCTCTCAGACAATTTTCTAAAGAAAATATCTGTTAAGTCAATTTTTCTATAAAAAATTTCTTAAAAACAATGTTTCTATAAAAAGTTTCTAAAAAAAAACAAAACAAGTAGAAAAGTTAAATTCGACTTTGCCGAATCTATGAATACCCTCCACAATGCATTTTTTTTAAAGGGTAGTACATTTTTTAACATGAAAAAATTAACAATTTTGATTAGAAATATTTTATTTTGAGTAAAAAACTCTTTTTTTGTCATTTAAAAAAAAAAAAGAAAAATAGAAAAATTTTTTTTTTTTGAGTGTAAAATTTTTTTCGAGTGTAATGTTTTTTTTATTGTAAAAATATTTCTGAGTGAAGGAACGTAGGTATGTACACAAAATATTGTAATTTTTGTAAAAAAAAAACAATTTTTTTTTTTGTGTACATTTTTTTTTTAGTGTAAAATTTTTTTTTGAGTGTAAAATTTTTTTTTGAGTGTAAAATTTTTTTCGATTGTGATTTTTAAGTTACCAATGCTTTTAAAACTAAACAAGTTTAAAAAGCATTGCTTAAAATTTAAACAAGTTTGAAAAGCATTGTTTAGTTACCACCAATGCTTTTAAAACTTGTTAAAAACGTGGCATTTTAGATGAAACTAATTTGAAATTCAGGGTTTTGCTTATAACTTTTGAACCACTGGACCGATTGAGCTGAAATTTAAAACCAAACAGACCCGGGGAACGGCAAAGATGCATGCCAAGCTTCAGTAGTCTCATTACTGTCTTTCGAAAGTTATCGTGTTTTTTATCTCGTAAATTCGCGAAACACCCTTGCCGAAATTTGCTCTTTTGCTCATAACTTTTGAACCACTGGACCGATTTGGCTGGATTGCAATACCAACCTGACCAGGTAAATGACAAACATATATGCTAAACTTCAGTAGCCTCTGTAAAGTCTTTCAAAAGTTAGCGTGTTTTCTACGGACGGACAGACAGACAGACAGACAGACAGACAGACAGACAGACAGACAGACAGACAGACAGACAGACAGACAGACAGACAGACAGACAGACAGACAGACAGACAGACAGACAGACAGACAGACAGACAGACAGACAGACAGACAGACAGACAGACAGACAGACAGACAGACAGACAGACAGACAGACAGACAGACAGACAGACAGACAGACAGACAGACAGACAGACAGACAGACAGACAGACAGACAGACAGACAGACAGACAGACAGACAGACAGACAGACAGACAGACAGACAGACAGACAGACAGACAGACAGACAGACAGACAGACAGACAGACAGACAGACAGACAGACAGACAGACAGACAGACAGACAGACAGACAGACAGACAGACAGACAGACAGACAGACAGACAGACAGACAGACAGACAGACAGACAGACAGACAGACAGACAGACAGACAGACAGACAGACAGACAGACAGACAGACAGACAGACAGACAGACAGACAGACAGACAGACAGACAGACAGACAGACAGACAGACAGACAGACAGACAGACAGACAGACAGACAGACAGACAGACAGACAGACAGACAGACAGACAGACAGACAGACAGACAGACAGACAGACAGACAGACAGACAGACAGACAGACAGACAGACAGACAGACAGACAGACAGACAGACAGACAGACAGACAGACAGACAGACAGACAGACAGACAGACAGACAGACAGACAGACAGACAGACAGACAGACAGACAGACAGACAGACAGACAGACAGACAGACAGACAGACAGACAGACAGACAGACAGACAGACAGACAGACAGACAGACAGACAGACAGACAGACAGACAGACAGACAGACAGACAGACAGACAGACAGACAGACAGACAGACAGACAGACAGACAGACAGACAGACAGACAGACAGACAGACAGACAGACAGACAGACAGACAGACAGACAGACAGACAGACAGACAGACAGACAGACAGACAGACAGACAGACAGACAGACAGACAGACAGACAGACAGACAGACAGACAGACAGACAGACAGACAGACAGACAGACAGACAGACAGACAGACAGACAGACAGACAGACAGACAGACAGACAGACAGACAGACAGACAGACAGACAGACAGACAGACAGACAGACAGACAGACAGACAGACAGACAGACAGACAGACAGACAGACAGACAGACAGACAGACAGACAGACAGACAGACAGACAGACAGACAGACAGACAGACAGACGGACGGACGGACGGACGGACGGACGGACGGACGGACGGACGGACATCGCTAGATCGACTTAAAATCGATCGAGGATCATAAATATATATACTTTATGGGGTCCTAGACCAATATTTCGAGGTGTTACAAACGGAATGACAAACTTATATATACCCTCTATCACTAGAGTGGAGGGTATAAAAAAAAAAATCTAAAGAAAATTTGTCTTTGAAAAATTTTCTCTGAGAAAATTTTCTGTATAAAAAATATTGTTGTTGAGAAATTTTCTATAGAAAAATTATCTGTGAGAAATTTCCTATAGAAGAGTTGTGCTTTAGAAATTTTCTATAGAAAAATTGTCACTCAGAAATTTTCTATAGAAAAATTGTCTTTATTTAGAAATTTTCAATAGAAAAATTGTATTTGAGAAATTTTCTATAGAAAATTGTCTTTGAGAAAGTTTCTAAACCCAGCAAAATTTTCTGTTCCAAATAATCGGTTCCAGAACGAATCAAACTACCCTGTAACCGGTTCTACTTAACATTCCAGAATCAATGATTTTTGTTTGAAATTGTCCCGAAAGCAATCGTTTTTTAGAGCAAGTAGTTTTTTTGAAAAATAATTTTACATAGAAAATTTTGTTGTGATTACCGTAGAATGTATTCAAGAATCTATTGAACCAGGAATTTGTTCCAAAAAATTTTCCTGGGAAGAATCTTTATTTTTGAACACATTTTTAATAGAAGAACTGTTTTTGAGAAATTTTCTATAGAAAATTGTATTTGTGTAAGTTTTTATAGAAAAATTGTCTATGCGAAAATTTTCTATACAAAAATTACACAGCCCCCAAAAAAAATAAAAAAGGTTCTGACCCAGAAACCAGATCCACTAATTTTTGTATATTTTGACCTCCTGTGGTCGATTCCGCCATCAGAATTGAATTCTTTCGTTGGGTTTTCCTATAATTTACAAGGAAAGTCCGCAAAGTTTACTTATATAATTTGTAAATTTTACCAAGTTAAAAAATGTTAAAATTTTTTTTACTGTATGTAAACATCAAGACTAATTTATTACGAAGAAAATACGGTTTTTTATACCCTCCACTCTAGTGATAGAGGGTATATATAAGTTTGTCATTCCGTTTGTAACACCTCGAAATATTGGTCTAGGACCCCATAAAGTATATATATTCATGATCCTCGATCGATTTTAAGACGATCTAGCGATGTCCGTCCGTCCGTCCGTCCGTCCGTCCGTCCGTCCGTCCGTCCGTCCGTCCGTCTGTCCGTCTGTCTGTCTGTCTGTTGAAAACACGCTAACTTTTGAAAGACTTTACGGAGGCTCCTGAAGTTTGGCATATATGTTGGGCATTTACCTGGTCAGGTTGGTATTGTAATCCAGAGAAATCGGTCCAGTGGTTCAAAAGTTATAAGCAAATGAGTGAATTTCGGCGAGGGTTTTTCTGGAATTTACGAGATAAAACACACGGTAACTTTCGAACGGCAATCCTGGGGGTGCTGAAGTGTGGCATATATATTTGGCGTTCCTCTGGTCCGGTTCGTTTTAAATTTCAGCCAAATCAGTCCAGTGGTTCAAAAGTTATTAGCAAAACCGTAAATTTCAGATTCGCCTCACCTTAAATTCAAGTGTTGAAACCCCGTTAAACAGGTTTTAAAAACATTGGTAAGTCACAAAAATATTTTACAACGCATTTTTGTCACTCAAAAATATTTTTACACTAAAAGAAAAAAAAATACACTCGAAAAAAATTTTACACTCAAAAAAAATTTTACACCCAAAAAAAAAAATTTAGTAAATTTTTTTTTTTTTTTTTTTCAAAAATTAGTTAAAAAAAAAGTTTTTTTTTAAACAAAGTAAAATATTTCTAATCAAAAATGTTATTTTTTCACTCTAGAAAATTTACTTTAACTTAAAAAGGGCATTGTGGAGGGTATTCATAGATTCGGCCAAGTCGAATTTAACTTTTCTACTTGTTTTTCGTCAAATTTCCAATATTTTGGAAATAAAAATGTTTCCAGCGGTTTTTTTTTTTAGAAAAATATTACCAAATGCATTAACAAAATCTCAACAAATTCTTAGTTAACACCATTATTCTATCTCTAATAGGTAAGAAACAGCAGTGGTTTAAAAGGAACATTTTTGAAAAAAAATTTAATAATTTTGGATTTTTTTTTTTTTTTGTTAATATTAAATGTCAGATTTTACAGTGTTGTCCTTCACTGAATATTGAAACTATTCAAAGTATGATTAATAATGCTAATATTAAGGTTATTACGAAATATTTTAACGTTATTACTAATTTTATCAAGGTTATAAAAATTTTTAGCGATTTTTCGCGATTTTCGCGACTGCAAAAATCAATGGACTAATTTTGAAATATTATTTGAATAAGACATGTCAAAATCTATCAAAATACATTTCTTTTCTACTTTATTTAAGTAATGTAAGATTTTATATAACCATTAAATTTAAAGGTATCAAAAATTTAAAACCACCGAAAAACCGCTTAAACGTTAAATTTTTTCGGGTGCGAATTAATTGAAGATAGAGAATTAAAAAGACTACCAAACGCGCCTTTCACCGACCAATTTCTATAAGCGGCCTGGATGTGCCTTACAAAAAAGTGAAAACTGAAAAACACCGCGGCATTCGCCAATATTAACTTTTGATCAATGTTGCTTTCCATGATTTATTACATTTGCACATACCATTGTTTCTACATGTACAACTTTCAGCCATGCACATTTGGCTGTCAAATAATGCAAAACTAAAATATCGAAATTTTGCACAAAATTTAAAAAGTTCATAAAATTTTTGCAATTGAATATTTTTTGGGTGCGTTTGTAAATCAAGTGGGAAATGGTAAATTATAAAGTTCACAAAGCATTCGGAACCATTCGGAATAAAACTGGGAGTGTGCCTCGCAAAAAACAGACTTTTTTAAAAAATTCACGTTTTTTCTTCCCATCTTTGGAGAGCTGCAGCTTCGTAACCATTGCGAGCACATCACTCGAATCAGTCTCAGATTGTGCATATTTACAAGGGCTTTTACCATGTGTATTTAAATTTTAAAATTACAGTTTGCACCAAAAGCTACAATCAAAAAACCTCGAAAAATTTAAAATTGAAAAAAATTGGTATCAAAGATTTAGGTCCATGTAACTTTTTTCTTAGTGATGGCACATCCACTGAACCTACACCAAATAATTGCCCAAGTCTACTGATTAAACGGTATTAAATTTGGAACAATAGCTTTAACGCACCCAACAATATGGAACTTTGAACGAAAAATTTCATGAGAGTATCAAGCGATTTTTCAACTTTGCACGTTCCTTACCATGAGATAATGATACTATTTACCTTTGCAGAATTACTCATTATGGTTCCCTTAACATATCTACATTCACAGGTACCACCTAGTTTACAAATAAAAATGTTATTGCGAAATTAGTAAAATATCACAAGCGTTAAAAGTTAATGACAAAAGTCCATATATTCATGATCCCCGATCAATTTTAAGACATTCTAGCGATGTCCGTCTGTCTGTCTGTGGAAATTGCTGCCACGGACAAAATATTGCACAAAGATGACTGAAACTTAACATATTTATTGGAAGTTCTCCCGAAAAGTTTGGTATTGCATTTGAGCGATATCGGTTCAGCGGTTCAAAAGTTATGAACAAAATGTAAGCACACCTCAAAAATTTCGGTACATTCAACATAACCTAAAAATACAAAATGCTTTAATTCGGCTTCTGGTTGACATATGTGAACATAATTGAACACCAAATGGTATTTAAACAAGTACGAACATATTTTTTGACAAAAAAAAGAAAAAAAATCGCGGATTTTTTTTTACCAAAATTTTTTTCGCGGAAATTTTTTTTTTTCAAAAAATTTTTTTTTAAAAAGTAATTTCCTTTTAAATAAAGTTTTTTGCAATAATCTTTTTGAAATTGTGGAGGGTATCACTACATTCGGCATGGCCGAATTTAACTTTTTTACTTGTTTTTAATAATATCCGTCAAAAATTGTGGAAGCTACATGCATTTGAACCAAAGAGCATAAATTCAGTTTTATTTCGACACACCCGGGAAAATTCCAATAACTCTCGATTTAACAAAATTTTATTTAAATTTTTTTTTTAATTTAACTGATTTTTTTAGATTTTTCTGATTTTATATTAACTTCCCGATTATTTTCAGTTTTTTTTTTTTAACTTCCACAATTCCTCTTTTGATTTTACTTTTTCTAAATTCTTTTTAATCCTTGTGTAAATGTGTCTAAATATAATTACTATTTTACTTGTATTTAACAAGTATTCCCTACACTTTCACTAGATGTTCTCAAAAAAAAGTTTTCCAAATTCTGGGTGTTATCTTTAAACTATAAAAAAAAACTTTTCGTTTGAAAATTATAGTGTCGTATGTTTAGTTTAGGAATTTTCTGAAAATTTTCAAACATAAACAATTACTTTTTTTTAAACAATCCAGTTAAGTTCATAAACTTCTATTTACTTAAGAAAATATTTACATAAATTTATCAAATTAAACAAAAAAAAAAATATATATTAATTTCATTAATGATCTCATAAAACATTTAGGCAACATTGTTGCCTGTAGTTGCGTGTGATATAAATATTTTACTTATCAACACAAAATTTAATAAGCTCAATTTGTTGATAATATCTAATTTGTCTTTAGCTACTGGTTCTATTCTGTTCTATTTTAAATTATCTTCACATTACAAACAATTTCTAAATATCGTTGTATTATTCATACTGGTAATTAACAAATAAAAAAAATTAAAGGGTAAAATGTAATTGAGCTTGAAAATTAATGAAAATCTCTCAACAGATGTTTGCATTACTTTTTTTGACTGTCGTTTTATCAATTGCTGACTTTTTACTTTATATTTACAGAAAAACAGTCTTTGATATAAATATTTCTCTGTGTTTTTTTTTTTTTTTTTGAGCACTTAATGAAGATTCACATGCAAAATTTAGCTGTGTTAGAATATTTCAAAGAAGCACTTTGTAAAAATGACAGATATTACAAGGAATCAATTCTTAAACTTAACTTTTTTAGTACCAAGGTTTCCATGGGCAACAATAACGTTTAGGCTTCACAAACCGCTGTTTAAAAACTATTTACTCCACCCTAATATATTCCCTCTAGCACACTTACAATTAGTGCTAGAGGGAATATATTAGTGAAGAGTAAATATAACTATTTTCGAATCTCAAAAACTACGGGGCCAGGAAGTTGCCTTTTGGGGTCGATATAAACATCTTGGACTTTTAGGGCAATGGCTTAGGGTTCCTTTTTTGACTTGAAAATAGAAAATAAGTTTATTTGGACATTACTGAAAAAGTGTTTTTATGGTAAAAATTTTTTTTTGGTCTTTGTTTCTTGAATTGCAAAAAAAATACAAAATGCTTTAAATTGGCTGCTGGGTGGCATATGTGAACATAATTGGACACAGAACGGTATATTAACAAGTACAAACACATTGTTTGACGAAAAAAATGCAAAATTTTTTTTCACCAAAAAATTTTTTTTGCAAAATTATTTTTTTACCAAAATTTTATTATACCGTCCACTATAGTGATAGAGGGTATATATAAGTTTGTCATTCCGTTTGTAACACATCGAAATATTAGTCTAGGACCCCATAAAGTATGTGTATATATTTATGGTCCTCGATCGATTTTAAGTCGATCTAGCGATGTCCGTCCGTCCGTCTGTCTGTCTGTCCCTAGAAAACACGCTTACTTTTGAAAGACTTCACAGAGGCTACTTAAGTTTGGCATATATGTTGTCCATTTACCTGGTCAGGTTAGTGTTGCAAGCCAGCCAAATCGGTCCAGTGGCTCAAAAGTTATGAGCAAAAGAGCAAATTTCGGCAAGTGTTTTTGGCGAATTTACGTGATAAAAAACACGATAACTTTCGAAAGACAAAAATGAGACTGCTGAAGCTTAACATGCATATTTTCCGTTGTCCAGGTCTGTTTGGTATTAAACTTCAGCTCAATCGGTCCAGTGGTTCAAAAGTTATTAGCAAAACCCTGAATTTCAGATTGGTTTCATATTAAGTGCCACGTTTTAATAAACAATTTTTAAAAGCATTGGTGGTAAATTAACAATGCTTTTCAAACTTGTTTAGTTTTAAAGCAATGCTTTTTAAACCTGTTTAGTTTTAAAAGCATTGGCAACTTAAAAATTACACTCGAAAAAAATTTTACACTCAAAAAAAATTTTACACTCAAAAAAAATTTTACTCTCAAAATAAAATTTATTTTATAAAAGGGTTCAAGTTGAAAAAATGCAGAAGAAAAATTGAATTTCTAAAAATTATGGACATTTCTGGTATTTCCCATACCGGTTTCAAACACCCCAGTTAGTGTCATCATCAGTAGGATTTTAAATGTCGGTTTGTCTTGTTAATGAAAACTGTTTTTTATATATGTGAATATTTATAGTTTCTACAGAATAAATTTTGACAGTTTCCAACACTACAATTCTATTTCTAGCAATCTCAACCTCACTTCAAACTTTCTTTCAACTTTTTTGTCTCTTACATTATTTCGCAAGGGTTACCAACATGATCTGGGATTGCAGACACAAATGAAGGAATTTGCATTTTCTGTTTCGGAGACGTGCCTAATGGCGACATATTTTGTCAGTAATTTTATTTGATTTTTTCTGTAAGTACAGATCGAGCACGGGCTCTAATAATATTTGTTATAAGGGTTCAAGTTGAAAAAATGCAGAAGAAAAATTTAATTTCTAAAAATTATAGACATTTCTGGTATTTCCCATACCGGTTTCAAACACCCCAGTTAGTGTCATCATCAGCAGGATTTTAAATGTCTTAAATTTTTTTTTTACAAAAATGACAATATTTTGTGTACATATGTACATTAGGGCGTTTCATCAAAAACTTTTTTTTGGATTTTTACAACTCTTGAAGCGGAATATGAATTCTTATGGCCTAAAAGATTTTTGAGATTTTTTTCCGATTTTTGGAATGTCGGGATCAACTCGCTCAAATCGATTTTATCAAAAAAATGAGGTTATGAAACATAATTTTTTTTATTTTTTGTTCTCTGGTGCCTTTTTTTAACAAAACCGGATATAATACTTCTTAATGTTGCTAGCCTCCTAAAAAAAAATATTCGCGGTCAAAATTATAAGTTCAAGGGTCACTAAGATGACCTTAAAAGTAAAAATTCAGAATTTCCCGTGTTTTAACCTTCAATAAAGCTATGTATGAACGTCATGTTGAATCCGTTAGATAGGTCTTTAAAACACCTTTCATTTAAAACCAATCTGACAATTGTCACTTTTGTAGAAATGTTAAAAAAAAATAAAAAACTGGGAAAAACTCATTTTCTCCCCCATTTTATCGAAAATTGAACTGGTGCATTAGGTAGTTTTTTTTTGTAAAGTTAAAATAATAACTTTTAAAGGCTTTTTATAGATTGTAGTTAGTGTTTCCAAGCCGGTTAACCAAAAAACCGGTTTTTTGTCAAAAAAACCGGTTTGACAAAAACCCGGGTTTCCGGTTTGGAAACACTAATTGCAATCAAAAAAACTTCTTTTAAGTTTATTATTTCAATTTTACAAAAAAACTACTAATGGATTCCCTTCGATTTTTTGTAAAATGGGGGAAAAAATGAGTTTATCTTAGTTTTTTAATATTTCTACTAAAGTGACAAATGTCATTTTGGTTTTAAATTAAAGGTATTAAAAAGACCTATCTAACGGATTCATCATTACGTTCATATATTGCATATTTCTCAAATTATTAAGGTTGGAACAAGGGAAATTCTGAATTTTTACTTTAAAGGTCATCTTAGTGACCCTTGAAGTTATTATTTTGACCGCGAATATTTTTTTTTAGGAGGCTAGCAGCATTAAGAAGTATTATATCCGCTTTTGTTAAAAAAAGGCACCAGAGAACAAAAAATAAAAAAAATTATGTTTCATAACCTCATTTTTTTGATAAAATCGATTTGAGCGAGTTGATCCCGACATTCCAAAAATCTGAAAAAAATCTCAAAAATCTTTTAGGCCATAAGAATTCATATTCCGCTTCAAGAGTTGCAAAAATCCAAAAAAAAGTTTTTGATGAAACGCCCTAATGTACATACGTGCATTCACTCAGAAATATTTTTACAGTAAAAAAAACATTACACTCGAAAAAATTTTACACTCAAAAAAAAAATAGTTATTTTTTTTTAAATGACAAAAAAGAGTTTTTTACTCAAAATAAAATATTTTTAATCAAAATTGTTAATTTTTTTCACATTAAAAAATGTACTTTCCTTTAAAAAATGCATTGTGGAGGGTATTCATAGATACGGCAAAGTCGAATTCAACTTTTCTACTTGTTTTTTTTTTTTTATTTTTTCCAAATAATCTTTTTTTACATTGTGGAGGGTAATTCTAAGATTTGATTATGCCATTGATCTCTCTAGTACACATCATTGTATCGCTGAGCCCCAGCGATGTTTAGGTTCTACTTGATTAAATGTCACAAAACTGTTAATAGCGAAATCGTAGCTGCTCGCATTCGCGATTTTCGATATTTTCTAAAATTTTGACAATGAAGTTTTTTAAGTACATTAAAAAAGTGAGTATGCACTTAACATCGCAATCACATCTTCTCAATTTCGCGAGAAATCGCAAAATTAAAAAAAAAAAATGCCTGCAAATTTTGCACTCTTGCCCAAAACATTAACTGATGATAATGTTTTGCGGAAGATTTGGGTATACTTGCCACAGCAAGGTTTTTTTAGAAAAAATAATGTTATATTACTTTGCTGTTCCACGCAAAACGAATTGAAATATCAGTCGAGGACCCCATTAAAAAACCAAAAGAGCTGTATATTTCGTAAGTGAGTGCAAAAAGAAGTGCAAAAAAGTGTTTTTACATTTTGGAGAGTATAAAAGATTCGGCACCAAAGAATATAACACTCTCACTTGTTTAATGTACATTTGATAAACAAATGGAACATTTTTATGCGAAAAGCTTAGACTTGGTGAAAAAGTAGTTTTGGTAAAAAAAAAATATTTTTTTTTTCGCAAAAAACAAAATTTTTTGTGAAAAAAAATTTTGATGAAAAAAAGTTCATAAAAAAATTTTGATGAAAAAAAATTTATAAAAAACATTATGAAAAAAAATTTAATGAAAAAAAAAATTTGATGAAAAAAAAAATTAATGAAAAAAAATTGATGCAAAAAAAAAATTGATGAAAAAAAACCTTGATGAAAAAAAAAATTGATAAAAAAAAAATTTGATGAAAAAAAAAGTTTCATGAAAAAAAAAAAAATTGATGAAAAAAAAAGTTTATGGAAAAAAAATTGATGGAAAAAAAATTAAAAAAAAAAAAAAAATATTAATAAAAAAAAAAATTATGAAAAAAAAAATTGTTGAAAAAAAATTTGATGGAAAGAAAAAATTATCGAACAAAAAACTATTTTATGGAAAAAAAATTGATGAAAAAAAAAAATTTTGTGAAAAATATTAATGAAAAAAAATTGATGAAAAAAAAATTGATGAAAAAAAAAAAAAATTATGAAAAATATTAATGAAAAAAAATTGATGAAAAAAAAAATTTGACGAAATGATGAAAAAAAAACAAATCATAAAAAAAATTGATAAAAAAAAAAGTTTGATGAAAAAAAAAAAATGTGAAAACAAAAAATTGATGAAAAAAAAGAAATTTGAAAGAAAAAAAAAATTTGATGGAAAAAAATTTATGAAAAAAAAAATTATTTTTTTTGAAAAATAATTTTTTTACCCTTTAATCACCAGCTGGTTATTATAAACGGTTTTATTCACCACGACAAAAACAAAAAATTTATGAAAAAAAAGAAATTTGAAAGAAAAAAAAAATTTGATGGAAAAAAATTGATGAAAAAAAAAATTTTTTTGTTGAAAAATAATTATTTTACTCTTTATTCACCAGCTGGTTATAAACGGTTTTATTCACCACGAGGTGAATTATTATCCAAGTTACAAACCCAAGTTATTAAAATTTTTGGTTTAAGAAAATGAAAATAGTAATTTTTGTTTTCTTTTTCGTTAACTGTTAGCTTATATAGTCAAACTGAGGTGGCGTCCTGCAACTTATTTAAAATTAGAAACCAGCCTAAAAATATTTTGAAAAATTTGATCCTCTAAAACTTAAAAGTCCTGTTAAAAGGAAAGAGGATCACGAAATGAAAAACTGTAGATGCAGTTTTATTACATTTAGTCTGTAGTTTCAAACGTATGTTATCCAGTTCGTGTTTAACGATTTTTTTTCATTTTTGTTGGATTTAAACTTCATGAATTTAAACTTCATGTGCCGTTTACGTCGAGCTCTTTGGGGTATTAGTGTTAAGAAAAAGAATTTCCACAGACTGACGGACCGACATCATTAGAGGTATATTTATTTATGGTCCTTGATCGATTTAAGGTCGATCTATTGCCGTCAGCTTGTCTGCTGAAAACACGTTAACTTTAAAAAGACCCTGAGATTGCTAAAACTTTGCATTTAATTTTAGTAAAATCGGTCGAGAGTTAAAAAGCTATCAGTAAACCCGTAAATTCTTGAAGGGTTTATCTCTAATATACGTATTAAAAAAAACGATAAACAGGCCTAAATGTCATTGGATACAAAAATATTTTATAAAGTGGTTTTAGCTCCAAAGAATTTTTACACCAAAAAAAAAAAAAAAATTGTACACTTAAAAAAAAAATTTGCACTAAAAAAAAATTTGCTCAAAAAACTTTAAAAAATTATTACAAATAAAGTTTTTAATAAAAAAATGTTTCTAGGCAACAATTAAAAATTGCATTCCTTTACCACTCTGTCCTCTAATTTTTTAAATAGTGTCATTATATGTATTTTCTTAAGCTTGGGAATAATTCTGTTAATAAGACGATGTAGAAAACAAAAAATTAAATGTTCTTCTCTACCATTTCAAATAACACAACTCTGAACATGTAACTTTTTACATCTTTTAAATGCTAAGTTTCTTCAGTTCGTCCGTCCGTCCGTCTGTCTGTGTGTCTGCTTTTCTGTGTGCTGTTGTATGAATGAAGTTAACTTTAACTAAACGACAATGAAATATTATTAACGTTAATTCAGTTATGTCTTAATTATAACCTTTAAGCGTAAGCACAATTTGCTATACTTACATGTCAAGTATCATCTTTTATGTACTTATTTTTTGTTTTCCTTCTTCTCCAACTGTGTACTAATTCTTACTGTTCTTACTTTACTCATCTAAAAGAAAATGATAATAAAATAACAGAGTTTGGAATGAAGAAAAAAAGTACTGAAAAAGTGTTCATATCTTTAGCTAATCATACACTTTATACTTTGATAAATATATTTACACTCGAAAAAAATTTAAAGAAATACCAAAAAAGGGTGGAATTATAATTTACATTTGGAAATCCGGTTTGCAAAATTTTTCTGTTTTTATGGTCGATGCAACTGCTGATAGTGATACAGCCTGACGGCTTAGACATTTCGGATAAAAGTTCTTATATCTCTTGAAAAAATGGGCTCGCTTCTCTTAGCAAAAAAATATTTGTATAAGGACTGATATTTTCCGTTAATTAAGTTCTATAAAGGAATATATAAAATTCAGCCTTATTTATTTTTTTCGAGTGTATCCTTAGTATTTTAAGTTATAATATATTTCCAAGATCCCTATTTAATGTCTAGGGCACGTGTGACATTATTTTACTTTATATTTAATTGTATCGTAAATATGTCTGCGAAAGTCAGCAGTAGTATAAATATAAAGGTTTTTCATTTTTTGTTTTGTAGTTTGTTATTCGAATGTAGCAATTAAATGGAGATAAATACTATAATACCCAAAAAAGGCTTAAAATGTTAAGCAAAAAAAAAAATAAAACTTAATTTCTTTCATATTATCTCTGTTTCGTCATTAAAATCACAAAGACTTAAAACTTTTGGGTGCTACAAAGTTGTTGGTAGGAATAAGTATATTACAAAGAATTACAAAAATATTTACAAAGAGCAAGGATATAAAGCAGAAAATAATGTTTAATTATCCAGTAAATTTTTTTGGAGGTATTTTTTTTAAAATAAACTAAAATATTTTTTTTATAAAAAGCAAAACAAAAAAATAAAGTAAAAATCTTATTTTTAAAACAAATTATTTAAAGATTTTAGTTTTTAGTTCACATAAAAGTTTTTTTTTTTTAAATAATTTTTTTAAACCTTATGTTTCTTAAAAACTGATATGTTTTTTAAAATGCACATAGGGGCAAAATGTAATGTTTTGTGGCATCAATTAAACCGCTGAATTTTTATAGACGTTATGCACACCATTTCAAAGAGCATTGTTTAAGGATTAAATTTGTGTAAAAACATGTAAGACTTTCTTTGCAAAATTGCGAAAAATTTCGCAAAAACAAAAAATAATAATAATTTATTAGCGGTAAAAAATTTTTGTATGCTTGTATTTTTATATATGGTTATGGATACCGTTAAAACAATAGCTGTATTGAAAAATCATACATATGAAGCATTCCACACCAAATGTTCTGATAAAAAAAAGTTATGCCGTATGAAGTTAAAATCGGACGTAAAAATGAAAATAAATAAAAAATTAATGGTTTTTAAATAAAACGGCTTTGTAGATATAGTATAATAAGTGTTAAACATTTCACTTTCCTAATATTATACAATAATGTGGTATAAAACGTATGAGTAATATATTAATTTCCGTAAAAAATCGCGATCGCGGCATCTAAATATTTTTTAAGAAAATCAAAACTTGTATGCACCAAAAGAAACAAATTTAAGAGATAAGACCTACAAAAAACCAAAAAAAAAAAAAATTTTTTGTGGTCACTCTAGTGTTCAAATTAGAGATGTGCGCGTGAGTGATTTTTGAATCACACTCACTCACTCTCACGACACGAATTTTTGAATCACGCACACTCACTCACGAGCATATTATTTCTACTCACACTCACTTACAATCACGTGAGTAAATTTAATACAACTCACACTCACGTGCACTCACGCAAGCTTCACTCACACTCACGGTTTCTCACACTCAAGAAACTCTTATTTATACCATAGATGGGAATTTTTCATTACCATTTAATTTTCATTACCATTGGTTGATATCAATGATAATGAAAAAAATTTCATTACCATTTAATGGTAATTAAATTTTTTTAATTAAAAAAATAATTACTAATCGTAATGAAATGCACCAATTGTTGACAAACACCAATTATAATTGATTTCAAAACAATTGGTTTGCACATTTTTTGTTTGTTTTGAAAAGTTAAAAATTTAAACATCAAAGTATGTTTTTAAAAAAATATGAAAATGTCAAAGACAACAATCAAAACCCAAATAAAAAATTTCAAATATTGTGTTATACAAAAGCAATCAACATGTGTTTGGTTCATAAAATGTGAAAAATTAAAATACCAAATAACAAAAAACAACAGCTATTTTCAAATATTAACGATTTCGACAATATTGTGACGACTTTTACTAATGGTAATTATTTTTTTTAATTGATGCCAAACCAATGGTAATCATTTTTTTTTTAATTTTCATTAGTAATTAAATTGATAAGTAATTAAATTGATGCAATTGATACAACCAATGGTAATTAAAAAAAATTTCATTACCATTGACATCAATTAAATGGTAATTAAACCATCAATTAATTGGTCCCTTTAATTAATTAGTCCCATCTATGATTTATACAAAAAAAAATTTCAAAAACAAAAATTTCAAAAATCTTTCAAATTTTTCACAAAATTTAAAGTTGAGTAAAATTTTACAAATTTTTTCGGATTTTTCGGGACGAAACTTAAGATTTTGCCAAATTTTACAATTTTTTTGTTGCTTTTTTGGTACGGAAGGAAATATGAAGAGAAAATAAATCACGCAAACTCACGCAAAAAAATTGACTCACGCACACTCACTCACGCAATTTTTTCTCCACTCACACTCACTCACAATCACGTGAGTAAAATTTAATTCAGTCACACTCACGAGTGAATCACGTGAATCACGCTCTAATCTGCTCATGTGCCCATCTCTAGTTCAAATTATAACTTTAATATATAAAAAAAAAAATAACAAAAAAATTACCAAAAAAAAAAGGTAATATTTTTAAAATGCAACTGTACATCGCGGGCTCATTTCGAGCAAGTTTTAATAAGTGATTCTTGTAAAGAATTATACCACTTACCACTGTATAAATGTAACTAAGGATAATGTAGGATAATTGTCCACTTTTTGACCTTCAAAGTAAGGTTTTGAACAATTTCATAAAAAAAAATGTCTTAGAACAGCGATAACTAGTTTAATATTTAATGCAATTTAATCAGCATGAATGCAAATTTTTTGTGCTAAAGCTATCTTTCCATTCATGTGTATAGTGTCAACATTTTTTACTGGCATACCTTTTATTTTGAGTTTTCAACTAAATACTATTTTAAATAATTTTTTTGTTTTTTTTTAACTTTTACTAACTTTAACACTATGGTAAGAAAAGAAGAATGGATAAATCAAAAAAGTAAAAATGCAGTCAAGCGTGAAAAGTATAGGCTTTCGATATAAACAAAAAAAAAATAACAAAATCGCTTTTTCAAAAATTCAATTGTTGCCAAGAAGCCCCATATAGCTGCCCCTATGTGCAATGTTGGCAATCGATACCTTTTCAATACCGTTATCCGTTTCAAAACCCTTTAAACTGAATACCGGTACCAACCCCAATACCGAAACTTAGTTTTGGTATCGGATACCGGTATCCAAAAACCTTTTCCTTCGATACCGGTACGTACCGGTATTGAAACGGTATTAAAACGGTTTTTTCCTAAAAAACATGTTTTTTTTTACAAAAAAAATTATAGAAAATTTGTAATTTTTTTGGTTTTTGTAAATGAAAAATCGTACTCCAAATGCCTCCCCGAAGTCTCATAAAAATCAAAAAAATCTTTGGGCACCCACATCGTGGATTAAGTAAAAATTAAAAAAAAAAAAAAATCATACTTCAACCGCTATGCGGGAGCAGAAGAAAATTATTGATTTTCACGAAATTTTTTTGAAATCATTTAGACTCTCAATAGAAACTTTCCGCAACCCTAAGTTAAGTATAGTATAGTTAAGTTTTTTGGGGATTTTTATTTAATCCGCGATGTGGGTGCCCAAGGATTTTTTTGATATTTATAGGACTCAAAAATTATTACAAAACCGTGAATTTCAAATTGGTTTCACCTTAAGTCCACATGTTGAAAAACCCGTTAAACCAGCTTTAAAAACATGGAAGAGTCATAGAAAAATATTTAACAAAGTATTTTTGTCACTCAAAAATATTTTTACAATTAAGCAAAAAAAAACTTACACTCGAAAAAAATTTTTCACTCAAAAAAATTTTTTTGTAATTTTTTTTTTTCAAAAATGACTAAAAAAAAGTTTTTTACTCAAAATAAAATATTTCTAATCAAAATTGTTATTTTTTTTTTTAAGTTAGAAAACTAACTATCACTTTAAAAGGGCACCGTTGATACTCATGGATTCGGCTAACAAGGAGAGTCTCCCTGGTGTCACCCTCCGATCTTCATGACATTTGGATATGTTGTTCAGAACGAAAATTAATTCGACACATATTTTTTTTTAGCGGCCCAAACTCATTTTTAGGAGGTTCGATTTGCATGGAGGGAAATTGACCTTTTTCAGTTTTTTACGATTTACGTCTATTTGCTCAAAATTAATATAGGCGTATTTGGTATTAGATTAAAGGTAATTAAAATACCTATCTTGTGATGCTAATAACGTGAAAAAAAGTAAATATTTTTCGACTTATTCGACATGACTAGGTTTGTTTGTATAATATATGAGATAAACGCAAAAAAACTGAAAAATTACCGTTTCTTCCCCCTCATTTTCACCCCCTAAATATGAATTTGGGCCACTAAAAAAAATACGTGTCCCTTTATTTTTTATACTCTACAAAATAAAACCAATTCCATAAAGATCGGCAGGTGACACAAGGGAGACCTTCCTTGTAAGTCGAATTTAACTCTTCTACTTTTTTACATATTTTTTTTACTTTCTGCAACATATTTTTTTTAAATGTTTTTTTACTTTCTGCAACAAATGAAACCTTTTTATGTCAGAATAACTTCAAAGTCCTGCACTTTGATCAAGGGGTTAAGAAAATTACAGTTTTCTCGGTCCGCCCCCTTTTGTCGGTGTGGTCCGGCAACGTCCCCGCCGACCCCCTAAGAAAACGCAATTTTAATTTTTTTCACATTTTAAAGCGCATTTTAGCAAAAATGCTAAAAATAAATACGTGTTTTAGTATTAAAATTAAAAAAAAGAATTTAAGTTTTTATGCGTTTTTTATATTTTTAACATTTTTTTCGATAATACCGGTACTACCGGTATCGACGTTTCGGTATCGGTAATACCGTAATCGATTCAACTCAAATACCGTAACCGATACCGATACCGAAATAAATAAAAAAACAATACCAATACCGATATCGATACCGATATTCGTTTCGATTGCCAACCTTGGTTTTTTATTATTTTTAATCTCTAGTTACTTAGAGAGGGTTAATAAAAGTTTGTCAAAAAGTTTCAAATACTCCGAAATATCTGACTAGAACCCCACAGACTACAAATATTTATGACATACAATAAGTATAAGGACGATCAATCGTCCAACACGATCGTTAAACTAAAAAATGCCTGCGGATTTTGTACTCTTGCCCAAAAGATTAAATCATGATAATGTTTTGCGGAAGATTTGGGTGTACTTGCCAAAGCAAAGTTTTTTAGAAAAAATAATGTAATATTACTTTGCTATTCCATGCAAAACGAATTGAAATATCAGTCGAGGACCCTATTAAAAAACCAAAAGAGCTGTACATTTCGTAAGCGAGTGCAAAAATAAGTGCAAAAAAGTGTTTTTACATTTTGGAGAGTATAAAAGATTTTGCACCAAAGAATATAACACTCTCACTTGTTTTATGTACACAGAAAATAAAATCGTCAAATTTAAATCAACAAACATCGATTCTAAATCAACCAAACATGATATCAACCAAACATTTAGTAAAAACGGCGGCCAGTTAGTCCATAATACAAAATTTCGATTTTGTATTCAACAAACTTAGTCAAGTTATTTTATTTCAAAATTATTTTATCATGTCAACAAATAGTTTTAGTGTTTGTTGACTTTCTTTGTCGAAAAAAAATAAGATTTTTTACGTTTGTCAGATCAACAAATTGTGTTTGTGTTTGTTGAATTTCTTTGTTGAAAAAAAAATAAGATTTTGTGCGTTTGTCAATACAAATAATAATTTTAGAGAACTATTACAAACTCGTTTATCAATTTTTTTTTTAATTTTTTTTCAACAATCAATATTTACAAACGTTAGTTGATATCACAAATTTCCCTATAGGAGCACTTTGAGTGAAAAAGTTAATTGTATTCACAAATATGAGGGTCAATACAAGAATTCGTTTTTTCCTGTGTACATTTGATAAACAAATGGAAAATTTTTATGCGAAAAGCTCAGACTTGGTGAAAAAGTAGTTTTGGTAAAAAGAAAAATAGTTTTTTTTTTCACGAAAAACAAAATAATGTTAAAAAAAATTTAATGAACCCAAAATTTTTGGTGAAAAAAAATTTTTGGTGAAAAAAAATTGATGAAAAAAAATATGATAAAAAAAAAAATTTTGGAAATAAAATTTTGATGAAAAAAAAAATTTATGAAAAAAAAAATACTAAAAAAAAAATTTATGAAAATAAAGATTTGGTGAAAAAAAAATTTGATATAAAAAAAAAAAATTATGAAAAAAAAATTTTGATAAAAAAAAATTATGAAAAAAAAAGTTTGAGTAAAAAACAAATTGTATGAAAAAAACATTGATGAAAAAAAATTTTGATGAAAAAAAGTTTGTTAAAAAAATTGATGAAAAAAACAGTTTGATGAAAACAAAAATTTCATGAAAAAAAAGTTTGATGAAATAAAAATTGATGAAAAAATTGAAAAAAAAAAATTGATAAAAAAAATAATAATAAAAAAAGGGTGATGAAACAAAAAAATTTGATGAAAAAAAAGTTTGATAAAAAATGGATGAAAAAAAAAATTTGAGAAAAAAATAATTTGATGGAAAAAAAATTGATGAATTAAAAATGGATGAAAAAAAAAATTTTATGAAAAAAAAAATTTAATGAAAAAAAAAAAAAAATTGATGAAAAAATTTGTTTTGTTGAAAAATAATTATGTTTCTTTTTATTCACCAGCTGGTGAAAAACGGTTTTATTCACTACGAGGTGAATTATTATCCAAGTTACAAACCCATGTTATTAAAATTTTTGGTTTTAAGAAAATGAAAAAAAATAATTCTTGTTTTCTTTTTTGTTAATTGTTAGCTTATATAGTAAAACTGTGATGGCGTCCTGCAACTTTTTTAAAACTAGACACCAGCCTAAAAACATTATCATGTTAAATATGGTTTGAATTGAGAAAGGTGTGAAAGAAAAATTTATTTTTCTAAAAATTTAAGACATCCTGGTTCGTTTTTTACTAGTTTCATATAATCCAGTTATTATAATCATCAGAAAAACTTTTAATGTCAAATTTATTCAGTTAATAGTGTTAAAATACCTGCAAAATGAGCAAAATCAGGGTGCAGTCCAAACTAAAAGTGATGAAAATTTGGTATGAGAGCAAAATCGACTTTAAGACATTCAAGCGATATTCGTCTGTCGAGTCTTAATTTTTTTTTTTTGTCAAAAACATTTTTTTTCTCAACAATTTTTTTTTATAGAAAAATTTTTTCCATCAAAATTTTTTTTCTTCGACAGTTTCTTTTTTATAATTTTTTCATAATTTTTTTTTTCAACAATTTTTTTTCTTTAAAATTTTTTCTCTTCAAAATTTTTTTTTATATTTTTTTTCCATTTACAATTTTGTTTTTATTAACAATTTTTTCCATCAAAATTTTCTTTTCTGTCAAAAAAATTTTGAAAATTCTTTTGATATAAAAATGATTAATAAATGTACAAAAACCAAGTGAGACTGATAAATGCGTCTGTGCCAAATCATTTATGCCCTCTTAAATCTAAAAATGACTGCGAATTATGTACTCTTTCTTGCCCAATACATTAAATCATGATAATATTTTGCTAAAGATTTTTTATATTTATTTGCCATTCAATGCAAAATGAATTGAAATATTGGTGGAGTTTATTCTATATTATTGATCCATTCCTAAGACACTCTAGCTTTATAGGTACCATCTGTTTGTGGAAAGCAAGATGCAGTCCAAACTAAAAGAGTTGTAAATTTGGTAAATGAGTGTATTTCTTAAGTGCATAAAAGTGTTTTCACATTTTGGAGAATACTAAAGACTCGACACCGAAGAAATTAAGACTCTCACTTGTTTTTTGTACATTTGTTAAACAAATGGAGCATTTTGATGTCAAAAGTTTGGACTTTATAAAACAGTAGTTTTGGTGAAAAAAAAAATAAAAATTAAAAATTTTCATAACAAACAAAATTATGATAAAAAAATTTGATAAAAAAAAAAAATTTGATAAAGAAAAAGTTTTTGATAAAGAAAAAATATTTTGATAAAAATTTTGAATAAAAAAAAAAATTTTTTTGTAAAAAAAAATTTGAAGAAATTTTAATGAAAAAAAAATTTATGAAAAAAAAATACTGATAAGAAAAAAAAATTTGATGAAAAAACAATATTTTTTTTATATAAAAAAAATTGATTAAAAAATTAATAAAAAAATGATGGAAAAAAAATTAATGCAAAAAAAAAAATTTTTGATGTAATAAAAAATTTGATGAAAAAAATAAATTTTTTATGCAAAAAAAAAAATGGGTTAAAAAAAATAATGAGAAAAAAATTTATGAAAAAAAATGTTGATGAAAAAACAGTTTCTTCAAAAATAATTATGTTACGCTTTATTTACCAGCAGGTGAATTATTATCCAAGTTACAAATCGAAGTTAGAAACCTTTTTGATTGTAACAAAATGAAAACTATAATTCTTACTTCCTTTTTTCTTAGTCGATTGCTTATATAGTCAAACTGTGGGGGCGTCCTGCATCATTTTTGAAATTAGAAACCAGCCTAAAAACATTATTTACTCAAAAATATTTATTTTCAAGGAAAAATGTGGTTGGCTTAAAATTAAAATCTGTTTATCGAAAAAAAAATCGCTCAAAGTTTTATTTTTTTGTTTTTGCACTACACTTATAAAATTTGTTAAAACATTTTGACCACCTCATAGTTCTGCAATTATTTCTAACAAAAATTCATGTTTTCAAGAAATTGTTTTTATCTTCCTCTGATAAAACAAAATTTGGCTTACGGTGCCCAAAAATTTTTTTTTTCTTTTTCATGCAGTTTATAACACCATAAATTTTGTTTTAGAAAATGTTATAAACCTACCAAATGTTGTAAAGTTGCTCAAAAAATTTTTGTTTATCCCCACCTGAATTGCTATGGCTAAACCCCCATATTAGCGCGCCCTAAGAGGTCCATCATAAATATTTAAAATATAAAACAATAAAAAAATATTTTATGATACATATGCAAGAGTATAATAAACAATATATAATGTATAAATGTACTTTTAAACATACATCTGCCAGAATATAAAATAAAAACCCGAACAAATTCAAACATTAACACGTTTGTGTGATAAAATTATAAGAATGTAAAAATTTTTAAAACAAATGCCTCCTTAAAAACAACATCAAACAAAATAGAATTTTTAACAACTTTTGTCAACACAAGATTTTTTTTTTTTAACAAACAACTCTAACACCAGGTCAGACTTTAAAATAAAATGCATAAAAATTTAATATAAGCAAGACAGAGAAGGGAAGGCAGTTGTGGTCGACCTTTAGGTAGCTTATGTGAAAAAGTTAAAAATTTCAATGAGTATGAATGAATGAATAAATGAATGAATGAATAAATGAATAAATGAATAAATGAATAAATGAATAAATGAATAAATGAATAAATGAATAAATGAATAAATGAATAAATGAATAAATGAATAAATGAATAAATGAATAAATGAATAAATGAATAAATGAATAAATGAATAAATGAATAAATGAATAAATGAATAAATGAATAAATGAATAAATGAATAAATGAATAAATGAATAAATGAATAAATGAATAAATGAATAAATGAATAAATGAATAAATGAATAAATGAATAAATGAATAAATGAATAAATGAATAAATGAATAAATGAATAAATGAATAAATGAATAAATGAATAAATGAATAAATGAATAAATGAATAAATGAATAAATGAATAAATGAATAAATGAATAAATGAATAAATGAATAAATGAATAAATGAATAAATGAATAAATGAATAAATGAATAAATGAATAAATGAATAAATGAATAAATGAATAAATGAATAAATGAATAAATGAATAAATGAATAAATGAATAAATGAATAAATGAATAAATGAATAAATGAATGAATGAATGAATGAATGAATGAATGAATGAATGAATGAATGAATGAATGAATGAATGAATGAATGAATGAATGAATGAATGAATGAATGAATGAATGAATGAATGAATGAATGAATGAATGAATGAATGAATGAATGAATGAATGAATGAATGAATGAATGAATGAATGAATGAATGAATGAATGAATGAATGAATGAATGAATGAATGAATGAATGAATGAATGAATGAATGAATGAATGAATGAATGAATGAATGAATGAATGAATGAATGAATGAATGAATGAATGAATGAATGAATGAATGAATGAATGAATGAATGAATGAATGAATGAATGAATGAATGAATGAATGAATGAATGAATGAATGAATGAATGAATGAATGAATGAATGAATGAATGAATGAATGAATGAATGAATGAATGAATGAATGAATGAATGAATGAATGAATGAATGAATGAATGAATGAATGAATGAATGAATGAATGAATGAATGAATGAATGAATGAATGAATGAATGAATGAATGAATGAATGAATGAATGAATGAATGAATGAATGAATGAATGAATGAATGAATGAATGAATGAATGAATGAATGAATGAATGAATGAATGAATGAATGAATGAATGAATGAATGAATGAATGAATGAATGAATGAATGAATGAATGAATGAATGAATGAATGAATGAATGAATGAATGAATGAATGAATGAATGAATGAATGAATGAATGAATGAATGAATGAATGAATGAATGAATGAATGAATGAATGAATGAATGAATGAATGAATGAATGAATGAATGAATGAATGAATGAATGAATGAATGAATGAATGAATGAATGAATGAATGAATGAATGAATGAATGAATGAATGAATGAATGAATGAATGAATGAATGAATGAATGAATGAATGAATGAATGAATGAATGAATGAATGAATGAATGAATGAATGAATGAATGAATGAATGAATGAATGAATGAATGAATGAATGAATGAATGAATGAATGAATGAATGAATGAATGAATGAATGAATGAATGAATGAATGAATGAATGAATGAATGAATGAATGAATGAATGAATGAATGAATGAATGAATGAATGAATGAATGAATGAATGAATGAATGAATGAATGAATGAATGAATGAATGAATGAATGAATGAATGAATGAATGAATGAATGAATGAATGAATGAATGAATGAATGAATGAATGAATGAATGAATGAATGAATGAATGAATGAATGAATGAATGAATGAATGAATGAATGAATGAATGAATGAATGAATGAATGAATGAATGAATGAATGAATGAATGAATGAATGAATGAATGAATGAATGAATGAATGAATGAATGAATGAATGAATGAATGAATGAATGAATGAATGAATGAATGAATGAATGAATGAATGAATGAATGAATGAATGAATGAATGAATGAATGAATGAATGAATGAATGAATGAATGATAAATGGATTTTTCACTTAGATCAATAACTTCATTTGTTTCATAAAATTTTTGAATATGCAATATATATGAAAATTATAGTTCGTTTTATGATTTTTTTTTCATAACTTCCATATTTTTTCATAAGAAAAAACTGAAAGCAATTTTATTAAATCAACGAAAACTTTCATAAATTTTATGAAAAAATTCACTAAACCAATGAATATGTGTCTGCGACGTTTGTGCTCAAAAAAATATTGATAAAAAAAGTATTGATCAAAAAAATATTTATACAAACAAAAATATTTTTGAAAAAAAATATTGATGAAAAAAAAGTATTGCTGAAAAAATTAATATTGATAAAAAATATTTATAAAAAAAAATATGATGAAAAAAATATATTGAAAAAAAAATATTGATAAAAAAAATATTGATGAAAAAAACATTAACAAAAAAATATATTGATGAAAAAAAATTTGTGAAAAAAATATGGATGAAAAAAAAATATTAATGAAAAAAAATTTGATAAAAAAAATTGTTGAAAAATTATTTATGAAAAAAGGTGTGAAAAAGATTATAAATGAAAAAAAAATATTGAAGAAAAGAATATTGATTAAAAAAGTTATTGATTAAAAAAAATATTGATGAAAAAAATGTATGAAAAATAGTTACGTTTTATTCACCATCTGGTGAATACTTTTTTATTCACCACGAGGTGAATTATAATCAAAGTTACAAACCCAAGTTACTAAAAACTCAGCTAGCGTCCTGCAAACTTTTTTAAAGTTAGACACATGCCTAAAAACATTATCATGTTAAAAAGTCATTGGCTTACTTCTTATCATTTCATAGATTTTATGAACAATTTTATAACTATAATAAACAAAACGCTTTAAGAGTAAGACGAAAATGATAGAAAGGAAAACCAACATATCCGCAGTTTAAGATTTCCGTCCTGTTGCTCAATGTCACCCAGAACTTATTAACTTTTAACTACAAAAATGCACGATGTAGAGTACCTAAATATTATTATGCTTATCTTATCAACACAAGTAGTTACTGTCGTCATACACTTAAGAAAAAAAATTTTAACATGCATGTTTTACAACCAATAAAATTGCATTTTTCACATCATATTGTATGTATTTACTCACCGCGTTCACTCCTCTTCAACAACAATTTATATTTTTTTTATCATCTTCTGCAGGAAATACAATAGAAACAGTAATATTTTCTAAATAAGACCATAAATTTATTTACAGATTTTTTTTCATGTTGTCTTAGGGACTGACAAACAATTTGAGGCATACAATACAGGCAGCTAGCCAGATAGAGATGGGAATTACAAACAAAACCAGCTGCCATGTTCTAAAAAAATTTATATTTAATATAACAAAAATTCTTTAAATTCTGTTAAGTTATAAATTTATAAATATTTTCTGACCTTTAACTTTGGTAGAAAAAAATAAACAAAAAAAAATACTTTCTTCTTTGTGATTTCTAAACAATCTCTTGAGGGATCTTCTACATTTTGATGTTTGTTAATTTTAATAAAACTTTTTATCCAACAACTTTATAATAAAAAAAATCTTTTAAAAGAAATATATTTGTTTATGATTTTGTAAAATATTTTAAAAACTTTTATATGAAAAATGGTCATATAAAATAATTTTCTAAAGATTGTAATAAAAAGAAATCCATAAAATATCAAGTAGAACTATAAAGATGATAATAAAATTTAAAAATATATAAATGAACAACAAGTGGTGTGATTATCCCTAATGTATTAGGATAAGTGATAAATTTTTAAAGTTTTTTTTTATGATATTGATGTTAAGAAAATTAAAAAAAAAAATAGCTTTAAATTAGAAAATTCCAAAATTTTGTTATCACTCATATTTTATTTTTAATAAAGATAAGTTTGATAATGGCACTGGTATAGATAAATTACGATCTAGGTAAAATAACATGACTGCAAAAACGAGCCATGGGAATATGACAACATTTTATGATCACTTATATTTTATTTATTACACTGTGATACAAAAAAGAATGAAACAGAAATACCTGGGATGCGATACTTTTTTTCTGGCAAGTGTTATCGAGTACAGCATGATTCTGTCCTTGGATTTTGCGAAACACCTCCAAAATCTTGAGTTACGGTTAAAAAAATGGTTTTAGTACTTTGTAAATTTATAAATTTTTTGACGCGATAAAACTCACAAGGAGGTTTCCTGTTTTTACTAGATATTTTGCTACCTCTTATTTTACGAGAATTCCTAGTAAAAATTACGAGCTTTTTCGTAATTTCCCTAGTAAAAATATTCTGCTAATTTTACTAAATAGATCTAATTTGATCCGTAAAATGGTTGTATCAAATAATATCTAATTGTATTACTTTAGATCAAAAAATATAAAAATTGATACAATTTGATCAAATTGATCTCATAATATCAATTTTTATATAATTTGATGAGCAAAACCAAAATACGAGTCTAATCATATATGGTGCAATATCTAACCATATAAAGTGGATCAACCGTATCAAAGTGATAGATACAATTTTATATAAATTTATACGGAAGCATATTAACTCATATAAGATTGTATCAAATTATATACGATTAGACCAGAAAATTTTTACTCGGGTTTACAAGATTTTTACCAGTGTTCGAAAAAAAACAGTACGTTATTTAACGTTCCGTTCCAAGAACACATTCACTAAAAAGTTTTTTAAGTGGTTGCGAAGGTGTTCGCAAACAGAATTCCGAACGTTATGCCTGTGAGTTGAATAACAGAAACTTTACGATAACGTACCGAACTAGGTTAGAAACAAAATAAAGTTCTTTTAGTGTTCTGTTTGCGAACTTTTGAGACATTTTTTTTAAATTTAAAATAGCGATATCTCGAAAACTAAGCAAGATAGAGCAAAACGGAGCACATTTTTGGTTCTTGGGATCTCCATAGTATCGCTAGGCCTCTACACATGGGTGGACCCCATTGGGTCCATATTTTGAATCTAAAAAAGTTAGAATTCCGGGAAATTTAAAAATGCACATATCTCGCTAAATACTGCCGACACGACATAAAGTCTAAAAGCGGTCATGTACTACGAGACAAGATCCACAAAAATGCTTTTAGACTTTTCATCGTGTCGGCAGTATTTAGCGAGATATGCGCATTTTTAAATTTCCCGGAATGCTAACTTTTTTAGATTCAAAATAAGGACCCAATGGGGTCTACCCATGTGTAGAGGCCTAGCGATACTATGAAGATCCCAAGAACCAAAAATGAGCTCCGTTTTGCTCTATCTTGCTTAGTTTTCAAGATATCGCCATTTTAAATTTAAAAAATGTCTCAAAAGTTCGCAAACAGAACACTAAAAGAACTTTATTTTGTTTCTAACCTAGTTCGGTACGTTATCGTAAAGTTTCTGTTCTTCAACTCGCAGGCATAACGTTCGGAATTCTGTTTGCGAACACCTTCACAACCACTAAAAAACTTTTTAGTGAATGTGTTCTTGGAACGGTACTTTTCGATAACGTACGGTCGCTCCATAGTTCCGTACAGAACACTAACGTACCGTACGTTAGAGTTTTTTTTTCGAACCCTGATTTTTACCAATAAAATTGTAAATTTACAACTTTTTTAACGCAATAAAACTTACAAGGAAATTTCGAGAATTTTCTAGATCTTTTTTGTAAAAAAAAAACTTGGAAATTTGTAAAATTATTATAAAAATCGATTTTTTTTTTTTTAACAAGGAAAACTGTCAAATATTGGTAAAATGGGATTACGAGGCTTTTTCTAGTAATTTGACAAGTTTTTTTTTTGTGTGTACATATTGTGGGTTAAAACTGAAGTAAATTTACCAAATTCGAGTGAGATGAAAACAAGTATACACGAAAGATTTATATTTCCTGAAAAAACGGTCCTAGAAACTTGAAATTTGGAATGTAGGCTCAACTACCGGAAAAAAATCACAATAGATGGTTTTTGCCAATGTTGATTCTGTGTAGATGAAAGGAGTAAAAAATTGTACTTTATGTACTTTTTACATTTCCTGAAATAAAAGTCCTGAAGACTCGAAACTGAAAATGTAGATTATCCCCCCAAAAAAAATTAGATCGGCTGTGCCGAATCTTTTATACCTTCCAACATGCAAAAAAATATAAAAATCCATGGGCGTTTTCTTTTTTTTTTGGGGGGATCGGCAGTGGTCATTGGGGGGACAAATTGTGCCACGAAATATATGTTTAAAATTTCATTCTTAAGCATTTTGCACTAAAGAAATAGTTTATCAATATATAAACATTTTTTTTTTAATCCACGCCCACAAAGAAGGGCGGACCGAATAAAAATTACAGTTTTTCATCACCTGGGTCCAAATGCAGGACTTTGGACTTATTGTGCCATAAAAATTTTGCATTGGTTAAATAAACACACAAAAAATCATGGAAAAAATTTGTGTTGTTCAGAAGTTGGTTAAGTTCTTTAAGGAGGAATTTTTATTCCCCTGGTCCAATATTTCTCATTTACGAGCTTAGCCTGCCTAGGAACCTAAGATATATTCCTGCCGAATTTCGGCAGTCTGGCTATTTAATATTGGAGTGCATCGTGTTAACTACAGACAGACGGATGGACATAGCTGGAATGCCTTAGAATCGAACACTTATCATAAATATTATGTACTATAGTGGGCCCTAGGCCGATATTTTGATTCGTTACACACGGAATGACAAAGTAAGTATACCCCCATGCTGTATTTGGAGGGTATAAAAATAATAAAAATCCAGGGGCGCTGTCTTTATTATTGTTGTGGGGGGGGGGGTCGCCCGTGGTCATTGAGGGGACAAATTTCCCCACGAAATAAATGTTTAAAAATTCATTATTAAGCTTTTTGCACTAAATAAATACAAGTTTATATAATATTAACATTCTCTTTTAATCCACGCTCACAAAGGGGGGCGGACCGAATAAAAACGACATTTTTTAATTCCCTGGGTCCAAATGCAGGACTTTGAACTTATTGTGGCATAAAAATGTTGGTTAAATAAACACACAAAAACTCATGGAAGAAATTTGTGTTGTTCAGAGGTGTGTTAAGTTCTTCAAGGGGGAATTTTTATTCCCCTGGTCCGATATTTCTCATTTACGACCTTTACCTGCCTGGGAACATAAGACATATCCGTGCCGAATTTCGGGAGTCTAGCTCTTTTGTTTTGGACTGTATCGAGTTAACTACAGACGGAATTTTTTTTTTGCTTTTGGTACTTTTTGTGCATTCTGATAAAACGGTCCTAGAAATTTGAATGCAGAATACTGCGCAAAAAATTGATAAAGGTACTTTTTGGAAATTCCGATGCTCATTGGTCGAACAGAAAAAAGTACTTTGTGGCTTATTCCGTTTCTAACGGGGGTAAAAAAAAGTAAAAAAATTGTACTTTAGGCACTTTTTATATATCCTGAAATAAAGAGCCTAGAAAAAGTACATTTTGGAAATTCGAATTGTACGGGGACAAAAAGGGGTAAAACAGTTAGCTTTGGTACTTCTTCTGTTTCCTAATATAATGATTCTAGAACCTTTAAATTTGAATTCTAGGATCCTTCGGTGAAAAAATTATTTTGCAAAAAGTGCTTTTTGGAAATTCCATTTCTAAGGGCGAAAAAAGGTGTACCTTTGTTACATTTAAAATTTCTTGAAAAAATGATACCAGACATGTGAAATTTGGAATGAAGGCATCCTTCGGCGAAAGAAAACAATCTGAAAAATTAACTTTTTGAAAATTACGTTTCTAAAGGGGTAGAAATGCGTACTGTTTATATAGTCTGAAATAACGGTGCCAGAAAAAATTCAGTTTTTAAAGAGGGTAAAAAAGTGTGCTTTTGGTACTTATAGTGAAAAAACCTTCTGCAAAAAGCATTTTTTGGAAATTCCTTTTCCAATGGTCGAAAATATAAAATTTTGGTACATTTTATATTTCCATAATGATTCTAGACACTTGAAGTATTGAGTGTATGATTCTTCAGGATTCTGAAAAAGTACTTTTTGTTAAAATCCGTTTCTAAGGGCCCTAAAAGATATAAAAAAGTGTTTATTTGGTACTTTTTATATATCCTAAAATTGTGGTCCTAAATTTTGCTGTTTTGAATCTACGATCATCTAGAAACGTTTTTGGAAAATTAAATTCTAAAGTGGAAAAATGGCGAGAATATTTCTTATTTAACCTTTTCAAATGAAAACCCAAGAATCTCAAACATTAACAAGCAGGCTCCTCCGGCAGAAATAACATCTAATTGTAAGAGAAGAACATACTTTGAAAATTAAAAAGGGTTAAGGACAAAATTTTGATCACTCACATTTTATTAAAAAAAAATCAAATTAAATTATTGCACTGCATCAGATGAATTACAATTAACTTAAGTAAGAATAGTAATGCAAGAAATGAAAAAAGAGAATATGACAAAATTTTGTCATCACTCATATTTAAGACGTCATTAAAGACGTCTTAAATGTTAAAACATTAGTAAATGAACCACAATTAACTAAAGTAAAAACAAAATTGCCAGAATATCCCAAAAATGTCAAATTTCTCCAATCTTCTATTTTTTTAATTAAAAACCCTTTTTTCTCCTTAGAAAACCCATTTTGTAAGTTTTTTTGCTCTTTAGCCTTATGTTCTTTTTAGTATCCCAAACAACATTCTTATTTATATATTTAAGTGTAAGTAGACACTCATAAAATATATTTTATTTTGTCTTACTTTAGCATCAACATAATAATTTCTGTCTTTATTGTTGTTTGGAGACAAATGCATCATTTTTATGAATATACAACATTCATAAATGTATTTTATTTACATCTGTTTTTTGTACTTAACATACCTTTTTTTTTTAAGCTAACATTTTCCATAATACAAGGAGGTACTAAAATTTTTTCATGATTTTTAAAATACAAGTGATACGAGTACAAATACACAAAATAAAATGCTCCAAAGAAAATGACAAGTTTGTGTACGTACATGTTCACAAAAAAAAACAACACAACAAAATTGTTACGGATGATGAAGAAGATGACAATATTTTTCGTTTTTATTATGGCATTTATGTAGTTTAAAGCAATATTTTACAAACAAATGCTGCTGTGCTTAAAAACAGAGACTTAAAGGAATTATGCATTCGATAGCATATTTTAGGACACCGAAATACTCAAGATTACCTTTTAAGCATTAAAAAAAAAAAAAAACTTTATGTCCCATTGTGCGGCAGGACAAAAGTTTTATGAAAAAATCAAGTTCAAATTCAATGTCATCATGTGAACATTTAAAAAAAAAATCAATTATTTTGGGAATTGAAAGTACTCGAATCGAGTTACCCGTAAGTCTGGTAGATGACAAAAAGTATTGTTTCTTTTACAAAAAAAATATTTATTTATTTAAAATGATAATAAACTATAAAAATTAATTAACATAATTGGAAAAATTACTCAAATCATTTTAATGGGGCCCAAAGCGGGGCTTGAGGTTTTCTAATCACTTAAATTGGGAAAACGTATAAAAAATTAATTCAAATAAATTTGACATTACATACTGCTGCATTTATATTAAAATAATTTGGAAAATTACTTAAATCGTTTTAATGGCGCCAAAAGTGGGGTCTGAGGTATTCTAATCATTTAAAGTGGAAAAACTTCTTAAAAACTTCTTCTTACTCGAGTCTTTTAAATTGCATTATAAGTCTGATAGATGGGAAAAAATATTTTTTTAATCAACTTTTTAATTTAAATTGGAAAAAACTATAAAAAAACAGGAACATATTTTGAGAATTTAATGCTGACGTACATTGCGGGGCATAATCCTCTATTAAATTTATCGCATTATGTTTTCGGTAAAAATTTGTTTAAAAAAAGTGACCAAAGTCTTTTTGTGTACCTTCTTAAAAAAAATAAAATATTTTAGAAAATGAAGTAGTAAGTCGAAGTTTTTTATTGGCGCCCAAAGTGTACTCTAACGTCTACTGTAATGCCCATAAGTCTGATAGTTGGATAAACTACTGTTACAAAAACTTTTTCATTAAAATAAAAAAAAAAAAATAAGAAATTATTTAAAATAACTTAGAAAATGAAAAAGAGTTTATTCTGATTCGAGGCCTTTTCATGTTCCCCATTATGAATTAACATAACAAGTACTTATGATAACTCTACTTTCTTTATTAGGATATTCTCCCATTAAATACTCATAGAGTTTCTTGCTTTCAAAAATTTTGGCAATTTTCAGGAATTAATTTTCTAAAGAATTCTGATGATGGGGGAATTGGAACACCCCCGAAACGATCGTCAATTCATTCCTGAAAATTGCCAAAATTTTTGAAAGCAAGAAACTCTATGAGTATTTAATGGGAGAATATTTAAAATTGATTTAAATAATTTGGGAAATTATTTTAATAATGGCGCCCAACGTGGGGCTTTCTTTTTCATTAAACTTTGTCCCATTGTGCGGTCGGGGAAAATTTGTTAATCAAAATTAATGCTAAAAGTCAAAGACGCAATGTGTATCCTCTTAAAAAATCAAGTATTTTGAAAAATTTAAGTACCTACATGATTTTTTTTAATGGCGCCCAAAGTGGGACATTTGGTCCACTGTAATGCTCATAAGTCTGATAGATGGGAAAACTATTGGTTCTTTTAATAAGTTTACTTTTTCAATTAATTTAGGAAAAACTATACAAAATAAAATAATTTGTGAAATTATTTTAAAAATTACGCCTAAAGCGGGGCCTCCTCCTCAATTCAACTTTGTTCCATTGTGCGGTCGGTAAAAATATGTTTAACAAATTAAATGCTCAATGTCAAAGTTCGTGCATTTTTAAATAACCTTTTCTTAATTTTGGAAATTAAAGTACTTCCACATTGCTATGGCGCTCAAAGCGGGCAATAAGGTCTTTTGTTATACTCCTGAGCCTGATAGTTAGTTATAAATTAAAAAATATATATGAGGGTTTTTTCGTCAACCGGACCACCTGTCTCTCCAAAATTGGTATGTGTTTAAATTTTTTTTTTTAAAATATTTACTTTTAAATGCCAAGTAGCGGTTTTTGAATTTCTCTATGTCGGATCCAAAATGTTGCCCAATTTTTAAAAAAAAAACATTTCAGATTCGCTTAAAAATCTTTATACACGGGTTTTTGTGATCGTTTAAGAAGGTTCTGAAGTTTGAATTTTAAAATTAAAAATGGCGGATTCAACATGGCGACCCAAGTTTTTAAAAAAATAAACCGATTTGCTTGAAACTTTTTATACTACGAGTTTTAAGGGTCGCTAAATAAATCTGTGTGTAAAAAGATTTAAGTAAAACTTTTATTTAAAAAAAAAAGTTCGCCATGTTGTATCCGCCATGTTGGATCCGCCATTTTGAATTTTGAAAATCCAATTGCAGATTCTTTTTAAGCTACACTCAAAAAAAAAAAAAAAAACTGTAATGTTTGCAAAAAAAAGCTTGTAAACCTTCAAGAAAATTTGCTGATTTTGAACCCTCAATTTTTTTGGTAAAGTTTGCAAAAATGTTTTAACTGAAATTTTTTTATTTCAACTTAGTTCATACACATTTGAGGACCCCATTGGGTTCGGACCCGATAGGTCCAGACCCCGATGGGCCTAGACCTAGTTGGGTTCCTTAAAAACCGTCATAGTTTTTGATCCAAAATTTGTGTCCTTTTCGCTCTACCTTGCTTAGTTTTTGAGATACGTGATTTTAGGGGACCACCGGGGTTTTGAGAATTACAAAACTTGATAACTTCAAAAATATTACTCGGAGAGCTTTTTAATGTTGTTCTACGTGTTGAAAGCTACAAAAATGTTTTTGGACTTTTTGTTGTGTCAGCAATATTTACCGAGATATGAGCATTTTAAAATTTTCGGGAATGGTAACTTTTTTAGATCCAAAGTTAGGACCCATTAGGGTCCACACATGTAAAGAGGACCGGCGATACTACGATACCCGAGAACCAAAAATGGCCTCCATTTTGCTCTATCTGGCTTAGTTTCCGAGATAGCGCCATTTTAAGTTTTCTGAAAATAAAAAAATAAATTACCATTTATTTTTGCTAATATTAGCAAAAAAGCTTGTAAAAATTTGGTCAACTCAATTTGAAATTTAGCAAAAAAAATTAGTTCAAATTTTGTTTAAAATTGCTAATGCGCTAAATGAAGTTTACAAGATATTTTTGCTAACATGCTAATCTCAACTAAAAATTTGCTAAAAGTTAGCTAACCAGCATTAGCAAAAAAAAAATAGTAAATCTACTAATGTATTATTTTGAGTGTACCCCAAGAACATACACGGGTTTTAAGCAAATCTGTAATAAAGATCCAACTCCTTTAAATCCTTTTTTTAATTTTAGTAGTGTTATTGCATTCAACCAACATAAAAACGTGTTGCAAACAATACTTTATAAAATGTAGTAGTTTTTGTACTCATTCTTATTACTTGAACTGTCATTAAACTTTTAAATCATCCTTTTATTATTTTGTTAGAATTATGGTTTTTGAGTTTGACTTTTTTTTTTTAGCTATTATATATTTTGAGCTTATAACGCACATAACTGCTATAAACATGTCATAATTCTAGCAGTTTTTTTTGTTTGTTTAAAACTATTGTTAACAGTTAGTTGTTGTTTTTGAACAATAATATATAATTTTTTTTTATAAAAAAGACATTGTCAATGTTCCACACCAACACGTGATGTTGTTTGAGGCAACATAGAGAAATAAAATGAGGTGTGCTTTATTTGTTAGATGAAAAAAAAAATACTACTTTTCAATTTTTTTTTTAGCAAAAAATATAACAATAATGTTATTGTGTACCCTACACTTTTAATAAAAGCAGTCTTATGCCGGTCCTTGACTACACTCAGAGAAAAATGTTTCATAATATTTATGATATGGTTTCATAAAAATTTTTGTCATAAAATTTTATTATATATATGAAACCTTTATAAATATAATGAAGTTTTATGAAAAAAGTCTATGAAATGCACTTCATAAAATTTTATCGTTTCATAAAAAAATTCATAAACTTGTCATATTTTTTTTTATAATATGAATAAGAAATTATGGTAAAACAAAGTTCCTTATTTTAGTTGTTCCAATGTAAATATCATCTATTTTATTTCTTAAAAAAAATTAATTTGCTTTATTAATGAAAAATTTCATAAATACTATGAAATCTTTTCATAAATATAATGAAACTTGTCATTAAAGTTCGTGCAATGTAACTGTTTCATTAATATTATGAAATGTTTCATAAATACTAGAAAACATTTCATAAAAATAATATTTTATTATAATAATGGAACTATTTCATAGTACCAATGAAGTGGTTCATAAATACTATGAAATTGTTTCCTAATATGATCAAATATTTAAGAATTAAAATTAAATCTATGAAAAGTTTCATCGTATTTATGAAACATTTCATAATATTTATGAAGAGTTTCTTAAAAGTTTATGAAACTTTATAAAAATTTCATAAATATTGACCCTATAAACAATTATAAAACTGTTTCATTGTATTTATGAAACTGTTACATTGGACGCACTTAAATGAAGGTTTCATTATATTGATGACAGTTTCATGAATATAATTAAGCTTTTTCTTTGAGTTTAGTACAAAGTATTAAAAAAATTAAATTTTTCGAAGATTCGGAGCTTTACTTTGAAGGGGTCTGGTGATTGAATCTGTACGGACAAAATTTGTTTATATTGTTGGCACAGTTTCAACAAAAACGGTGTTTAATTGTTGCTGTCAATACAAATAACTTGTTTGTTAATACGACAACATTTTAAATAAAAATGAGACAAAAATATGATAAAAAATTATTTTTTTTTTAAATTATATATTCAATTATTTTTATTTATTCTGTCTTTTTATTTACAACTCATTTTTAATAAATTCAACCTAACCGAGAACTGGTAACAATGACCGTCGTTTCGTTGTAGCGAAAAGTGTATTGTAGTGTATCACATAATTCATCATGACCTCTCTAACCATGTTCCCCTATTTATATTGTTGTTGCCATAATTGTTATAGACATCTTTTGTATTGTAATTGTTGTTCATTGACTGGAAAGTTTGTGCAATGTTGAAATTTTTTGTTTTTGTGTTGTTTACAATAAAGGATTAAATGGTTTAGTAATAGTTTTAAACATGATATTAATAACAGCAACAACAAAAAAAAATTTAGTTTTCTTTTACAATAAGGAAAAATTGTGAAAAATTGTGTTAAAAATAAACGTGCCTTAGTTTAAGGAATTTTGACATTAAACTAATAAAAGGTTTTCATTTCCTACCATTGCAAACAAATTTGAACTAACAGCAAAGAAACATTAACAAGCCTTAAAGGTCATGATTTTGTTGTTATTCAAAAAAATCACGTAAATATTAACAATAAAATTTTTTTTTTAAACAATTTTAGTTAAGAGGTTAAAGAAAAAGGCTACTAAATGGTAGCTGAAGTAATAAAAAAATTAAAGAAATATTAAACATTTTAGTCACTATGTTAAAAAATTAAAAAAAAAAGTTTAATTTAAAAAAATAATTTGATAGAAAAGAATGTTTATGGAATAATGTTTATTTGAAAAAAAAGGGAATTTAAAAAAAAATTATTGACTTAAAAATTATTAAATAAAAAAAATAATTAAAAATGTTTTTCTTTAGTCGACACAGGCGGACTTAAAAAATACTGTTCTACAAAAAAAATTCAATCAAATATTTTGAAACAATTTGGGAATGCACTTTTTCCTTGTCAGGAACATTACTGATTTTTAAAGAAAAAAAATTGTATTAAGGCTAGCCATCCTGTAGCTTGGAATCCAGTCCTCCTAAAGATGCTTTAATTTCAGACATTTGAAAGTATAAATTATTAAAAACATTTTTCTAAATTTTATATCTTTATAACTTTATCAACAATAATCGCATTCCCATTTGTCCTATTGTGCATTCGGGCAAATTTGTTTCAAAACAAAATATTAAGCAAAGTCGTTTTGTGTACCTTTTTCAACAAAATTTAAATATTTTCGAAAATGAAATGACGAATCGAAAATTTTTATTGGCGCCCCTAGCGGAGCCAAAGGTCTATCGCAATGCCCTGAAATTGTTTTTTTAAAAAAAGGGTATCTTTTTTATTGGCGCCCAAAGCGGGGCCTAAGATCTGCTGCAATGCTTTTAAATTGTTTCTATAAAAAAGTATACTTTTTCATTTAAAATCGAATAGAAAACTAAAAGAAATTAAAAAAAAATTGTTTGAGAAATTATTTCATTAATGGCGCCCAACGCGGGGACTACTCCTTCAGTCAGCTCTGTTAAAATTTGCTGTCGGAAAAAATTTGTGTAACAAAATCAATGCTTTTTTAATTTTACCTTTTTAACTGCTCAACAATATTCTGCTGAAAGATTTGATTTTTTCCATTTTGATTTTTTCCATGATTGCCCCTAGGCAATCTATGTCCCGTGTGGAACGCATCCAAATAAATATTCTCATTTTAATCGTTATTTATTTAATTTAATGTTAATTTTTATGTCTTAGAATCGGAGTATTTTTATAGAAAGGAATCTAATAATGTTAATTTTTTCTAGAAGAAATTTCTCAAAATATGTGAGTATTTAAAAAAAAAAATGCCTTAGGAGTTTTTCTAAAAAAAAAATTTGACAGAATTTGAGATTTAAAAAAAAAGAAACATTTCAGATGCTGACAATTTTCTATTATTCTAATAAAATTTGGCACACGTTCCTAAATGTACGAAATTATCACGATGTAATATAAAAAACAAAGCTATTTTATTTCAATGAATGGGGTTTTACATACAAATTATCGTATTGTAAATTTTTTCTTAAAGAAATTTCTCAAAATATGTGAATATTTTATAGAAAAAATGCCTTAGGTGTTTTTCTAAAAAAAAAATTTGGCAGAATTTGAGATTTTTTTAAAGAAAAAACTTTCAGATGCTGACAATTTTGTATGGAACCTGTAAGCTTTACTTTTGCAAAATCTAATCTTAATACTTTGCAATTTGCAATAGAAAATGTGTCTCAAAGTCAAAAAAAAAAACCAAAAAATTTTGGTTCTGAAACATTTATCGTAAAGAAAATTTTTTTGAGAAATTTTTTCGATAAAATATTTTTAAATTAATGTTTGTTTTTTTTAGATGCGTTGTAGCGTATTAATGGCCAGGCGCCCTCAAGATAATAGTTAAGTCCATGCTTTCCGTGTTGTCATCTGACAGGTGCTAAATCGCCGCGATTAGGTTTTATATTATTCTAATAAAATTTGGCACACGTTCCTAAATTTACGAAAATATCACGATGTAAAATAAAAAACAATGCTATTTTATTTCGATGAATGGGGTTTTACATACAAATTATCGTATTGTGCGGGCCCCTAGGCAGTTGCCTACTTTGCCTTAAGGGTAATCCGGGCCTGAGGAGCGGTACTCAACTTTGGTAGCGTAAAATACAATAAATCACCAACTGATACATTATTTGTTTTACTGAATTTTTTTTTAACTTTTCAAAGGAAATAAACAAAAAAAATTTTAGGGTATGTATTAGAGATGGGCACATGAGCAGATTAGAGCGTGATTCACGCGATTCAAGCGTGATCACGGGTGAGTGTGACTGAATTCAATTTTACTCACGTGATTGTGAGTGAGTGTGAGTGGGGACAAAAATTGCGTGAGTGAGTGTGCGTGAGTAAGATTTTAGCGTGAGTGAGTGTGCATGAGTCGATTTTTTTTCGTGATTTATTTTCTCTTCATATTTCCTTTTACACCAAGAAAAGCAACAACAAAATTTTAAAATTTGGCTTAACTTAAGATTTCGTCCCGAAAAAAGCAAAAAAATGTAAAATTTCGCTGAACTTTAAGTTTTGCTGAAAATTTATAAAGATTTAAAAATTTTGGTTTTTGAAATTTTTTTTTTGTATAAATAAGAGTTTCGTGAGTGTGAGTCAACGTGAGTGTGAGTGAACGTGAGTGTGAGTTGTATTAAATTTACTCACGTGATTGTGAGAGCGTGTGAGTAGAAAAAATATGTTCGTGAGTGAGTGTGAGTGATTCAAAAACTCCTGTCGTGGGCGTGAGTGAGTGTGAGTCAAAAATCACTCACTCTCCCATCTCTAGTATGTATAATCAAAATAATAACTCATTGTCAGTTAAATTACAGAGATACTGTGCTGAGCCAGCAGAAAATGCTTAGATTTCCAATCAGCAAGATTTTTTGTTAGTTCACGAAGAAAACTCTGTAAAACGATTTTGATAAAAAAGCTGTAAAAAGCTATAAAAACTGTTAAAATAAAAAACTCTGTAAATTCACAAAGCTTTAGTTAAATGTGCAAAATTTTACAAAAAAAAAACTCTAAGTTAACAAATTTTACACGCAAAATAATAACTCTGTTAAATTACAAAAAAACTCTGCTAATTTAACAGAGTACACCATACTTTTCCAGCTATCAATAAAATGATTTTGACAAAAAAAAACTGTTAATTTACAGAGTTTCTAGTAAAATATTGGTTAAATAAAACACCACTGAGCAAAGAAAAATTCTGTAAATTTACATATATTTATAAATTGCATTTGATGCAACCAAAATTTTACAGAAAAAAAACTCTGTAAATTTACAGAGTTTAGTAAAATACATGTTATTTTGTAAAATTTTTATAATATTTTTGGTATTTTATTAACATTTTCTCAAACAAAAATACAGATAAAATTTTGGTGTTTTTACTGAAAATTATGTTTTTAACTATGAAATTAAATTTACATAGAAAGAAGTAAAAATACAAATAAAACTTTGTATTTTGGTTAAAAAAAATACATAGTATTTCGCTAAAAGCTGTATTTTAGCAGAAAACTCTGTTAATTATCTGAAAATTAAGATTACAAAGTTAAAAGTAATTTAATGAAATTTTTTTTTGTCACAACAATATACAAAGTATTTTCTTAAAATCTATATTTCGACAGAAAACTCTGTCAAATATCTGTTGAATTGAGATTACAGTCATTTTACAGAGTATTTAAAATAGTTACTTTTTTGAGTGTAGTTAAATATATTTGATTTAAACAGAACTTTACAAATAAAAAATTAGTTAAAAACAAGTAGAAAAGTTAAATTCGACTTGACTGAATCTACTATATAATAGTAAATTTTCTAACGTGAAAAAAAAAACATTTTTGATTAGAAATATTTTATTTTGTGTAAAAAAACTTTTTTAAGTAATTAAAAAAAAAAATAATTTACAAAATTTTTTTTTGAGTGTAAAATTTTTTTTGGGTGTAAAAATTTTTTCGAGTGTATTTTTTTTTATTGTAAAAATGTTTTGAGTGACAAAAATACGTTGTAAAATATTTTTGTGACTTACCAATGTTTTTAAAACATGTTTAACGGGTTTTCAACAAGTGAATTTAAGGTGAAGCTAATCTGAAATTCATGGTATTGATAAAAACTTTTGAACCACTGAACCGATTTGGCTGAAATTCGATACGAACTAGGGCAGGGGAATGACAATTATATGTACATGCCAAGTTTCAGCAACCTCAGAATTGCTTTCGAAAGTTAGAGTGTTTTTTATCTCATAAATTCACGAAAAACCCTTGCCGAAATTCAGTATTTTGCTCAAAACTTTTGAACCACTAAACCGATTTTGCTAGATTGCAACACCAACCTGACCAGGTAAATGCCCAACATATACGTCAAACTTCAGGAGCCTCTGTAAAGTCATTCAAAAGTTAGAGAGATTTCAACAGACAGACGGACGGACGGACATCGCTAGATCGTCTTAAAATCGATCGAGGATCATGAATATATATTCCTTATGGGGTCCTAGACCAATATTTCGAGGTGTTACAAACGAAATGACAAACTTATATATGAGGCATTCCACACCAAATGTCCAGCAAAAAAAAATACGTGTACCGTAAACTTCTGAATAGGTTGTATGGATAGCCCTATATGGAACTTCGAAAATTGCGGTTTTGGTTTTACAATTTTTCAAAAACTGGGCTTAGGAGGCGTGGTCAAATATTGGAAAAATGGTAAAATTTGTGGCGAGTTGCCTTGATTAAATCGATTAAAATTTTTTTTTTGGAAAATTTTCAGAACCCGTTCTGAAATTTTCCATTTTTTAAAAATGTCAATTTATTAAAATACATGCCACTTTTTTTTCTTTTTTAAATTTTTTTTTAAAGTTTAGATGTTTGTCCATCCACACAAAAAAATTCAGAAACACGTTCTTCGTTTTTTTTTCGAGAAAATCGCATTTGAACTTTAAATTTCATAGTAGTTTTTGTAATTTGCTTGTATTTCTTTGATTTAACGTTGCGAATGAGTAATATTTATGCAATTAATAATACTCATTCGCAACGTGGAAAATTTCAGAAAGGGTTCTGAAAATTAAAAAAAAAAAAAAATTATCGATAGCCCATACAAACTATATAAGAACGTAAATTTTTGAGATTGTGCATTCCGTTTTAATGTGATAAATATTTAATCAAGGCAACTCGCCACAAATTTTTCCAATATTTGACCACGCCTTCTGTGCCCAGTTTTTGAAAATTAGAAAAATCAAAAACGCAATATTCTTAGTTCCATATAGGGCTATCCAAACAACCTATTCAGAAATTTACGGGACACATGTTTTTCTGGTGCGGGACATTTGGTGTGGAATGCCTCATATATGCTCTATCACTAGAGTGGAGGGTATAAAAATAATTTTTGATGAAAAACAAAGAATAGTGTTTCTTTTGTTGGGGTCCTTGGCACAAAATTATACGCTGCTTACCAGATTGGTACATTTTTAAACAAAGGACATAATTTATAATAAAGGACATTTTAAAGAGAAAAAAAAAATCCAACTGAACATGTTTTGTTTAATTTTTATGCAGTTTAGTTTTTTGTTTCAATTCACAATTATTTTAAATTGTTTTAAAATTATTTATATGAATGTATGGCCATCAACACTTTTAACTGGTTTCTGGTGTTTTAATTTGTTTAATGTTCTTTTTTTTCTTGTTTTTTGGTATTTGCGGCTCCAAAAACATTCTTTATAATTCAATGTGTTGAATTTTCATTCCTGTAATTGACATTGTTGAAATTCAAGTTTTTTTGTAATTTTTTTTTTGTTTTAATGTTCATTTAAAATGTTGTGTTGTGTACGCTTGTTATATTAAATCGACAAAAAAAAGAACTGATTCCGTAATGTTTATTGATTCGTCAATAATTTAATTGAACTTTAAATAAAAGGGAGTGAAAAAAATATTCAACATCTACTGAATTGTAAAAAAAAGGACTAAAGCAGAACTACATGATAAACACTTTGATGTGTATGAAAAAATTATACATTTGTTTTTTAATTAAATGTTGAAAAAAAATATTTTTTTTATAATTAAAACGAAAAAGGCAAAAATAGCCATGAAATTCTTAAAAAAAAAAAATTATAAATAATAAACAGGAACGTATCCCAAGAAAATTTTTTTGGAACAAATTCCTAGTTCAATAGATTCTTGAATATATTCTACAGTTATCACAACAAAATTTTCTATGTAAAATTATTTTTCAAAAAAACTAATTGCTCTAAAAAACGATTGCTTTCGGTACAATTTCAGACAAAAATCATTGATTCTGGAATGTTAAGTAGAACCGGTTGAAGGATAGTTTGATGCGTTCTGGAACCGATTATTTGGAACAGAAAATTTTGCTGGGATAGTACACACAAAAAAAACATTGTCAAATTACTTGAAAAGCGTAATTTTACCAATATTTGAAAGGCCTTCTTTGTTTTTAAAAACCAAATTTTCGATCGAAATTTAAATTTTTTTTGTAATTTTACATTTTTCCAAAATAATTTTACTTTTTTTTTTTTTTTTTTTTTTTGTAGTGAATTCACGAGAATTCCTTGTAAATTTTACTTCGCCAAAAAGGTTGTTAATTTTCGATTTTATTGTTCAAAAAGAAAAATAACAAAAAATTACAAAAAAATCATAATTTTTACGTCATGTTAATTAAAATGGCTTCAAAAATATGTTTGTGATTGGAAAAAAATTTTTTGGTGGAAAAAAATTTGCTTGATAAAAAAAATGTTAATTTTACTAAGTTTTATGATTTAAAAAAACAATTGATGAAAAAAAAAATTATGAAAACTAATTACACCCTAAAAAACGAGTCCAGTTTCCTACACAGAAAAAAATATGGGGAAAAACAATTTGAGTAATCACTTGTTTAAATTTAAAAAAAGTTTTGAGTAATTTTTTAATTGACGCAATTAAAAATTTACTCAAAAATTTAAAAACAAATTGAGTAAATAATTTAATAAGAATTTAATAGCTTTTTTAATTTTTTTTTGAGTTTTCTTAGTTTTTTTAATTCTCGTTTAGTTTATAGTTTTTTGTATATATACATGAAAGTTTGTAATCATATTTATAAAATTTTTTTATGTCTTTAAGACAAAAATATATTTGGTAAAGTTTGAAAAAATATGTTTTTTTTTCTTTGTAAAAAAATATGAAATTTTTTTAAACTTTGTTTTTTTTAGAGTAGAAACAGAAAAAGCCCGGTACGACTTTTTCCATACGGTTTGGCAGATTAAACCGGTGGCCGGCGCCGATGTGAAATAAAACTTGTTCTGTTTTTAAAAGGTGGTGCTTCTTGTTCTGTTCCTGCACTTAATAGTGTCAATTAAAAATTTACTCAAATTTTTTTTGGCAAACATTTAATAAATTTTTATTAAAAATTTACTCAATACTATTAAATCGTTTACTGGTGGAAAATTGAGTAATTTTTTACTCAATAGTATTAAAAATTTACTCAAATTTTTTTTTTATTTCTTTCTGTGTACTATAAATTGAGTAAATTTCAACAAATTCAAAAAATATACTACCATAAATAGAGTAAATTTCCAATATTTTAAAGTAAAATTACGCATTTTGTGTAAATTTACCCAATTTATAGTAGGAAACTGAAATCATTTTAATTAGAGTGTATGTTAAGTCTTATTCACCAGCTGATGAATTAGGGCAACAAAAAATCTGTTGAAATCCCGTTCAACGCTGACATTTTTTCATTTAAATTATTCTTAAATCAAATATCATTTGTAAACTCCTTAGTTCTTTGAAATTCAAAATTCCATAAACACAAATCAAACATTGCAATATTTTTATTTTTGTCTTTTTGATATGCACATGTCATTTTTATTGCTTCAAAAGTACTCATTTGCTTTCCTCAAATAACTAAATGCATCACTAACAAATATGACACTTAATTTTTATTTAAATACATATTGCACTTTATGGACAAATATTATCGTCATTATGATGCCATGTGTCAAAAGATGAAAGTTGTAAACAAAAAAGGCGCCGCCTGTATTTTAAGTGTCAAAAATATAGAGGGATTTTAAAGATGACAAGCTAGTTTGTTAAAATGATGATTTCAATTGAAATTTAAATTATTTAGGGAGAATTTTTTTCGCATTGTAATAAAACTTAATTTTATGAAGTTATTTAAAAAGGCGCCAATTGATATATTATGATGATTTTTTTTATTATATAAACTCTTAAAAGTTATGTATGCAACAAGTAAGAATGCTATTTGCCTGTGCAAAATCAAATATAGCATTCACAGTTTCCTTTTTCATTAATTTTCTCAAATGTTTCTAATTGTTTTTAATTCTCCTAAATTTTTAAAACTTTCTTTTTATAATTTTAAAAATTATTTATTTTTTTTCAGGGGTTTAAATTTAAAAAATGCATATAAAATTCAATTTCTAAAAGTTATAGACATTTTTGGTAATCCCATACAGGTTTCACGCACTCCAGTTAGTGTTATCATCAGTAGATTTTTTTTTTTAATTTTTCTGAATTATTACAATTTTGTACAGGTCTTGTTTATGGAAATAAATAATTAAATAAAATTTTAGCTGGATTCACATTGAAAACATTACAACAACTATTTTTTAGCATTATTTGGGGTTATGTTGACCTAATCAGATCTTAAATTTAAATTTTGACTAATAACTTTTTTGACTGTTTTCAAAAAATTTGAATTGCACTAGTTTTTGTATTAACATCACTTCAGTATGGTCAATGTTAACAGTATTTCAGAAGACAGATATTGCTAGATCGACTTAAGTTCGATCGAGGGTCACGAATATATGTACTTTGGTCCTGGACCCATATTTCGATCACTAAGTGTAGGATTTCAAAATCAGAATCTAAGGAATTTTCTGTAAGAAAAGTTAAAGAGAGTATAGGGTTTTTTAATAGGCAAAAATATCTTATACCCAATTTAAACCTGAGGCGAAATCTCCTTCGAATGAGATTTCACCTCAGGTGTGAATAGGGCCTTAGAGTCTTAGGTTTTTCTATAAACGTATCATAATTTAAATTTAAAATGCATTAAAAAATTTTACCTGGGACAATGGAACGTATTATTAATATTTTTAAATTAAATATTAATCATACGCATTGCCTTGTTATTAACGATTTAATATTAATCATACGCCATCAAGCTTTAAAAACTAGTAAGAGTGTTAAATTCGGAAACTTTTACCATCTCAAATGTTTTTGTTTGTGGGGGGAGTGCCGGTGGGGGGCGTTGAAGGACGCATTTTCACTCGCCAAAAATTTTGATAAATTGATTTATTTTTATTTTTTAACCTTAAGTAAGAAATACAATTTTATCATAAATGGGACGGCACAAAAAAATCCATTTTTAATCCTCTGGGTCCCAGACATGGGTCTCAACAAAACCAACAACTTATATTATGTCAAATCAAAAGTATTTTTCCACTGTAGCCAGGCGCGGATCCACGGGGGAAAAAAAGGAAATTTCCCCCAAACCGAATTCGAAAGAAGAAAAAAAGGAAAAAAGAAAAAAAGGATGGAAAAGAAAAGAAAGGAAAAGAAAAGAAAAGAAAAGAAAAGAAAAGAAAAGAAAAGAAAAGAAAAGAAAAGAAAAGAAAAGAAAAGAAAAGAAAAGAAAAGAAAAGAAAAGAAAAGAAAAGAAAAGAAAAGAAAAGAAAAGAAAAGAAAAGAAAAGAAAAGAAAAGAAAAGAAAAGAAAAGAAAAGAAAAGAAAAGAAAAGAAAAGAAAAGAAAAGAAAAGAAAAGAAAAGAAAAGAAAAGAAAAGAAAAGAAAAGAAAAGAAGAAAAATGGAGAGGAAAAAAGAAAATAATCTCAAAATTTTTTCGATGAAAAATTTTTCTTAGGGAGAAATGTCTAAAATGTTAAATTTTTCTAAATAAAAAAATTTGAGAATTTTTTTACGGGAAAAATTTTGAGCATTTTTTATTATGAAAAAATTGAGAATTTTTCTATAGGAATAACTGAAAATTTTTCTATAGGAAAAACATAAGAATTTTTTCTGGAAAATCTCGGATAATTTAAAATTTTCTTTAGAAAATTTGGGAACTTTTCTAGACGAAAAATTTAAAAATTTTTCTTAGAATTTTTGTATGGAAAAAATCTGCGAATTTGTGTATAGGAAGAGAATTTTAATACGAAAAATCTAAAAAATTTTCTAAAGGAAAATACCATAGAATTTTTTATAGGAAAAGTCTGAGAATTTTTCTTTAGAAAAATATGAGAATTTTCTATAGAGAAAATCTGATAATTCTTCTTTGGAAAAAATCTGAGAAGATGGGTAAAAAGTAAAAAGAAAATGAAATTATAAATTATATCATTTTTTCTATAAAAAATGCTCAAGAATGTCAAAATTTTTCTATAGGAAGAATATTTTTGAATCCTTATAGAAAAAAAAGGTCTCGGAATCTTTAAACTTTTTAGGAAAATCAAGAAAATTTTCTTAAGGGAAAATTTGAGAATTTCTATAGGAAAAATTTATTAGAACCTAAGACTTTTTCTATAGCCAAATTACGCAGAATCTGTGACTTTTTAATAGGAAAAATGTTTCGGAGATTTTTTGTTTAAAAATTTCCTGAATCAAAGACTTTTTTTTTAGGGCAAATGTTTCAGAATCTGAGATAATATCTCAGAATCTGAAATTATTTCTATTTGAAATATGTCTCAGAATCAAAGACTTATTAATGATAAAAGCTGAAACCTTTGGCTAAGATAAAAAAAAATCTCTGACTTTTTCGATAGGAAAAATACATACCTCAGAATTTATGACTTTTTATAAAAAAATGTTCTATTATAATCTGAGACTCAGAATATGAGACTTTTTATATAAAAAAAAACCTAGAATCTTAGATTTCAGGAAAATATCCCAGAATCTTAGAAAATATCTTAAATTCTGACATTTTTTCCATTTGAATAATGTCTCAGAATCTTTTCCTGTTGGAAAATGTCTGAGTCTCAGAATCTGATACCTCTTCTATAGGAAAAATGTCTAGGAAGCTGAGACCTGTTCTGTAGGAAATTTGTTTCAGAATCTTTTTATGTATGAAAAATTTCTTAGATTATCAGACTTTTTAATAGAAAATATGTCTTACAAAATGTTTGAAAATCTCAGACTTTTTCTAAGGGAAAGTGTCTCACCTTTACTTTTTCTTTAGAAAAATGTCTCATAATCTAGGAAATTGACTCAAAAATTTTTTTATAGGCTCTAATGTCATTAATTTTTCTTATCTCAGGTACTTTCTGGTTTTAGTTTTTCAAAACCTAGACATTTTGGTGAATAAAGAACGTTTCAGTGGAAAAATAGAAAAGAAAAAATATTTCAGAACCTTAGAGGTTTTCTATGGTGAAGAATTTCATTAAATCTAATCGAAATTTTTTCTTTTAAAATAGGAATTTTTTGGTGGGAAAAAAAATAATGTTGATAAAAAACAAGTAGAAAAGTTAAATTCGACTTGCCCGAATCTATGAATACACTCCACAATGCTCTTTTTAAACGATAGTAAATTTTTTAATGTGAAAAAAATTACCAATTTTGATTAGAAATATTTAATTTTGTGTGAAAAACTTTTTTTTTGTCATTTTTGTAAAAATAAAATGATTTACTAATTTTTTCTTTGAGTGTAAAGTTTTTTCGAGTGTAAATTTTTTTTAATGTAAAAATATTTCTGAGTGACAAAAGTACTCTGTAAAGTAATATTGTGGCTTATCATTGTTTTTAAAGCTTGTTTTTTTAAAACTCGTGTTTTTCAACATATGAATTGTGGGTGAAACCAATCTGAAATTCAGGGTTTTGCTTACAACTTTAGAACCACTGAACCGATTTGGCTGAAATTTAAAATGAACTGGACCAGAGGAACGACAAGTATATATTCAACACTTCAGCGCCCTCAGAATTGCCGTTCGAAAGTTACCGTGTCTTTTTTCTCGTAAATTCACTTTTGAACCACTAGACTGATTTCGCTGGATTGCAATACCAACCTGACCAGGTAAATGCCCAACATATATGCCAAACTTCAGGAGCCTCCGTAAAGTCTTTCAGAAGTTAGAGTGTTTTCAACAGACAGACGGAAGGACGGACATCGCTAGATCGTCTTAAAATCGATCGAAGATCATGAATAAATATACTTTATGGGGTCCAAGACCAATATTTTGAGGTGTTACAAACGGAATGGCAAACTTATATATACTCTCTATCACTAGAGTGGGGGGTAGAAAAAGTGAAAATGTGTTCATTTTTGGTTCATTTTCAATTTAAACGTTGTTGTATTAACAAACAGTTTAATTGTACTGATAGCTTGTGTTGTAATGTTCAAAATCAATTACCTTCTTTAGCAATGCAATTAAATTTGTTAATCAATACAACAACGTTTTAATTGAAAATAAACTAAAAATATTTTTTTTTATGTTTTGGTCGTCAAATTTGAAGCCCTCATAGCCTTTGATCCCTTTACCTTACTAGTTTTATACCATCCTCATTACAGGACTATCAACCTCTAACATTAACTACCATCATTACTAACCATTAAAGTATGAAGTTATAAAGTTTTAAAGATATTGTCATTTTGTGTTTATACCTATTTCCCTTTCATTCTTAAAAAAATACAGACTTTAAACCTCCCCAAAGACCTCTTAATAGTAATGACAACCATAGCAATATTAAGCAACAGCATCATTTGCAACATCTCAAAATATCAGCTGTGAGAATAGGATGTTGCAGTAGTTATTCTAAACATCTGTTTTAGTAGTGTGATGCTGTAAAATGCCATCATTGGTTTGTTTAAATTTTGCCGCCATATTTTGGTTTTGGTCTTTGTCAATGCATCCCATAATAAGTGTTGGCATTTTCGTTATAATGTTCTCTATAGTTTGCTACTTGTATACTTTCTTCACACTAATAGTCAGTCTTATTGCATATTGCCAAAGTTTAATGGTTAAAAGTCATAAGGAATACAGACATCATCAGTAACTAACTGCTAATTTAGCTACTTTAGTAGAAAACATTAATGAGATTACAGAACAGATAGAGAAACAAAAAAAAAAAACGAAAGAAAAACTAATATAAATTGTTACTTTCAGTTGTGATATTGTAAATTTTTATTATGTGACTGTCGCAAGAAGATAGTGAAAAATTTATGGTAATTAAAGAAAAAATTGTTTTAAAAAAATTTATAAAAGAAATTAAAATCATAGTATATGTCGCCATTACATTTCGGTTGTAACTCATCGAAATACGAGACAACTTGCAGTTTTATTTTAAGCAAAAAAAAATTTCTTCCGATTTTCAATTTTTGGTCAAATTTAAACTTACCTAGGCCTAAAAATTTTCCAAAAAAAAAAAAAAAAAAACAAGTAGAAAAGTTAAATTCGACTTGGCCGAATCTATGAATACCCTCCACAATGCACTTTTTAGGTGATAGTAAATTTTTTAACGTGAAAAAAATAACATTTTTAATTAGAAATGTTTTATTTTGTGTAAAAAACTTTTTTAAGAAATTTTTGAAAAAAAAAATAATTTACAAAATTTTTTTTTTGAGTGTAAAATTTTTTCGAGTGTAAAAATTTTTCGAGTTTAAAAATATTTTTGAGTGACAAAAATTCGTTGTAAAAAATTTTTGTGACTTACCTATGTTTTTAAAACATGTTTAACGGGTTTTCTACACGTGAATTTAAGATGAAACTAATCTGAAATTCACGGTTTTACTAATAACTTTTTAACCGATTTGTCTGAAATATGAACTAGGCCAGGGGAACGACAAATATATATGCCAAGCGTCAGCATGCTCAGAATTGCCTTTCGAAAGTTAGCGTGTTTTTATCTCGAAAATTTATGAAAAACCTTTTTTTGAAATTCAGTCTTTTGCTCATAAATTTAGAACCACTGGACCGATTTCGCTGGATTGCAGTACCAATCTGACCAGGTAAATGCCCAACATATGTTCCAAATTTCAGGAGCCTCCGTAAAGTCTTTCAAAAGTTAGCGTGTTTTCAACAGACAGGCAGACGTACGGACGGACAACGCTAGATTGTCTTAAAATTGATGGAGGATCATGAACATTTGGCTGGTTCATATATGGAACTTTTTTTTTGATTTTTGAATGGGCCACCGGAATATATATTAAGCAACGTGAAAAAATAACACGAAATTTTTTTCAGATTTTTTTCGTTAAGGTTTAGGGGTCGCTACCGCGCCTCAAAGTTTGGGTCTTAAAAAAATTCACACCGTCAAAAATTTTTTTTTTTCATTTTTATTTTTATTATAATTTAGCTTGATTAGCTTATTAACGACAAAAAGTTTCATTTGGTCCTTCTCCCGTACAAAAATCCAACTTTTGATTTTATGAACCACCCTTCTGAACATATATACTTTATGGGGTCTTAGACCAATATTTCGAGGTGTTACACAAGGAATGATAAACTTTAATATACCCTCTATCACTTAAGTGGAGGGTATAAAAATATCTTGCGATTCATCATATTTGAAAGCTTGATGCGCTTAACACGAATATCTAAAAATTTGGAAAATCCGTTAAACGATTTTCGACATATCGCTATTTGAAATTTACCAAAAAATTTCGATTTTTTTCTACGTTCAAGAATTTTGTTTAAAAAAATCTCAAAATTTATTTTTTTTTGACTCGATTTGAGCCAAATCAGATTAGAGCCAAATCTGAAATATTGTTTAAATTTTTGGAGTTTTTGAAAAAATAAAAAAAAAATATAATTCGCTATATTATTTTTATTAATTGGCTGAATACAAAAATCAAAAAATTTCTGAAATCTTCAAGCGGTTTTCGAGATATTGCGATTTGAAATATGTCAAAAAACATCCAAAATTGACGGTTCTACGATCAAAAATTTTTCTAAAAAAAAATCTCAAAATTGTTTTTCATTGACTTTTTTATAGAGAGGCAAATTTCCATTTAAACATTTCCAAACTATTTTTCCGCTAAAGTATTCTACATTTCAAATTTTAAGTTTCTAGGTCTTTTTTCGGAGATAGAAATAGTACCACAGTACAATTTTTCCCCCTTTTTTACCATCTTAAGATCGAAAAGTTTTAAAGAGCACTTTTGTCTGGTACAATTCTTTTTAAAGAAAGAAAATACAACAAAGTACAATTTGTTATCCGTTTAAAATAAGAATTCCCAAAAGGAACCTATCCAAAATATTTTTCCGCAAAAGTATTCTACATTTCAAATTTCAAGTTTCTATTGTTTCCGGAGATAGAAATAATACCACAGCACAATTTTTTCCCTTTATTGCCATCTTAAAATCTTAAAGTTTCTAAAAAGAACTTTTGTCAGCATATTTTTTTTTGCTACACTCAAAATTTCAAGTCTTTAGAGCCATCATTTCAGATGATAAAAAAAAGTAATGAAAAGGGACAATTATTTGAGAAGATGAAAATGTACCAAAGTACACTTTTTTATCCTTGTTTGCTCGCTGGGAAACGAAATTTCCTAAAATTAAATGTTTCATAATATTTTTCAGCTAAAGAAAATCTTAAATTCTTAAAAATCTTACATTTAAAATTTATAAGACCATTTTTTCATGAGATAGAAAATACAACAAAGTACAATTTTTACCATTTTTCCCCCCTCAGAACTAGAACTTTCAAAAAGTCTTATTTTAAGTATTTTTTCCGGTTTTAGTAGTTTGAAATATGTACTAAAGTATACTTTTTTACCCGGATAGAATTAAAAGATTTTAAAAATAAATTTCGGCAGAAAGTTTTTTCCACGATATAACTTATGTGCATATTAAATTTCATGAAGATAGAAAAAGTACCAAAATAAAAATTTTGTCCTTTTTTCCAAAATTTTTTTTTTTTTCAGAATGCTGTTCTTTGGAAATTCCTATTTTGGAAGATAGGAAAAGCATAGAGATTCAATTTTTTTTCCATTTTTACCTTAATAAACTCTGTCACTTTTTCCAAAATGATTTTTTAACTAGAGAGTCCTGCATTTAATATTTCAAGTCCCTAGAACCATTATTTTTCGATATAGAAAACTTACAAAAGTAAAATCTTTTATCCGTTTTACCTTTTTTAAATCAGAATTCCTAACAGGAACTTTTTCCAAAATGCTTACATTTCAAACTTTAGGTTTTAGTACCATTAATTGAGAGGAAGAAAATGTACCAAAGTACACTTTTTAATTTTTTGTCCCCTTAGAATCGGAATTTCAAAAAAGATTTTTTTGGGAAATTTTTTCCAATTTTTTTAAGTACCAAAGTTCAAATTTATACTCTTTTTACATTAATAAATGATTGTAACACCGCGCGGTAAAAATGAAAAAAGTCGTTAAACACGAACTAAATACAGTCGAACTCGGTTATAACGAACTCGGTTATAACGAATTCTCGGTTATAATGAACTAATTCTAAAGTCCCGACGTTTTGGCATCAATTTTCACACAAAATACTTCTGTTATAACGAACTCGGTTATAACGAATCCTCGGTTAAAACGAACTGCCTATTACGGTCCCACGAATACAATTTCATGTGTATTTACCTTTTTATAACGAACCAAGGAGTGTACAAATACAGGAGAGGCGGATTGGAGAACACTCAACCTAGCACTAAACTTAGCACAATACCACGGCGTCAAAAAAAAACAAAATTTTGCAAAACAAATGGAAAAAAGAGTTGTCATGTTATTTTTATTTATTAAAAGTTGTGGCATGGTTGCATTTTTCTAGAATTAATTTATTTATTCACAGTTTTTTTCTCTATTTTGTTTAAGTCTTTTATTTATTTTAATTGTACTTTGCTCGTGTCGTACTTTTTTGTTTTTCAACCACTTCTATATATGTTTTTTTAGTAATTTAAACTGCATAAAGCATTTCCTTAACAAAAAAATGCAACCATGAAACAATTTTTAATAAATAAAAATAACATTTCAACTCTTTTTTCCATTTGTTATGCACAATTTTGTTTTTTTGACGCCGTGGTATTGTGCTAAGTTTAGTGCTAGGTTGAGTGTTCTCCAACCCCCCTCTCCTGTATTTGTACACTCCTTGAACGAACTCCCATAAATATTTTTTAATGTGATGCAATCATGTTTATAAAACTTACAAAAGGTTGGAAATTTTTGGTTTATATAATAATTTCACACAAAAAATTGTTATTTCCATGAACGATTTTCATAGTATTTATGAACAAATTCATACAATTTATTACTTTTTCATAATATTTATAAACTTTTTCATAGTATTTATGAAAAATGTTAAAAATTCTTAAATTTCACATATTATGATTTATTCATAAATACTATGAAAAAGTTTATAAATAATATGAAAAAGTAATAAATTGTATGAATTTGTTCATAAATAATATGAAAATCGTTCATGGAAAAAAAAAATTTTTTGTGTGTTTGATAAAATTTATTTATATTATTAATGTTTTCTTCTCAAAAGGTAATTTATTGACGAAAAAAACATCAATTAACACAAAATTGGATCTATTTTTTTGGAAATAAAACTAGGTTGATAAAAAATATACCCCGCTTATAGCGAACTTCGCTTATAACGAACTATTTTAACTGGTCCCTCGGAGTTCGTTATAACCGGGTTCGACTGCAAAATACGTTTGAAACTAGAGACTAAATATAGTAAAACAGCATTTACAGTTTTTATTTTCGGGATCCGGTTTCATTTTAAAAGGACTTCAAATTTTTAGAGGATTAAATTTTATTAACAATTTTTTTAACATTTGTTCTTTTCCTAGGATGACACTAGTGATGGCAAATGAAAGAGGAGAATCTCCCCTAATTTTTCTATTTTATTATTTTTACATATCAGGAAAAAGGATGTAAGTTACGTCCTTTCAAAAATGTATCTCTCAATATCATTCAAAATTTTCAAAAAATATATTTTGATAAAGTATTTAAATGACTTTATTCACATCCTTGTATCCTGATATGGCAAAACAGAAAATTGGATAAATTGGGGGAGATCCTCCTCTTTCATTTTCCGTGTGTCATCCTAGGACAAGTACAAAATATATCAAAAATATATTACAAAATGTATCATTTGAAACTTTGAAGTCCTTTTAAAATGAAACAGGATCACGAAATGAAAAATTGTAAATTCAGTTTTACTCCATTTGATCTCTACTTTCAGACGTATATTATCCGCTTCATGTTTAATATTGGCTATCGCACGGTGTAATCGAAATTTCCATGATAAGCCAGTCAAACAGGCTTTAGTCAAGTTATTATTCCATTCTAAGACTGTGAAACAGTGCCAGTCAAGTCCGTTCATTTGTCTGTGAAAAACACGACACAGTACAATTCAAAAAAGCTACTATTACACACTTGATCCCTTATGTATCAGATTTTGGTGCTATGTTGTCTTTGTGATCTTAGCAACAACTTCTTAAATATCTCAATCATTCTTTAAATATAAAATTTTTTATTCCGAAACTTTCAACTCAATTGTATTTTTGTCCTTAAAATAACCTTTCCTTGATCTGTCATTTGTTCATACTAATGAACCCCATATTTTATGTTCCACCTCTTTAAATCACAAAAAATTCAGCAAGCCAATCAAAAAATCTGTTTATAATTTAATATCATATGTGTTAAATTGACTTAATAAGAATTCTACCACAATGATTATGCCACAAAAAAAAAAACACAGAAATTAAAATGTTCATGCATAAACATGCACATATGTTTCATTATATTCCCTTCTCCTCCTAAACAAAAACAAGCAACAACAACAACATTGATGCCTATAAAAGAAAATTAATAAGCCTCCTTGTAGCAACAGCATACATACAACCACAGCCACAACAATACAAAATGCTTCTTAACACTTTGCAACAATCAAGCAACAACCAAGAGTATGTGAGATTAAGGGTATTCACAAAGTAAGGGCAAATTATATGGAAACAATAAAACCTCAAGTTATTCTATACAAGCAAATCATTCATTTATTTCCCACATTAGTGAATCCCTCTGTTGTAACATTTTCAAAATCATTCATACATTTATACACATGACATTTCAACTGTCATAAATGGCAAATGTATCAACAAATTGCCATACACAAAACAACATCAACATATTCCTATATGTACCACAGCAACAACAACATATCATCATTGTCATTGTAAAAGCAGCAGCAGCAGCAGCAGCAGCAACAACACAAAAAATTCATAATGAGTTCACCATAAAAAAATGAATGAAGTAAAGAAATTGCTAAAAAGAGATGAGACAAAATAAATGAAGGAATGATAAGTAAAATAACAACAAATATTTTTACATACCAAAAACTGGCATAAATTGAAGATAGGACGAGGTGAGGACGGTTAACAACGACTTGAAGAAATCCTACACCATTTTCAATATACATATGTGGCATTCCATGTGAAATCGGACACTTTGAAAAACGTTTTTTTTAGATTTTCCAAATTTGTTTACAGTTTTCAGTACCTTTCGAAAACTCCTTCGTGGTAAATTTTCAGATTTTTTTGATGACCCGTTCAAAAGATATCGAATTTTAAAAAATTGGTAGTTTGTTCCTTTACTCAAACTTCTTTTAATCATAACTTCTTCAATAATGGTCCAAATTTTAATTTTTTTTTTTTAATTTTTGTTTTCTTACGTACTTTTAAAAAAAAAATCCCAAAAATTTCTTAAAAGCGCTCTAGTATGCGATTTTAAAGTTTTAAAATTTAAATCTCATTTTTGAAAATGTTTGTACTCTTCGATTTTTTTTAAATTTTTTTTTGTGTAAAACTTCTATCGATTCTACAAATTTTTTGCCCAGGAGGATCGTGGGATAACGATTATTACTATTTTTTAATTTTTTTTAAAAAATTTTATTGTAAAGCTTAAAATCATTTATACTGCTCCAATGGTGCGTCATAGAGGGGTCCTTTATAAGACCGACCCCCATTAATTTTTACGTCTTAACATTTCTTTGGAACAAACTAATACCCTATCTCCAATTTCTAAGGGGGCTCCCACACAAAACGACATTTTTTAAAATTTGCTCCAACCGCTCTAACTGCCTTAATAATGCCCTTAGACCAACAAAATGTATGACCGACCCACAATATTCTTTAGTCCAAACATTTTCTCTGAACACGCCTACCCTCTATCTCTAATTGTTAAGGCGGTCCCCATACATTTTTTTTATTTTTTGTAAATTTGTTTTATTTTATTAGCTTCAACCGGTCCAATGGTGCGTCCGAGAGGGGTCATTTGTGAGACCGACCCCCATTAATTTTTACCCTACAACATTTTTTTAAAACATACCACAGCCCTATCTCCACTCCCTTAGTAGGCTCCCATACAAATAACAGTTGGAGCAAATTTTATAAAAATTAAATTTTGTATGAGAGCCTACTTAGGGAGTTGAGATTGGGCGTAGGTAGATTTTGAAAAAATGTTGTAGGGTAAAAATAAATGGGGGTCGGCCTCCTATCGGACGCACCATTGGACCGGTAGAAGCTGATTAAATAAAACAAATTTACAAAAAATAGAAAAAATTGTATTAGGACCGCCTTAACAGTTAAAAATAGATGGTAGGTGTGTTCAGAGAAAATGTTTGGACTAAAAAAATATTAAGGGTCGTTCATACATTTTGTTGCTCTAAGGGCAGTATTAGGGCAGTTAGAGTAAATATATATATATTTAATCCTTTAATTCCCTGTGGAACATAGGGCCGCAACAAATGCTTTCCATCGTATTTTATCATTAGACATCGATTTCATTTCACTCCAGGATACACCATGCTCATGCAGCTCGTTCTCAATTTGTCGCCTCCAAATATTTGCAAGCCTGCCAGGTCTCCTGGATCCTTGAGGGTTAAATTCAACTGACTGTCGGGTTATATCATTCGCTGGCTTTCTCATTGTATGTCCTAACCAACTAAATTTACGCGAACGTATATTTATACTCAAGGGAACTTGATTAGTTAGGTTCCACAGATCTTGGTTTGATATAGTAGCTGGCCAAAATATTCTATGTATACGCCTGAGACATCGGTTTACAAAAGCTTGCAAGCTACTCATTTCGCGACATGATATATTCCAAGTTTCACAGCCAAATAGCAGCACAGATTTCACGTTGCTGTTAAAAATCTTGACTTTGGTGTAATTTGAAATATTTTGCGATCTCCAGAATTTATTAAGTGAACCATACGCTTGCCTTGCTTTACAAAGTCTATTCTGTATATCTTCCTTGCTACCCCCACTTTTTGAAATTATATTCCCAAGATAGCAAAAGCTTTCAACATCATCAATGGGTTGGCCAGAAAGCTGGAAGATCGTGGTGCATGATGAATTTATGCGCATTGACTTTGTTTTGTGAATACTAATTAGTAAGCCAGCTTTAGCTGCACAAGTAGCAAAGGACTGGATCTTGGTTTGCATGCTAGAGAAGCGGTGAGATAAAAGACAGACGTCATCTGCATAGTCGATATCGACTAACCTGTCATGGAGGCCCCATGAGATACCATGATGCGAGTCCATGGATTGGTTCATGACTACATCAAGTACTATATTAAACAATAGTGGTGACAGAACACAGCCTTGACGAACTCCTACGTTTACTCTGATGGGTTTGCTTGATGAGCCCTCGTGAAGTATGGAACAATACGCGTTGTTGTAGAGCTGCATTATAAGGTTAATTAACTTCTCGGGGACTCCCTTGCATCTTAGAGCTTCCCAGATTGCATTGTGTTGTAGCGGTTAGAGTAGTTGGAACAAATTTTAAAAAATGTCGTTTTGTGTGGGAGCCCCCTTAGAAATTGGAGATAGGGTATTAGTTTGTTCCAAAGGAAATGTTAAGACGTAAAAATTAATGTGCGTCGGTCTTATAAATGACCCCTCTATGGCGCACCATTGGAGCACTAGAAATGATTTTAAGAATGGAAAATTACAATAAAATTTTTTAAAAAAATTTTAAAAAATAGTAATTATCGTTATCCCACGATCCTTCTGTGCAAAAAATTTGTAGAATCGATAGAAGTTTTACACAAAACAACTTCAAAAAAGTCGAAGAGTACAAACATTTTCAAAACTGAGATTTAAATTTTTAAACTTAAAAATCACATACTGGAGCGCTTTTAAGAATTTTTTGGGATTTTTTTTAAAAATTACATAAAAAAACAAAAATTTTGAAAAAAAAAAAAAGAAGTTTGAGTAAAGGAACAAACTACCAATTTTTGAAAATTCGATATCTTTTGAACGGGTCACCAAAAAAATCTGAAAATTTACCACGAAGGAGTTTTCGTAGGGTACTAAAAACTGTAAACAAATTGGGAAAATCTAAAAAAAAATTTTCAAAGTGTCCGATTTGACATGGAATGCCCCATATATTATTGATCCGTGATGGATTCAAAGACATTCTATGAATGTCCGTCCGTCTATCTATAGATAACACAATACAGTCCAAAATAAAAGAGCTAGGATCTTGAAGTTTGGCAAGAATATGTCTTATTGTCATAGGTAGGTTAAGTTTGCAAACGGGAAAAATCGGATCAGGGGGAAAAAGTTGCCCCTTGAAGAATAAACCAACCGCTGAAAAACTTAATTTTTCTTACATGTTTTTTTATATTTTTTTTCAGCAAATGAAGCTTTTTTATGAAAGAAAAAGCTCAAAGTCTTGAAGTTGGACCCAAGGGGTTAGAAAATGACGATTTTTCTTGGGCCGCCCCCTTTTGTGGGCGTGGATGTTAAAAAATGATTACAATGAGATAAAATTGTATTACTTTAGTGCAAAATGCATAGTAAGTGAATTAGTAAACATTGATCGTGAGAGGGAAGGTATCCCCAAAGCCCCCTCCAAACCAACTCCCCCCCCCTTCCAAAAAAAGGCACCCCTGTTGTTTTTAATATTTTTAACATGTTGGAAGCGTATAAAATATTCGGCACAGCCGAATTTAACACTCTCACTTGTTACCAATTAAATTGCAAATTTACAACTTTTTTGGCGTAGTAAAACTTACAAAGAATCTCGTATATTTACTAGGGCTGTCAAACGGGATCGGTTTTTTAAAATCCCGAGATTCGGGATTTGAAAATCGAAATCCCGGGATCCCGGGATTTTTCGGGATCGCGGGATTTTTCGGGATCCCGGGATTTTTCGGGATTCCGGGATTTTTTGGGATTAAATTTCTTTGATTATAAAAGTAAAAAAAAGTAGACTCTTTATGAAACATACTAGTCGTATAGCCTGTCCCTGCCAGGCGGAACACCAAATCACTTTTCTTAATAATTCTTATTTTTTACCAAACTTTATAATAATTATGTTTGTGCTTCAAAAATTTAATATTGCTAGATTGAGTTACATCAATATATTTCCCAAACTGGAAAAAAATTTTATGACTATAAAAGGTTTTACTGATAAAATTTTAGAACTAAATTTAGCACGCCCATTTCGTTTTCGTCCTTAAACCAGATATCAAAAATCCATCGTGTGGGTCTGTCCCATGGTCACTCCTATGTGCAAGGCAATTTGTATCTTTCTTAGTCATGTAGGGTTTTAAAATTAGAAAAATTTTTAAGAAACACAATTTTTTCCATTTAACTTTTTCCTTATAATTGTCCGTACACAGTTGACTTCATAAGGATATGATACATAGTCAATACTTTATGCTTTACAATTTTCAGCTTCCTTAGTCATTAGGGGTTGCAGAAATAATTTAAATGATTAAAAACTTAATTTCGCCGTCTTCCGCCACTCTCCCTGTCTCAAAAGCCGAAAATCCGGCTACGTTACAGATTATATAAATAAACTAAACAAAATTTACAACGGATTTTTTTTGTATCTCACGCCATTTATCCAGGTCAGTGTTGATCTTTGCCATAGTCCGTGCCATATGCATCCCAATTTTCATCTTTCAAGGTCATAAGGTGTCTTCAAAATTAGGTAAGATGTAAAAACATAATTTTTCCACGCCCATTTCTTCTCTTAATTCTCCGTCCATATTTCAAAAACTTTATATCTGACTACTTTAGGATAAGCTCCATTGTTAGTACTATACTCGTATCCACGCCCATTTTCCCTCTCAATTCTCCGTCCACAGTCCAAAAATTTTAAGTCTGACTACTTAAGAATATGCTCCAGTATCAGGACAATATGCTTGCCAATTTTCGGCTGCGTAGGTCATTAGGGCTTTAAAGTTAGTTAAATTAAAAAAAAATAAAACACAATATTGCCTTGCAACCTTTTTCCTCTCAACTCTCCGTCTACATTCCAAAAATGTTAAATTAGACTACTTTAGAATATGCTTCATAGTTAGGACTACATGTTAGGGATTTTCAGCTTCCTAATTCATTGGGGCGGAGCTTAAAAATACTCTCAAATGTTAAAAAAAATTATTTTTGCCAAGTCTCCTTTTTCTCGTAATTCGCGGCCCACAGGCAAGAAATCCGGCTTCGTAAGAGTCCCTGGTGTTTTACTATTTGCATGCCAATTTTAAGCGTTTAAGTCTATCAATGAGATTCAAAAGGCGCTGGATACACAAAAAATAAGAGAAACACAAAAAAACTAAATTATATATACGGTGGCTCGCAGCTTATTTCGTGTGAAAGATATTAGTTAGCAATTCATTCAAGACAAAGTTAACCAAAATAGATCTTATCATTATCAAATAAGTATTTTTGTAAAAAGTCCTGTGTATGTAATTAATCAAGCTTTAATTAAAGCTTAATGACGTTCAGATTGTCTAAATATTAAATGTGCTACGAAGGTCGAACTGGAAATTGAAATTATTGAAAGACCTTTTTTAGAAAATTTCTTAAAAAAAACATAAAAAAATTAAAAAAATAGTCCAATAGTTAATACTTATTCATTTATTAAATAATTTTTCCAAAGACGCAAACAAAAATCAAAATTTTTAAAACACAGTAGAAGAAATCCGAATTTTTTGACCTCCAATTCTTTTGATCACCAATTTTTGGTAACCAAAGAAAAGATTTAATTGCTTAATAATTTTAGTACACCTGAGTGTATAGTAATGAGATATAAAAATAATTGAACATTTCCTTTGTTTACAAACAATTGGTGGTCAAAAGAATTGGAGGTCAAAAAATTCGGATTTCTTCGACTGCATTTTAAAAATTTTGATTTTTGTTTGGGTCATTGGAAAAATTATTTGATAAATGACTATAAACTATTGGACAATTTTTTAATTTTTTAATGTTTGAACTTGGAAAAAATCGACTTAAAGTATTTTTAAGAAATTTTCTAAACAACGTCTTTCAATAATTTCAATTTCCATTTCGACCCTCGTAGCACGATTAATATTTACTCAATCTGGACGCCATTAAGCTTAAATTAAAGCTCGATAAATTACCTACACAGCACTTTTAACAAAGATACTCGTTTGGTAATAATTAGGTGTATTATTGGAAACTTTGTCTTAAATAGATTGCTAACACACCCGAAATAAGCTGCGAGTCACTGTACATAGAATAGATGGAAATAAATTTACCACGCCCCTTTGCCTTTTTTGTTCTCCATCCACACACTGGATATCAAAAATCCAGGTTCGTGTTGATCTTCCCCATGAAACCTACTATATACATGTCAATTTTCATCTTCCTAAGTTATTGGGGGTCTTCAAATTAGTTCAAATATTAAAAATCCTTATTTTTCCACGCTCTTTATCTTTTAATTCTCCGTACACAGTCGAGAAATTTTAAATCCGATTACTTCAGGATATACTACATCGAAAGGACTATACGCTATACATTTTCCGATTCCTTTGGGGGATTCAAAAGAAGTTAAAATGTTAAAAATCCCAATTTTGTCACTCCCCATTTCCTTTCAATTTTCCGCCGACAGTCAAAAAATTTAAAATTCGACTACTTCAGGATATTCTTCATCGATAGGACTATATGCTAGGAAATTCTCAGCTTCCTAAGTCATTAGAGGACTTTAAAATAAGCAAAAATGTAAATTTTCATCTTCATAAGTCATTGGGGGTCTTCAAATTAGTTAAAATATTAAAAAACACAATTTTGCCACGCCCAATTTTTCTCTTAATTCTCCATCCACAGTCTAAAAAATTGAAATCCGATTACTTTAGGATATGCTTCATTGTTAGAACTATATGCTATGCAATTTTTCGCTTCCTAAGTCATTTGGAGGCTTCAAAAGAAGTAAAAATTTAAAAAAAATACCAATTTTGCCACGCTACTTTTCCCCTCAATTCTTCGCCCACATTGCGATAATTTTAAATCCGACTATTTGGGGATATGCGCCATCGTTAGGACTATATTCTGGGAAATTTTCAGCTTCCTAAGTCATTAGGGGGCTTTAAATTAAGCAAAAATGTCAAAAAATTTAATTTTGCCACGCCCACTTTTTCGCTTATTTCTCCGCCCACAGGCAAAAAATCGAAAATCCGGCTACGTTAGGATCTGCCCCAGGTGTTTTACTATATGCATGCCAATTTTCAGCTTTGTAGCTCATCAGTTGGCTTCAAAAAGCTCTGGATAGACAAAAAAAGAGGAACACACAAATAGGGAAATCATATATATAGATTTTATTGTGCATATTCAGGGGGCTACTGCGTGTTAGTTGGTAGCGTGCTAGCCTATTAAGCAGGGAGTCGTGGTTTTGATTCCCACAAAAACCCTTGGGTCTATTTCGGTACAATGAAATTATTAAAAAAATGATTTCTTATTATTCTGATTGTTATTTAAAGGCAATTAAAAATTAAGTATACGCCACTTATGCAGTTTTCAAGTAATTATTATTATTAAATACTTAGCAATGAACTAAAAAGGCCTTGAGGGGTTTGTTATGGAAAATGACAACTTTTATTTGCTTTTGGTTTCATCCCATTCCGATTTTGGTTGTTGCACTGTATAATTTTAAAACTAATTTAAAGAAAATTTAAAATAAAACATTTAAAGGAGGGAAGTAATAATATAAAACATTCGACTTGTATTTTTTTGTATAAAAAAAGTTTTTCTTCCAATTTTGAACGTCCGGGAAAATTTTTATTCTCCTACACCTAAAACATATGTGGTACAAATTAGAGGCCAGTCGGATTAAATGTACCCTTGGCGCCCTTCGATCAAAGTTTCGGTTTTTTGGAAAATTTCGCCAATACCTGCAAACTTTGGTCAAAGGGCTCCGTGACTGTGGCTTAATGGTTAGTGCGTTGGACTATTATTCAGCAAGCCTGGGTAGAATTCTCAGCTCAGCCAAATTAGCTACGACCAAATTCAAAAAGTTTAAGTTTTAATTTTTTATGTAACAATAATTGAACAAAGTTGTATTTTTAAAAATAAATTCTCATACATTTTTAGTATTTCAAAAATTAAGGGATCTGAGCTTTAAAATCCCGGAATTCGGGATTAAATTTAGGACAAAAATCCCGGGATTTCGGGATTTCGGGATTGACAGCCATAATATTTACTATTTTTTTTTTTTGTAAAAAACCTAAAAAAAAAATTGTTTAATTACAAAAAATTGTTTAATTAAAATTAAAAAAAAAAAATTGTTTAATTACAAAAAAAAAAATTTAATTTCCATCGAAAATTTTTTGCTAAAAAAGGAAAACTGTCAAATATTGGTGAAATGAGATTACGAGACGTTTTCTAGTAATTTGACAAGGTTTATTTGTGTGAAGTTTCAAACTTATATTATCCAGTTCGTTTTTAACGACTTCTCTTAATTTTTATCGGATGGTGTGATCTGTTTACTTGTGGGGGTATTAGTTAATTCGGCAAGTCTGAATTTAAGCTTTTACTTGTTATTTCTTCATCATTATAGAGGGTATAAAATTATAAGCACAGCCGAATTTAACACTCTTTCTTTGTTAATATTATTTTTTTTTTAAGATTTTACATAATGTTACAAACATTATCCCTAACCATTACTACTTCCTTCATCCACTGCCTGTTGTAGGATACCCAAAACTCATATTGATGTTTATGATGAGAACAACAATAACAGCAAAACACATATGTTTTACTTACGAAATGAGTAAAAGGAAAACAAGCCGCCTTTAAATTATGTAGAGTAGAGTATATGATGATTATGATGTTGAGTTGATGTGTCTTTTGGCAAAACCTTGTTTATGTCACCACTTTAAATATAAGTATGACACAAAATAAAAAAGACGCACAGAAATAAAAAAAAATTAATATACCAAAACAAGTGATGATTGAGTACTATAAATGTTAATATTATTAATAAGCTGATGAAATACTTTGATCTTTAAGAAAAATTAAAAAAAAAAAAAACATTTAAAAATTCTAAATATAAACAGAAATTTAATAAAATTCAATTTAAAATTCCAGCATGAGTCAGAAAATTTATTTCCAAAATTTATAAGTAAATCCCTAAAACGCCTTATTCCCATAATTGTCACCTATTTTGTTTTCTATATACAACAATGTATGTTCATGGCCTACGATTATTATTTTAGTTTACCATGTGAAAATTAATTTCATACATTTTGGAAAATTAATTTCAACGCCTTCCAACAATCATACTCTACAGTCTACATAAACAGCTTCTAGTCATCATAATTCAATTTTTATACATTTATTTTATTTAAGATTTTCGTGTACTATAATTCAATTGAATTTGTAATAAAGTAGCAGAATACCAAATTAGAAAAGTAGCTGGAAAAATTGAATGTGTGTTTTTCTAAAACTCAAACCACATATGATATGTTGAAAAACTTCCTATTACTCTGTCTTAAAAGAATTTTTCTATATGTATTTATTTGTTGACTAACACTCAGGGAAAAAAGTTGGAGTTGGTGGAATATTTAAGAGAAACCCAGTTAAAACAAGGTACTTTTTATAAAAAGTACCTTTTATAAAAAGTATCTTTTATAAACAGTACCCTTTATAAAAAGTACCGTTTATAAAAAGTACCTTTTATAAACAGTACCTTTTATAAAAAGTACCTTTTATAAAAAGTACCTTTTATAAAAAGTACCTTTTATAAAAAGTACCTTTTATAAAAAGTACCTTTTAAAAAAAGTACCTTTAATAAAAAGTACATTTTATAAAAAGTACCTTTTATAAAAAGTACCTTTTATATAATGTACCTTTTATAAAAAGTACCTTTTATAAACAGTACCTTTTATAAAAAGTACCGTTTATAAAAAGAACCTTTTATAAAAAGTACATTTTATAAAATGTACCTTTTATAAAAAGTACCTTTTATAAAAAGTACCTTTTATAAAAAGTACCTTTTATAAAAAGTACCTTTTATAAAAAGTACCTTTTATAAAAAGTACCTTATAATAAGTACCTTTTATAAAAAGTACCTTTTATAAAAAGTACCTTTTATAAAAAGTACCTTTAATAAAAAGAACCTTTTATAAAAAGTAATTTTTTACTCAATAGTATTAAAAATTTACTCAAATATTTTTTTTTTATTTTTTTCTGTGTACAGAGAATGCGATCTCAATCTTTACTGACGGATCAAAGATGGATATGGATACTGGTTCGGGAGTTTACTCTGAATGCCTCGAAATCGGGGTATCATTGAGGCTTCCGGATAAATGTAGTGTTTTCCAGGCTGAGGTGCTTGCAATTGACCTTCGTCCTTGCGTCATCAACATTTTCGTGGATAGTCTCGCAGCTCTAAAGGCCTTAGAGTCAAATACTGTAAAATCGGGAATGGTTATCAATTGTATACAATCTCTTCTTGTATACAATCTCATCCAGCTAATCTGCGTCCCAGGTTATAGTGGGGGTCGCTGGGAACGAATTGGCTGATGAATGTGCGAGGAATGGCTCTGAATCGGTGGGGGAACGTGTAGAACCTGACGTCTCGGTTCCTATAGTGGAATTGATGAACGAAATTGATAGGTTATCTGAAAATAGGATAAAGGATAGGTGAATATCACTGACTACGTGCAGGATAACTAGAACCCTGTGGCCACTGCCGAATCCTAAGAGGACAAAAGTCTTCTTACTTTTGGCAAACGGACGGTTAGCCCATTAGTTGGAGTACTTACAGGACACTGTATAATTGGCCAAATGGGAATTTCTGATAGCGACTATTGTAGAAGCTGTGGGGAAGTGGAGGAAGAGGAGTCAGTGAAGCACTTGCTATGCGAATGTCCGGGCCTAATGAGGAGCCGCCTTAAGCATTTGGGGCAACGATTTTTCGATGACCTGGATTGCCTAAACGGTGTCTCATTGACGTCTCTAGCGGAATACCTCAGTGGTTTAAAAAGTAGAACTTTGTTTCAGAGAGGGAGTAGGGAAATATGTTTAAGGGAATCACAATGGGCCTTATGGCCTCCGAGTGAATTCGCCAAATGGCGAGCGCCCATCCAACCTAACCTAACCTAAACAAGTGATTACTCAAATTTGTTTCCTCCATATTTTTTTCTGTGCAAATTTTGAACGCAAAAATATAAAAATTAGACAGGTGGTGGCACATCCCCCAACAAAAAATGCCTGCGAATTTTGTACTCTTGCCCAAAACATGTAATCATGATAATGTTTTGAGGAAGATTTGGGTACAAATTTTTTTTAGAAAAAATAATGATATATTAAAACGAATTGAAATATTAGTCGAGGACCCCATTAAAAATCCAAAAGAGCTGTACATTTCGTAAGTGAGTGCAAACATAAGTGCAAAAAAGTGTTTTACATTTTGGAGAGTATAACAGATTCGGCACCAAAGAATATAACACTCTCACATGTTTTGTGTACATTTGATAAACAAATATTTTTTTTTTTTTTTTGCGAAAAGCTTAGAATTGGTGAAAAAGTAGTTTTGGTAAAAAAAAATATTTTCTTTCACGATAAACAAAATTATGTTAAACAAAATTTAATGAACCCAATATTTTTTATGAAAAAAAGTTTTTGATGAATTTTTTTTTGATGAAAAGAAACATTTTTTGATATAAAAAAAATTGATGAAAAAAAAAATTTTGGTGAGAAAAAAATTTTATAAGAAAAAATTTGATGAACAAAAATTGATGAAAAAAATATGATAAAAAAAAAATTTATAAAAAAATAAATGAAAAAAAAAAAAATTATGAAAAAAAAAACTTTGATGAAAAAAAAAATTTTTGATGAAAAAAAAAAATTTTTTGATGAAAAAAAAAATAAATTTGATGAAAAAAAAAATTTATGAAAAAAAAGTTTGAGGAAAAAAAAATTGATGAAAAAAAAATTTGATGAAAAAACAGTTGCAAAAAAAAAAAATTTGATGAAAAAAAAAATTTTTTTGTTGAAAATTAATTATGTTACTTTTTATTCACCAGCTGGTGAAAAACGGTTTTATTCACCACGAGGTGAATTATTATCCAAGTTACAAACCCAAGTTATTAAAGTTTTTGGTTTCAAGAAAATGAAAATAGTAATTCTTGTTTTCTTTTTCTTTAATTGTTAGCTTATATGGGTGAAATCAAAAAATGTCAGTGTTTTTGAGCCAAAATTGTACAAACAAAAAATTTTAGTTTTTGGTAAATTTTTTTATTAAAATCGATATGTTACATCACTTCTAATATAACTATAAAAGATCTCTTCTATAAATTGTTTCAAACAAATTTTATCGACAATTTTATTATTTTTTTGGTGACGGAGTTTACATTCACCTTAGAAAAATACATTAAATTTTTTAGTTTTCTTTAAAAACATTTTATTGTAATTTAAAACACTTATTTATGTAATTGCTAACAATTTTTGTAATTAGGATTTTTTTCTGGTTTTTGTTATTAAAGATTTTACAATTAATTTTTATTTTAATAGGATTTTTCTAAGGAAATGTAACATAAATTTATTATTATTTCTGTTAAAATTAGTTTTTTTACTTTTTTGAATGGCTAGTGTTAATATTTGTGTCGGTTTTAACAACTACATAAGGTTTTTTAATGTTATCTGCAAAAAAAAAAAAAAAAGTGGACGGAGTTTACAGAGACGGAGTTTACATTTCGTCACTTTTTTCCCGTTTTTTCGAAAACTATTTGTCGGTAATTGGTTTCCGAAAAAAAATCATTAGATGTCAACTAGATACGTCAAAATATGATGATATTTCAGATACACGCTAAGTAGTTTTGTTGTAAACGTGGAGACGGAGTTTACAGCATTTTTCGATTTTCATTTATGAATTATCTTTTCATACCGGGAAATTAATATGCAATGAGCAAACTTGAAACCAATGATGCGAAATGATACTTTATAGCCTCGCGTTTAATAAATGGGGCAATAACCTATTATTTTTCTAAATATAATACGCCAAAAACAACAAAATTGTCAGGTTCCATAATGTCTAAAAAAAGTTTCGAAAAATCGTTACACAATTGAAGCCGTGTTTGCATGGGTAAAAGAGATAGTTATGACTATACAAAAATATTTTTTAAGAACGTCAACATTCCCTCTTTAAAATTGTAGTCAATTATTAAGCTCTTGGGTTATTGGTTTTTAAGATATAACCGGTTAAAGTTTAAAAATTGAACTTGTTACTGGCGACGGAGTTTACATTTGGCCTACAAAAATGAAAATAACTTGTTTAAAATAGCTAACTAATATCCGGATTGTTGTTAGTTATGTAGAACGCCAGTTAATACGACGTTGTACATTAAAAAATATGCGAATTTTTTAACCCATGTATGAGATATTACACGATTACATGGTTTGGTTGACATTTTTTGATTTCACCCATATACTTAAATTGAGGTGGCGTCCGGCAACTTTTTTAAAGCCTAAAAACATTATCATGTTAAAATATTTGTTTGTTGTTGTTGTTGGGCCCCCCTCGGTATACGCCGATGCTAACAAGCCAACCTGATACTTCGTTACCGATAACACCCTCCGACATCTAATATTAAACATGAACCGGATGATATACTCCTAAATGAAGAGATCCAATGGAGTGAAACTTTATTTACAGTTTTTTAATTCGTGATCCTGTTTCATTTTAAAAAGACTTTAACATTTTAAAGGAAAACATTTTCAAAAATATTTTTTAAATATTTGAATTTTACCTTGGATTCAACTAGTGATAGAAAATGAAAGGGGAATCTACCCTAATTTTTCCATTTTTTATTTTTCCATATCAGGAAAAATGATGTATCTTAATATAGGAACTTCCGAAAACTCAGCCTTTGTGGATTTAAATACCTTTTAAATGTCGAGTCTCTAGCTTCAGTTGTGTGGGCTGGGCTTTGATGAACAGTCAGACATTCAGTGAGTCACCCACCTGTTTAGTCGCTAGTCATCTAAAAGTTATGTAAAATTATTACTGATAAAATATTTTAACTTGTTTTGTTTGAATTAGTTTAAAGAAATGTTAAGTTATACTAGGATAAATTTAGAATTAACCTTGTAACTAACATTTTTTTCTCGAGTTTATACTTAACAAATCCAAATCTGTGTAGGCAGTTTGTTGCGCAAAAAAAATATAAAAAGAATTTATTCAATAATAATCACGGATGTGTAGCTAATGTAATGTAAAACTTTACCAACCCATGAGACTTTTTTTCATCGCCAGATTCATTAATATTTTTCTTTCATAAAATGACATGTAACATGTTTATGACAAACATTATCATGGTGTTTTGTAATGTGTTTTTTGAAATTGACATTAAATAATAAAGAAAATGGTAAGAAGATGATGGGTTAATTGAAAAATTTTTTTCAAAGATTAGAAACATAAAAAAAATGCTTAGAAATTTTCCAAAAATAGATGCTGATTTAAATAATTATTTTAAGATTGGATTCAGTAAGCGATATAATGTAAAGAAAAAATTAGAATGGAAATGTTTAATTTTAGTTTAAATGTGGCAAACTAATTCGCATTTTTTAAAAAAATTAAGTTAGAACATTTCCACCTCTGTGTAATTCACTGCATCAAGGTTCTTTTGAAATCAATTGGTCCATTTTATTCATTTGCTAAGTTATTGGTTATAATTTAAAAATTTTGTAAATTTACTACAAAAATTATTTGATCACGATCATGCTCACTTTTATGCACAAAAACTAACATAAAAACAATTAAAATAAATCCTGCATATGCACCCCAGTAGGCTAGTTGGTAGCGTACTAGCCTATGAGTCGGGGGGGGTCGTGGGTTCGATTCCCACCAGAGGCCTTGGTCTGTTAGGTTAGGTTAGGTTAGGTTAGGTTAGGTTAGGTTAGGTTAGGTTAGGTTAGGTTAGGTTAGGTTAGGTTAGGTTAGGTTAGGTTAGGTTAGGTTAGGTTAGGTTAGGTTAGGTTAGGTTAGGTTAGGTTAGGTTAGGTTAGGTTAGGTTAGGTTAGGTTAGGTTAGGTTAGGTTAGGTTAGGTTAGGTTAGGTTAGGTTAGGTTAGGTTAGGTTAGGTTAGGTTAGGTTAGGTTAGGTTAGGTTAGGTTAGGTTAGGTTAGGTTAGGTTAGGTTAGGTTAGGTTAGGTTAGGTTAGGTTAGGTTAGGTTAGGTTAGGTTAGGTTAGGTTAGGTTAGGTTAGGTTAGGTTAGGTTAGGTTAGGTTAGGTTAGGTTAGGTTAGGTTAGGTTAGGTTAGGTTAGGTTAGGTTAGGTTAGGTTAGGTTAGGTTAGGTTAGGTTAGGTTAGGTTAGGTTAGGTTAGGTTAGGTTAGGTTAGGTTAGGTTAGGTTAGGTTAGGTTAGGTTAGGTTAGGTTAGGTTAGGTTAGGTTAGGTTAGGTTAGGTTAGGTTAGGTTAGGTTAGGTTAGGTTAGGTTAGGTTAGGTTAGGTTAGGTTAGGTTAGGTTAGGTTAGGTTAGGTTAGGTTAGGTTAGGTTAGGTTAGGTTAGGTTAGGTTAGGTTAGGTTAGGTTAGGTTAGGTTAGGTTAGGTTAGGTTAGGTTAGGTTAGGTTAGGTTAGGTTAGGTTAGGTTAGGTTAGGTTAGGTTAGGTTAGGTTAGGTTAGGTTAGGTTAGGTTAGGTTAGGTTTACCGCATGGGTATCCTTATTATAGGATAACGGGAGTGACGACCCCGCGGACCCTGAGTTGTCACAGGTATGGAAAGCGTATCTAAAGTAGATGCATGTGCTTAAAGAAGTCCTGAGTCAGGGCGAGTGGATGCCGCCCTTTAACTAGGTATCCAACCACAGGGGTACCCTCAAGAGAGGAGTAGTTGGGAGAGTGACGTCTCCGTGGTTTCCCCCACGTTTCATCGAGTGATTTTCTATCTGCAACCTGTGATCTTCGCGATACATCCGTGGTTTTCTTTTTTATACCTGTGACCCCCCGCCGAAAGGCATCAAGATCAATCCCAGCACGATCTTGATTATGGCATTACTGGAATATGATTTGGAATTGACGAAACCCTGGGCTGACGGCTGTGGTATTCTTGAACCTGAGTATGCAAAGGTGAAACTTTGCAGAAATGGCTTCCAGGTTAATGCCACAGCTGCCTCCGTCCCGTTAAAACCTGGCAAGTCTCAAAGTACGTTCAATGCTCGTCACCATTCAGTTGGCGGTGCAGGAATCGGTTGCAGGATTATCTCCCGACTTACACGGATCTGGCACTGGCGGAAGTTCCCATAAGGTCTTTCGTCAACCCTCGCATGGACCTCACTGCTTGCAAAGGGACCCATGGGATCTTTAACGTGACTGCACAACGAGCGGAGATAGCGGCTTTGAGTTGGGACCACATCAAAATGAACATTAATCTAAATCAAAACCCCCCGCAACAAAAACAAGGTGAACAAGTAAGGAGAATCGATGGTAGTATGGGAGATAGCCCACTCGGAAGGAGTTCCGTAGAGAATAGAGGTGGAAATACTGGAAACAGTAATGAAGAAGTCTGTGCGACATCTAACCCATTTCAGAGGAGTTCGGTGATTGTGAGATCACCTAAAGCGGCAACGCCGTCTACTAGCGCTAGTAGGCCTAATAGCATGGTCAGACTAGGGGAGAAAATTACAAAACTAGTAGATTTTCTTAAAAGTAGAAGCAACGTTCACAAGGAGATCAACTCAATTTCGCGTGAAATCCAAGCATTGTTTATGCAGGCATCGGAAGAGTTAAACAATGGGCCTATCAACTATGTTGAACCAACACTACGAGCGGATAAGGAAACACAAACTTATGAGTTAGCAAGACCTAACTTACAACAGCTTCTGACACCAAAACGCAAAAGAGACCCAGTTTCTCAAAGCCCTAAGGACAATAAGCCCAAAAAGAAGAAAAATACCACACTAAGGCAAACCGAAAGAGTTGTTGAGGCAAACACGTCGACTGCTCCAACAGGTGAAAACCCAGAGCAGGCAATAACAGACCCAGCCTGGAATGAAGTTCGTCCTAAGGCAAAAAAGAGGAAGAAACCCGCCAGACCTGATGCCCTGGTCATACAGACATCGGGAGAGACGTCATACGCTGACATTCTCAGGAAGGTAAAAACCGACCCCAAGTTAGCCATGCTTGGTCAGAACGTAAAGGGTATTAGGAAAACTGCCAAAGGTGAGTTACTCCTTGAGCTTAACAAACCTGGCCATCAGAGCACAGTTGAGTTCAGGCATTCAGTTGAAGAGGTCCTAGGTAAGGACGCTGCTGTACGGTCGTTTACACACGAAATCTATATTGAAATAAAAGATATAGATGAGGTTACGACCAAGGAAGAAGTTTATGAAGCGCTCGTAAACCAATCTGAGGATTTTGAAGAATTGCAAGTATCGGCAATAAAATCCATGCGAAGAGCCTATGGAGGTACACAAACGGCCACCATTGCTATGAGTGCTATCTTAGCTGGCAAACTTATAGAGCTTGCAAAGTTGCGTATAGGATGGGTCGTATGTCGCATACGCGAGAAAATTGCACCAAGGAGATGCTTCAGGTGTCTTGATTTTGGACATCCAGCAGCTAAGTGTAAGAGTCCAAATGACTACACAAACAACTGCATACGTTGTGGGGAAGTTGGACACAAGATTGGAACTTGTTCTAATAGTCCAAAGTGCTTACTATGTGAGGATACTACATCTAAAAGGGATCATGTTACGGGAGCGACTTCTTGCCCTCAGTACAAAAAAGCGCTTCAGCAACTAAGTAAACGAAGATGAAACTGCTACAATGTAACTTAAATCACTGTCAAGCAGCTCAAGATTTGTTGAAACAGAGTGTCCGCGAGTTGGACATTGACGTAGCCCTTCTTAGCGAACCGTATCGCAATATTGATTCGCCAAAATGGGTTGCTGATAGTACTAATACATCTGCGATCTGGTCTGTGCGTAATCAAACGTTACAGAATGTGATGACGATGCAACAAGATGGCTTTGCCCATGCAAATGTATCTGGAATATACATCTACAGTTGCTACATACCACCGAGGTATTCCAATGATGTTTTCGAAGTTATTATCGGAAACCTGGTTTCCGACGCAATGAATAAGGGCATGCTGCTGATAGCTGGTGATTTCAATGCATGGGCTACAGAGTGGGGTTGTCCGAGTACAAATGAAAGAGGTAAAATTCTTTTAGAATTATTCGCTGTGCTAGATGTAGTGCTACTAAACACTGGTAATGAGTATACTTTTAACCGAAATGGTGGAGGCTCAGTAATTGATATAGCTTTTGCAAGTGCTAATATCGTGAATCGTATAAATTGGTCTATCTGTGATGTATATACACATAGCGATCATAGCGCTATCATTATAGATATAAGAGATGCTCCGCAGGAAATCGCCTCCAGACAGAATAGTACAGTAACAGGCTGGAAAACGAATACTTTTGATAACGAGATATTTAACTTTTACACTGAGGATATAAGACTAAATGGTACACCGGAAGATATGGCAGGCCAGCTCATTAACCAAGTGACAAATACATGCAATGCCTCTATGAAGAGAAGAGGTCAAGGCCCAAATAAAACACCGGTTTATTGGTGGAATGATGAGATTTCCCAATTGCGGAAAGAGTGCATACGTGCCAGAAGAGCATTCGTCAGAAGTAGAAGAAGACAGGGAAGTGAAGCTACCAACCAGGAGCTTAAAGCCAAAAAGAAAGCCCTCAAACATGCGATACGTCGAAGTAAGAGAGCATGCTTTTTGGATATTTGCGATGACGTTGATAATAACCCATTTGGAATGGCATACAAACTCGTAACAAAGAAATTTAAGTGTTTTGGTGCAAAATCACCGAGTGATCCTTCTGTACTGCAAGGTATAGTGGAACATCTTTTTCCTTCCCAAGAATCAACTACCTGGGAAAATCATACAACTGAGGAAGTATTCAGTTTTCCATCGGTAAATATAGCCGAAATACAGCAAGCTGCCTCGAAATTTGAGGACCGAAAATCGCCTGGTCTTGACGGCATACCAAACCTCGTTCTAAAAGAAGTTGTAAAGTGCTGCCCTGAGCAATTAGTTAAGCTAATTAACGCTTGTTTCAAACATGGGTCATTTCCTACATTGTGGAAGAGACAGAAGCTGGTGTTACTACCCAAGGACAAAAACCCCATGCACAATCCATCGTCCTATAGGCCCCTGTGTATGATAGACACGTTTGGAAAGTTATTGGAGAGCGTAATTTGCAGAAGACTTGAAGAGAGTATTGAAGTAACAAGAGGCATATCCGAAACACAGTTTGGGTTTAGAAAAGGCAAGTCAACTGTTGATGCTATAAAGCTGGTGGTTGATACTGCTAAACGTGCAATTGATGGTAAAACATGGAAAAATGGCTCAAAAGAATACTGCGTAGTAGTAACATTAGACGTAAAAAATGCTTTTAATACAGCTAAATGGGAAAGTATAGTTAATGCTTTAAGCGAATTAAATACACCGCAATACCTGGTATCGATAGTGCAGGACTATTTTTGAAATAGAACCCTTATTTACGATACCGCCGTTGGGCAGAAAGAGTACAAAGTTACTGGAGGTGTACCGCAAGGCTCTGTGCTTGGGCCACTTCTGTGGAATGTGATGTATGATGGTGTTCTAAGACTGAAACTTCCGCAAAATGCTAAGATTGTGGGCTTCGCTGATGACATAGCTCTCGTAGTTATAGCAAAATACATCGAAGAAGCGAGAAACGTCGCAAATAGTTGCATATACTTGGTACGGTCATGGTTATATTCAATGGGGTTAACACTGGCTGAACATAAAACAGAGGCGATTTTGATTAGTAGCCGTACAATCGCAGAGAGCATAACCCTTAATATTGGTAGTTGTGAAATAGAAACGAAGGAGCACCTTAAATATCTGGGCTAGACTGCCCAGAAAAAAAGCGAAGTTTTTATTTTCTTGGGGGATACCTGCAAATTTTGTTCCTTTTTGTGCAAAAAAATTTCGTTTTTTTTTTGGGATTTTTAAAATAATATCTAGAGGTCGCGATCTCGCGTTTTATAACGATTTATTTTTTTTGAGTTTTTTATTATTTTAAATTGTTAAATTGTTAAATATGATTAATATGAAAAATATTAATAATTTCAGACAAAAAAAAATTAAATTAAAAATTAAATATCGCTCATTCCATGAGATGTCTCCCAGCATCTAATCAAATGTTCCTTAATTTATTTGAAATTTTGCACACACGAACACTATGAAGCTATTAAAATAAATCAGTTGTTAGTTCCGAGAAAATCCGTGAATTCGCGAATATATTCGCGTTCGCGAACTCGTGGATTTTCGCGAAACTAAATACGAATTTATTTTAATTGCTCCATAGTGTACCTGTGTGCGAAATTTCAAATAAATTAAAGAACATTTGATTAGATGATGGGAGACATCTCATGGAATGAGCGATATTTAATTTTTAATTTATTTTTTTTTTGTCTGAAATTATTAATATTTTATCATATTAATCATATTTAACAATTTAAAATAATAAAAAACTCAAAAAAAATAAATCGTTATAAAACGCGAGATCGCGACCTCTAGATATTATTTTAAAAATCCCAAAAAAAAACCGAAATTTTTTTGCACAAAAAGGAACAAAATTCGCAGGTATCCCCCAAGAAAATAAAAACTTTGTTTTTTTCTGGGCAGTCTAATCTGGGCGTTATGTTAGACCACCGTCTATCATTCAAAAACCATTTAGAGTATGTTGAAACAAAGGCAAGAACAACATGCACTTCATTATGTCGTATAATGCCGAATACAAGAGGTCCTAAATACCTACGAAGGAAGCTGTTAGCAGGTGTAGTGAAAAGTATAATTCTTTATGCGGCTCCAATTTGGTCGGACGCGACTAAATTTAAATCATATCGTGATAAAATCTCATCAGTGTTCAGATTGGCAACTCTTCGTGTATGTTGCGCTTTTCGAACCGTGTCAGACGAAGCAGCGTTGGTCATTTATGGTATAATTCCCATTGACTTACAGGCGGAAGAAGCACAGTATGTCTTCAACTTCAAGGGTGTGTCTGATAATACTGCAAATCGTATTACGGCGAGGGGTTTAGCTGTTCATAAATGGCAATCACGTTGGTCATCATCAACGAAGGGTAGGTGGACGCACACATTAATTCCTAATGTGAGCGTCTGGTTGCAAAGGAAACATGGTGATATAAACTATTATCTCACCCAGTTTCTGAGTGGACATGGCTGTTTTAAGGCCTACTTGTACCGTTTTGGACATGACAGTGATCCGTTTTGTACGTATTGTAGTGGTAACGTGGACGAAAATGCCGAACATGTTTTCTTTGACTGTCCACGTTTTACAGATGAGAGGGAGAACCTCAAAGAGGTTGTCAGGAGTAGTATTTTCCCTGGGAATATAGTAGAGATAATGTTAACATCAGAGCGTAACTGGGAACATGTATGTAACTATGTTAAATTGGTTCTTTTAGAACTTCGTAGGCAAGAGGAGACTCGAAGAAGAGTCTAGGTTAGAGTAGTGGTGGTTTATCCCTTCCCCCCTCCGTGAGGAAGTACTTAGCGGTGGTTCCGCGGGGATTGTGGATCTGTGAGAGGTAAATAAAAAAAAAAAAAAAAAAAAAAAAAAAAAAAAAAAAAAAAAAAAGGTTAGGTTAGGTTAGGTTGGGTTAGGTTAGGTTAGGTTAATTTGGTACGTTATTTGTAATTACTATATGTGTTAAAAATTCAATAAATAAATAAATCCTTCATGTAACCTCCCGAATCTTTCAACCAACATCGAAATTTTCTCTTAACCAAATATGTCTGAATTTTTAATCAATAGCAATAAATAACTTACCAAAATTGCATTTCTGTTAACCTTATTTTTTATTCTCCAAAATTATGATAACCATAACTCCCTTTGAAGTTTTTTTTTTTGTTCTACTGTCTGGCCATATATTTTATTAGATTCCATAAAATTTTATAAAATATTAATGTCTACCATAGCTCCCCTGGTGGTTAAAAATTTAACGTAACGATATCAAAACAAAAAAAATCTTTGACAAAAAACTACGGCTCAAAAAAAAAAATAAATAACAACAAGAATTCTTCATCACAAAAATGTCTTATTATGACAAAACGATCGCAATTTTGGTTTAAATGCAGACTGGAAATACAAAAAAACAAAAAAAAATTGACAAAAAATCTTAAGAAGGTATTAAAGTATGAAGACAAGCCGGCAATATTTTTGTGTCGTTGTTGTTTGCTACCTACCGATAATATTGAATGTTGTTGTCATCACATAAATACCGGCGCATTGTGAGGATGATGACGACAATGGTTATCAATAGGGTGGCAATAATGTGAAGTTTGAAAAAATAATAACCTTTTTTTTTTTTTTTGTGATAATTAAGTTTAAAGTTAAATTCGGTCATGACGAATAAATTGATACACAACATAAAATAGATTATTGCAACAAACATTTAACAAAAAATAAATTTGGTACAAAAAATTTTGTTAAAAAAGAACCCTTGCGAAATAATGTAAGAGACAAAAAAGTTGAAAGAAAGTATGAAGTGAGGTTGAGATTGCTAGAAATAGAATTGTAGTGTTGGAAACTGTCAAAATTTATTCTGTAGAAACTATAAATATTCACATATATAAAAAACAGTTTTCATTAACAAGACAAACCGACATTTAAAATCCTACTGAAGATGACACTAACTGGGGTGTTTGAAACTGGTATAGGAAATACCAGAAATGTCTATAATTTTTAGAAATTCAATTTTTCTTCTGCATTTTTTCAACTTGAACCCTTATAAAAAATATAATTAGAGCCCGTGCTCGATCTGTACTTACAGAAAAAATCAAATAAAATATTTTTTTTTCATCAAGTTTTTTCCATAAATTTTTTTTTTTTCATAAATTTTTTTTCATCAAATTTTTTTTTGTTTCATAAATTTTTTTTTTCATCAGGCTTTTTTTTGTAACAATTTTTTTTTTTTTTATTAATTTTTTTTATTCATCAATTTTTTTTTTTTTCATCAAAATTTTTTTTTCATACATTTTTTTTTATCATATTTTTATTCATCAATTTTTTTTCATCAAATTTTTTATCAAATTTTTTATTATCAATTTTTTTTATCTTATTTTTTTTCATCAATTTTTTTCATCAAATTTTTTTATTAAATTTTTTATTATCAATTTTTTTCTCACCAAAAATTTTTTTTTTTCATATTTTTTTTTCATTAACTTTTTTTTACATCAAAAAAATTTTCTTTTCATCAAAAAAATTCATCAAAAATTTTTTTTTTTAAAATTTTTTTTTCACCCAAAATTTTGGTTTCATAAAATTTTTTTAACATAATTTTGTGTTTCGTGAAAAAAAGAAAGATTTTTTTCCCCAAAACTACTTTTTCACCAAGTCAAAGCTTAAGCATAAAAATTTTTAATTTTTTTTTTAAACCAAAAATTTTAATAACTTAGGTTTGTAACTTGGATAATAATTCACCTCGTGATGAATAAAACCGTTTTTCACCAGCTGGTGAATAAAAAGTAACATAACTATTTTTCAACAAAAAAAATTTTTTTTTCATTAATTTTTTTTTCTTTTTCATAAATTTTTTTTCCCATAATTTTTTTTTTTTTTTTCATCAAATTTTCTTTTTTTGTCAATTTTTTTTTTTTTTTTTTTCATAAAATTTTTTTTTTTCATTAATTCATTTCATCAAATATTTTTTTTTTTTTCAATTTTTTTTTTTTTCATAATTTTTTTTTTCATCAATTTTTTTTTTTGTTTCATAAATTTTTTTTTTTCATCAATTTTTTTGTTTTATAATTTTTTTTTTTTTCATAAATTTTTTTTTTTCATCAAAATTTTTTTTTCATACATTTTTTTTATCATATTTTTATTCATCAATTTTTTTCATCAAATTTTTTTATCAAATTTTTTATTATCAATTTTTTTTTATCATATTTTTTTTCATCAATTTTTTTTCATCAAATTTTTTTATCAAATTTTTTATTGTCAATTTTTTCTCACCAAATTTTTTTTTTTTATATTCTTTTTTTCATCAACTTTTACATCAAAAAATTTTTCTTTTCATCAAAAAAATTCATCAAAAATTTTTTTCATTAAATTTTTTTTTTTCACCAAAAATTTTGGGTTCATTAAATTTTTTTAACATAATTTTGTTTTTCGTGAAAAAAATCATTTTTTTATCAAATTTTTTATTAACAATTTTTTTTATCATATTTTTTTCATCAATTTTTTTTTATCAAATTTTTTTATAAAATTTTTTATTATCAATTTTTTTCTCACCAATTTTTTTTTTTTTCATATTTTTTTTCATCAACTTTTTTTACATCAAAAAATTTTTCTTTTCATCAAAAAAATTCATCAAAAATTTTTTTTTATTAAATTTTTTTTTTCACCAAAAATTTTGGGTCCATTAAATTTTTTATACCCTCCACTTAGTGATAGAGGGTATATATAAGTTTGTCATTCCGTTTGTAACTCATCGAAATATCGGTCTGGGACCCCATAAAGTATATATATTCATGATGCCCGATCGATTTTAAGACATTCTATCGATGTCCGTCTGTCCGTCTGTCTGTGGAAAATGCTCTCGCGGACAAAATATTGCACAGAGATGACTGAAACTTAACATATATATTGGAAGTTCTCCCGAGAAGTTTGGTATTGCATTTGAGCGATATCGGTTCAGCGGTTCAAAAGTTATGAACGAAAATGTAAGCACACCTCAAAAATTTCAGTTCATTCAACATAACCTAAAAATAGAAAATGCTGCAATTCGGCTTCTGGTTGACATATGTTAACATAATTGAACACCAAATGGTATTTAAACAAGTACGAACATATTTTTTGACACAAAAAGAAAAAAATCGCGGATTTGTTTTTACCAAAATTTTTTTTCGCGGAAATTTTTTTTCAATTTTTTTTTTTTTTTCAAAAGTAATTTCCTTTTAAATAAAGTTGTTTGCAATAATCTTTTTGAAATTGTGGAGGGTATCACTACATTCGGCAAGGCCGAATTTAACTTTTTTACTTGATAAACATAATTTAGTTTTTCGTGGAAAAAAATTAATTTTTTTCCCCCAAAACTACTTTTTTCACCAAGTCTAAGCTTTTGGAATACAAATTTTCCATTATTTATCAAATGTAAATAAATCAAGTGAGAGTGTTATATTCTTTGGTTCCGAATCTTTTATACTCTCCAAAATGTAAAAACACTTTTTTGCACTTGTTTTTGCACTCACTTACGAAATGTACAGCTCTTTTGGTTTTTTAATGGGGTCCTCGACTGATATTTCAATTCGTTTTGCATGGAATAGCAAAGTAATATAACATTATTTTTTCTAAAAAAACTTTGTTTTGGCAAGTACTCCCAAATCTTCCGCAAAACATTATCATGATTAAATGTTTTGGGCAAGAGTACAAAATTCGCAGGCATTTTTTTATCATATTACATCAAATTTTTTTTTCTTTAAATTTTTTTTTTTCATAAAATTTTTTATAATATTTTTTTTCATTAATTTTATACCCTCCATTTGGTGATAGGTATAATATATAAGTTTGTCATGCCTTTAGTAGTTCATCGAAATATTGGCCTTATATAAGAGTATATATTATTGATCAGTGACCGATTCGAAGACATTCTAGCGATGTCCGTCTGTTTTTATTTGTTTTCTGCATGATTGGAGCTCAAATACTCTTTTTGAACATTCGCCACCCTAATAATTATTACATTGTTGTTTGCTGTTGATAAAACTGCTGCTGCTCCTGCTAATGTTGTGAATTAAATACCAGGCAAGTTAATATTTGTCGTGTTTATGCTGTTGACGCTTTTTTTTTGTTTTTTTTGTTGTTAAAAAAGATGACAAAAATAAATTTTTCATTTACAATATGCAGACATGATTTGTTTGCAAACATTTAAAATTTTGTTTTTTTTTTTTTACTTTTTTGTTGGTGCAAGAAAAAATTTCGTTTTTTATTGAAATTGGAATTGAAAACTAAAAAAAAAAAAAAAAAGAATCAAAAGAACAAGTTTTTAGTTGAGTTTTGTTAAATTTCGTTTCTGTTGAAAAAAGATCGTGATAAACATTTATATTTGTTTGTTAAGGATCAATACGTTAACATGATTTTATTTCAATACGTTTTTATGTTGAAAACTCAACCAAATACAACAAAAAAACCAGATAGCAATTGAAGTTTTTTTTTGTCGTCTTTCAAATCACGATGACAAAACCAACTACGTAAAGAATCAAATGATTTATACGAGGGTCGTTAGAAAAAATGTTATATTTTTATTAACTCTCGTTTGTAAATTTTTATTTACACCGAATGTATACTCACAATCAGTGTGTTTTCTTAAAATAAAAATTTTATTTGTCATATTTTGTCATATCATTTAGAAAATTTTACATTCCTAGGAGTTTAAAAGTTTCAAATTTTAAGGTCTTCTTAAGCTTTCAATTTGTACTAATTTTCTGAATTCTGATTCAAGTTTTCCAGAAACTATTTAGTATCATTTCAATATACCCATTTCCCTAAACCACTCCTCGTTTTTAGTGTTTATATAATGTCATGATTCATGATTTATTTTCAAAAAAATCTCATCTTGTTTAAACGTTTATCTTCAAAGGACTCTTCTTTATACAATTGTTGTGGTTTTTTGTCGCCCGAGTGTTATAAACAAAACCAAAAATAATTCTATTCTGTTTTTAGCTTCTGCAGCTTCTTTTTTTCCTTTCCGTTTTTTTTTTTTGCTTTTTTGTCTAAAAGAACCTGATTCTTACTTTTCAAAAGAATTGGAGGGTTTGATTCTAGTCAGTAGCTTGACTAGTTTTTGTTTTTATTACACAATGCAACCTTTTTGAAGTCATAGTGTTCACACTCCTTTTCGTGAGGAATTTTTTAGCAAAACCCCATTTACGTTTTGTTAGTTAAGGTGCTGTTCGGATTTTATGACCTCATGTTTATTTTGGGTAAATGAGCAAAATCGGAACCGTGTGTGTCAAAAATAAGATGAAGTACAAACCAAAAGAGCTAAAAATTTGGTAAATGAGCAAAATTGGATCTAAGATGTGCTAGCAATGTTTATGGAAAGCACAAGGCAAGAGGAATAGACTTTCCAAAATTTGGCACGAATGTGTCTTGGGTCCATAGACTGGTAAAGTTCTTTAATGGACGAAATCGGACCAGCGGAAAAAAATGTTTACCTTGCAGAACTAAACCAACATCTAAAAAACGCCAACTATTAACCAGAGGACTTTTTTTTGGGTGTTTATATAAAATATTTTAAAATTGTATTACTTTAGCGCAAAAAAAAATTATTTGGGAGGGTATAAAAGATTCCACGAAGACGCATTTAACACTCACAAGTGTTTTTGTACTTTTGTTGAAGAAATCGAGTATTTTAATATCAGATAGATTTCAGACTTGTTGAAAAAAATTTAGAAAAACAATATTTGGATAAAAACAAAAAAAAATAATATTTGAAGAAAAAAAATATTTTTTAATGAAAAATAAATATTTTAGGAAAAAAAGTTTTAGATAAAAAGCCTTTCGAAAAAAAATAAATTTAGTGAAAACAAGTGAGAGTGTTAATTTCGGCTGTGCCGAATCTTGTATACCCTCCAACGTAAAAAAAAAAAAAATTTGCAGGGGCGTTTTTTTTTTTTGGGGGGGTGGGCTTGTCGGGGGGCGGACCGAAAAAAGTAATTTTCAAACCCCCTGCGTCCAAGTCCAAGACTTTGAACTTTTACAAGCATAAAAATGTTTCATTTGTTTAACAAAAATACAAAAAAACTATAAAAAGTTACCTTTCTTCATTGGTTGGTTTACTTCTTCAAGGGGGAACTTTTTCCCCCCTGGTCCGATTTAGCCCATCTCCGAACTTAACCAGCCTATGAAGATAAGACATTTATGTGCCAAACATCAGGAGTCTAGCGCTTTTATTTTGGACTCTATCATGTCTTCCACAGACTGACGGACGGTCAGACGGACGGACGGACGGACATCGCTAGAATGTCTTAGAATCGATCACTGATCAATAATATATATACTTTATGGGATCCTAAACCAATATTGCGATGCGTTAGACACGGAATGACAAAGTGAGTATACCCCCATACTGTAGTTGGAGGGTATGAAAAGTTTTTGATGAACAAAAAAATATTGATGAAAAACAAGTAGAAATGTTAAATTAAACTATGCCGAATCTACGAATACCCAATGTCCTTTTAAAAGGATGCTAACTAATGGTAACTCTAACGGGAAAAAAGTAAACAGTATTGATTATTTGAGTAAAAAATATTTTTTTTTGTAATTTTTGTAAAAAAAAAAGAAAAATTACTATTTTTTTGAGTGTAAAATTTTTTCGAGTGTAAATTTTTTTAGCTTGTTTTTGAGTGATCAAAATACTTTGAAATATAATTTTGTGGCTTACAAATGTTTATAAAGCTTGTTTTTTTAAATCTCGGTTTTTTTCAACACGTGAATTTAATGTGAAACTTAACTGAAATTTACGGTTTTGCTAATAACTTTGGACCACTGGACTGATTTGGATTAAACTCAATAAGAACCAGAAAAGGGGAACGATAAAAATATATGATAAGCTTCAGCATCCTCTGAATTGCCTTTCATATGTTAGCGTGTTATTTATATCGTAAATCTCTCTCGAAAAACCCTTGCCGAAATTCACTCTTTTGCTTATAACTTTTGAACCACTGAACCTATTTCGCTGAATTACAATACTAATACCTGACCAGGTAAATGAGCAACGTAAGTGCCACACTTCAGGAGATTCCGTAGAATCCTTTAAAAGTTAGCGTGTTTTTAACAGATAGGCGAACGGACATCGCTAGATCGTCTTAAAATCGATCGTGGATCATGAACATGCACACTTTATAGGGTCCTAGACCAATATTTCGAGGTGTTACAAACGGAGTGAGGAAATTATTCCTCTATCACTAGAATGGAGGGTATAAAAAAATTATAGAAAAAAATTGTGAGGCAAAAAAATTAAAAAAAATTTATAAAAAAATATGATAAAAAAAGTTTTTGATGAAAAAAAAAATTATGAAAAAAATGGTGAGACAAAAAAAAAAATTAAAGAAAAAAGGGTTTCATAAAAAAAAAAATTTGTCGAAAAAAAAATGTTGATGAAAAAAAATATATTGATGAAAACAAAATATTGATGAAAACAAAATATTAATGAAAGAAAAATATTGATACAAAAAATATTGTTGAAAATAATATTGATGAAAAAAAATATTGATGAGAAAAAAATATTGATGAAAAAAAATATTGATGAGAAAAAAATATTGATGAAAAAAACAATATTGATGGAAAAAATTTATTGATTAAAAAAAATATTGATGAAAAAAAATATTGACGAAAATAATATTGATGACAAAAATTATTGAGGAAAAAAAATGATGAGAAAAAAATATTGATGAAAACAAAATATCGATGGAAAAAAAATATTGATAAAAAAAATTTATGAAAAATAATTAAGTTACGTTTTATTTACTAGCTGGTGATTAGTTTTTTATTTACACGAGGTGAAGTATTATCCAAGTAACAAACCCAAGTTTCTAAAATTTTTGGTTTTAAGAAAATAAAAACAGTAATTCTTATTTTCTCTTTTGTTAATCTTTAGCTTATAAAGTCAAACTGAGGTGGCGTTCTGAAAATTTTTTAAAATTAGACACCAGTCTAAAAAATTTTCGATAAAAAAAAAAAAATTTTTTGAAACAAGAAAAATTTTTGATGAAGAAAATTTTTTTGATAAAAAAAAATTTGTACAACCCACCCTCAACTCAACTCAATATCTTTGCGAATTTAAGAATTTGCTTTAAAGTGGCATCGATTCGTTAGGGCTTATTTTTGCTTATATTACTTAAACTGCGTATTTTTTCATATTTTGCAGTTAATGCATATTTTGTAAAAAAAATTAGTTTTACCTTATTTATGAACTTTTTTTAAACCATTTTTAATTTGCTGCCTAACCGCACATTTTTATTTTTTTTTTTTGCAATGTGATCTTTGGATCCAATATTTTCAATTGGCCATGAGGAAGAAGCTTGACGTATCAAACCAACCTCTAAAAACGCTAACTTTAACCCAGACGACATAAAAATTTTGCATTTTCGGTCCACTCCTTCTTTGAGGGGAAACCAAATTAAAAAAAAAAGTTTTGGATGGGATAAAAATTGTTGATGAAAAAAATTACTGATAAAAAAGAAGTTTTTGATTAACAAAAAAAAAAACATTTTGATAAAATATTCGAAATTTAAGCAATTTTTTTCGGGTAAGTTTGTTACAATTGTGTCGATTACAGAAAAACTAAATTCCAATTAGAAAAATCTAATTTTAGACAAAATACACATGAGGCCATAAAATATGAACAGCAATTTCGATATTTATTTTTTGTATTTTATGTGTTGCACTGTGTTATCATCAGCGATTGTTTTTTATTTTTTATAAGTTCTAAACATAAGAGATGTGTTTATGTTGGCAACAACATTTAGTGTCGTTTAGTGCGACAAAAATGGTTTAAGTACCTTTAACGCCAAACATGATGATGTTTATTCTTATATTTCTTTTTTGTTGTTTTTTCATAGTTTGTACTTCTTCTGTTCCAACCAGCTTTATATAGCTTCAGCATAAGTGGATGTCGTCTGGTCTGTTGGTGATGTTGTCTACTTGCTTAGAGAATGAGGAGGCTCTGGGAAAGTGTTTTGTGTAAAGTCATACAAAAAAAATAAAAGGATCGTGATTTTCGAATTTATTGTAATTTTTAAGAATTCTTATATTCGCATGGAATTCGAAAATAGATTTTTGTTTTTTTTTCAATTTCATGCAAAATTTTCATGGAATATTTCAATTGTTGTAAATATGGAAGTTTTAAAATAGTTTATTAAAGAAAAATTTTATAAAATTCCCAGGAGTTGAAATTGTGGTCAAGGAACCCTAGTTGTAGGTAATGCCAATATCATCCTAACTCCCTAACGGGGAAGTTTTTACGAGCTGGTCCCCAGAACTTCCACATGGCGATGTTAAGTATTTTGCCAAATTTTCTCGTATTCATATAATTTTGGGCATTTTGGGATTCCAATTCCTAGTCGACTTTACCTTTTTTTATGTTTCGTAAATTCAAATTAGCTTGCAGACAGTTCAAACCTCCAAAACTATACTCAGCAATCTCTTCTTTTTTTCAATAATCTCTTATACACAAAACATTTAATCAAATCACAAAAGATCAAAGTACTTTCTTGATGTAAAATTTTTGAAACAAATCTCGTAACAAATGTTTTTTACATCCAAAATACATTGATAAACTACTGCAATTTGTATGAATTAAAGCAAACAACCAAGTAATTTTTCATCAAAATGTTTAAGTGTAGCAATTATTTATTTAGACTAAAAATAAAATGCGTAAGAAGAAAACAAGATCAACGATCCAACATTAATTGCTAAAAAAATTACATTAGCATAAATTAATAAAGATCATATTTTTTGTTTATTTTTTGTACTCAACATGTCATAATTTAGACGACTGACTATAAAAAGAATATTGAATAAAACAAGTAAGAGTGTTAAAGAGGCTGTGACGAATCTTATACACCCTTCAGTATTTTACATACAAAAAAATGAGAATCAAATTAATTACTTGAAATGGTTCTTTTTCATAATTTATATTATGTTATTTATTCAAATTTTTTATTGTCCACGCCTAATAACAGGGGCGGATCAATTAAAAACTTAAAAAAGTAGCCCATTTAAGAAAATATTTATTACTAACCAACTAACTGTTATGTACTTAAACGGGTGCGGATCAACGGGTGCGGGGGGAAAGGAATTTCCCCCCCAGCAAAACGAATTGAAAGAAAATAATTAAAAAGGAAAAAGGAAAAAAGTGGAGAAAAGAAAAAGAGACGGAAAAAATGAAAGTAAAAAAAAAAATCTGAAAATTTTTTCTAGCTAAAATTTCTTAAAAATATTAAAACTTAGAATGTTAGAATGTTTCTATATGAAACAATTTGAAAGTTTTTCTAGAGAATATTTTAGAATTTTTTTAGAAAGATATTGAGAGTTTTTCTATAGGAATACTTTGCGAATTTTCTAAAGCACAAATCAGTGAATTTTTAACATGATAATGTTTTTAGGCTGGTGTCTAATTTTAAAAATTAGAAAAAAAGTGCAGAACGCCACCTTACTTTGACTATATAAGCTACCGACTAAGAAAAAAGAAAATAAGAATTACTATTTTAGTTTTCTTAAGACCGAAAAAGGTTTGTCACTTCGATTGGTAACTTGGATAATTACACCGCTCAACAAATCGAAGGTTTTTGGCTCCGGTTTGAAGTTTCATGTAAAATTTTTAAGGATTTTGACTCGCTGATTCCAAATCTGTGTTCCAAATTTGTCCATCACGTCTCGAATTTTAATTATTCGCGGTTGAAAATGCGAAAAACACGATTTTTGCCTTTTTGAAAGCCTGCACAGCAGCCACTGGGTAGAATAAAAATCTGGTATAAAGCGTTAGAGTAGAATTGAACTATGATCTCAAATATATTATCAAAAAAATTTTAAGTTGTTGCACAGTTATTGGCCAAACATGTATTTAAAAAAAAAAAACTGGGGAAAAATTAGAAAAAGCACCATTATTAATAAGCTCTAAAACAAAAACCAGATAATCAATCTTTACTGTGCTGCGCTCAAAATTTAGGCAAAAGTTCATTCTTTCTTATAGACTTTTAAACCCATTAAAGATATCTTCTGGTTTATACGAAAAATAACACAGAAAAGTTAAATTTGTAAAATATTTATTTTTTTAAGTTTTTCTTTAACCCATTTTGATCCTCTGTTCGATTTTTCGAACAGTAGAGAAAAAAAAATATTTATGTATGAAAGAGCTGGAATTTCGGGTAAATGTGGTTATGAATGTTAAGTCTCATCCTTCTGGAATTAAAAAAAAATATACCCGCTTGACCACCGCAATTTATATGTCCTTTAAATACAATGCAAATCATCACAGAAATTGTTTCAAGCAAAAACGAAAATTTCGATTTTCGGCTTTTAATTTTTTTGACTAATTTAAAATTTTTCTAGATTTAATTTATTATTAAATTCCAATAATTTGAATTATTTTGAAACTATTTACTTTGAAAATAATCAAATATATTAATAAAATAGCAAATAAATCCAAATATTAAAATTGCATAAAAAGTTGGAATGCTGGCTTTTCTGGGAAAACGGCACATTGAAAAATTTTTTTGATGGGATTTTTGAGATCAGCAGGTGCTAATTACCTTAAAAAAGTACCTTTTTCCAAAAAAGAAAAATAAAATTGAATCTTGGTCCAAAATGGGTTAAAAGAGTATCATTTTAAAACGCAAGTGTAACCCAACTAAACGCAATAATTACAAAAAAATTGTTTTCTCTGTTGGAGACCATAGACAAATTGTATTTTTGCGATTTATACCAGATTTGTATTCCACTGAATGGCTGATGTGCAGGCTTTCAAATAATGCAAACATCGTAATTTTTTGCATTTTCAAACGTGAATAACTAAAAATCTGGAGGTGATGGAAAAATTTGGAGAACAGATTTGGAATCAGGAGATCAGAGTCAACTAAAATTGATCACCAGAATTCAAACCGGAAAATGAGTGTTGAGCGGTGTAATTCACCTGCTGGAGAATAAACCCGTTTTTGACCATCCGGTGAATAAAACGTAACATAATTATTATTGAAAAAAAAAAATTTTTATCAAATTTTTTTTTATCAAAAAATTTTTGTTTTCATCAAAAAAATTTTTTTTCCTCACATTTTTTTTTATTAACTTTTTTTTCGTAAAATTTGTTTGTTTTTTTTTACATCCTTCACTTAGTGATTGAGGGTATATCAGTCTGTGGAAATGGTGATCACGGCCAAAGTATTAAACATATATGACTGAGACTTAGGAAATTTACTTGTTATTGTTCTATGTAGTTTGGTATTGCATTTGAGCGAAATCGGTTCAAAACTTATGAACTAAAATGTAAGAACACCTCGAAAATTTTGGTATATTCTACATAACCTATAAATATAAAATGCTTTAAATTGGCTGCTGGTTGACATATGTGAATAGAATTGGGCACAGAATGGAAATTTTACAAGTACAAACCAATTATTTTCAAGAAACAATTTTGCGGAACTTTTTTTCACGAAAAAATTTTTTTCGCGTAATTTTTTTTTTTCAAAATTTTTTATTTGCAAAAAATCTTTTAATACATTGCGGAGGGTATCAATACATTCGGCAAAGCCGAATTTAACTTTTTTACTTGTTTTTTCATCAAATTTTTTTTCATAAATTTTTTTAATTTTCGTTGTTTTTTTTTCTAAAATTTTTTTTTTTCATCAAAAACTTTTTTTTCGTTAAAAATGTTTTTTCACAAAAAATTTTGTTTTCATCTTTTTTTATCAATTTTTCGTGAAAAAAAATATTTTTTTCCATTTTCTAAACTTTTGACATAAAAATGTTCCATTTGTTTAACAAATGCACAAAAAACAAGTGAGATTGTTAAATTCTTCGGTACCGATCGAATCTTTTATACTCTCCAAAATGTAAAAACACTTTTTTGCACTTAAGAAATACACTCATTTACCAAATTTAAAGCCCTTTTGATTTGGACTGCATCTTGCTTTCTTTCCACAGACAGATGGACGGATGTATATAGCTAGAATGTCTTAGAAATGGATCATTAGTATATAAACATAATGTGGTCCTCGAGCGATATTTCAATTCGTTTTGCATGGAATGGCAAATAAATAAAACATTATTTTTTCAAAAAATAAAACCTGGCGTTGGCAAGTTCACTAAAATCTTCAGCAAAACATTATCATTCGGCAAGAGTACAAAATTCGGAGGCATTTTTTTTTTTTTTTGGTAGGAGACATTTTTTTATAGAACTTCTTCTATGAGACATGTCTTAGAGTCTTAAATTTTTTTTTTACAGAAATAATATTTTGGAATGTTTGAATAGTCTCGGGATTTTTAAATTTTTCCTTAGAAAAATACGACAATTTATTCTATAAGAAAAATTTTAGAATTTTTTTTATAAGAAAAATTTGAGAATTTTTCTTCGAGATTTTCTATAGGAAAAAAACTGAGAATTTTATATAGGAAAAATCTCTAAATTTTTTATAGAAAGAATCTGTCAAATTTTCTAGAGGGAAAATCCGACAATTTTTCTTTAGGAAAAATCAGAGATTTTTTTTTCATAGGAAAAATCTGAGAAAAATTTTAGATTTTTTATAGGAAAAATCTGATAATTCTTCTCCGAAAACATCTGAGAAGATGCGTAAAAAGGAAAGAGAAAATGGAATTTTGTTGGAATTTTTTTCTAGAAAAATGGGCAAGAATCTCGAAGTTTTTCTGTAGGCATGCGCGGGTACAAGGGGGGGGAAAAAGGGGAAATTTCCCCCCCCAGACCAAATTTCAAAAAGAAAAAAAAAGGGGAAAAAAGAGGAAAAAAAGAAAAAAGAAAGAAAAAGGAAGAGAAAGGAGAAAAAAGAAAGAAGGAAGAAGGAAATTTTCGAAAAAATTTCCGAATGAAAATTATCTCGAAATCCGAAAATTTTTCTTAGAAAAAATCTGAAAGTTCTTATAGGGAAAATTTTTAAATTTTTAAAGGAAAAAATGTGACTCAATCTGAAAATTTTCTGTGAAAAAATATCTTTCAATCTTATTATGAATTTTGCTATCTTTTAATAGTACTTATATTTTGAGAATTTTTCTACAAAAATCCGTAAAAGAAAATGTTTGAGGAAAAAAAAGTTTTCTTTGTGAAAAATCTGAGACTTTTCTGTACAAAAAATGTGTCGGAATTCGATACGTATTCTAAAGGAAAAAGGTCTTAGAATCTGAGACTTATTCTATATTAAAAAGGTCTTAAATTTTGAGACTTTTTTTATAGAAAAGATGCAGAAAACTCTAAAATTTTTCACATCTTCAAAAATTTTCATTTTCGGATTTTTGTAGAAGAATTCCCAAAATGTAAAAGTCTCAGAATTTCAAACTTATTCTAAAGGAACAAGGTCTCAGAATCTGAGTCTTTTCCTATGGGTCTCAAAATTTGATACTTATTTATAGGAAAAAGGTCGCAGAATCTGAGACTTTTTCGAAATGGAAAAGGTATTCGAATCTAAGGCTTTTTCTATGGGAAAAAAGTTTCAGAATCACTTAATTTCAGACTTATTCTAAGGAAAAAGGTCTTAGAATTTTATTGTTTTGTAAAAAGAAAAATGTGTCAATGTCTGAGACTTTTTATTGTTGAAAAATAAGTCTCAGACGTTTAAACTTTCTCAATTGGAAGAAGGTCACAGAATCTGACAGTTTTTTTACTGGAAAAAGGTCTTATAATCTAAACCTTTTTCTATAGGAATAAGGTCTCAGAATTTTAGACTTTTTCTATAGGGAAAATGTCTCAGAATCTGAGACTTTTTCTATAGGAAACCGGTCTCAAAATCTATGACTTTTTCTATAGGAAATAGTTCTCAAAATCTGCGAGATTTTTTTTTAAAAAAGTGCCAGAATCTTAGACTTATACTTAGACTATACCTAAGAAAAGGTCTCAGAATCTAAGACTTTTTCTATAGAAAAATCGTCTCAGAATCTGGGACCTTTTCTTTTGGCAAGAGTCTCACAATATCAGACTTTTTCTATAGGAATAGGCTCATAGAATCTGAGACTTTTTCTATTGGAAAATTTTTCAGAATCGATACTTTTTTTGAAGTAAAAAGGTGTGACAATCTGAGACTTTTTATAATGGAAAAATCTATTACTTTTTCTTAGGGATAAAAGTGACAGAACTTAAGACTTTTACTATATAAGAAAAAGCTCTCAGAACCTAAAATTTTTCTATGGGACCTTATTCCTAAAAAAGGAGACTTTTTTTAGGAATAAGGTCTAATATATATAATAATAATAGTTTTGATCACATGATCAATTATTTTTATTTATTCTTTCTATTTATTTACAACTCATTTTTAATATATTCAACCTAACCGAGAACTGGTAACAATGACCGTCGTCTCGTTGTAGCGAAAAAACCAAGGATTCTGGTGGGAATCGAACCCACGACCCCCACGTTGAAAGGCTAGCACGCTACCAACTAGCCTACAGGGGCCCCCTATAAGGTCTCAGAATCTGGGACTTTTTCTAAAAAGAAAAAGGTCTAAGAATCTGAGACTTTTTCTATAGGAAAAATGTCTGAGAATTTGAAACTCTTTCTTTATAAAAAAGGTCTCAAAATCTGAAACTTTTTCTAAAGAAAAAAAGGTCTCAGAATATAAATTCTTTCAGTGCGAAACAAACACATAACCTGAGACCATTTCTATAAGAAAAATTTATTAAAAATGCTTTAAAATATGAGATACTTTCTATAAAAGGTTTCAGAATCTTAGATTTTTCGTGGAAAAAAGTTCTTAGAATCTGAAAATTTTTCTATACGAAAAAAGTCTCAGATTTTGGGTCATTTTTTGTAAAGAAGAAGCTTTAGATTTGACTTTTTATACGTCAAATGTGTTAGAATCTGAGACTTTTTCTATGTAGAAGAAAACGTACAATTTTCTTTTTAGACAAATTAAAAAAAAAAATATCTTAACGATCTACTTATGATCATGAAAAACAACCCTCCTTCAGCACAAACTAATGAATTTGATGATTTTATAGGTTTCCATTGCAAAAAAAACGAATCCCTGTTTTTGCTCATCCAAGGTGAATTTATGATTTTTTTTTTCGAAGTAAAAAAAACAAAATTTCCCCCCCCAAACCCAAAAGCTGTACCCGCCACTGTCTGTAGGAAATATGATTTGGAATCTTTAAGTTGTTGTTGTTGGAAAAATTTGATAATTTTCTTATTTATGGAAAAACTGTGACTTTTTGTATAGGCAAAATGTCTCGGAATTTGAGATTTTGTCTTTTTAAAAATGTCTCAGTATTTAAGACTTTGTCTTTAGAAAAAATGTCTCAGATTCTGAGATTATTTCGACTTGAAATATGTCTCAGTATCTAAGACTTTCTAATAAGAAAAGCTGGGACCTTTTCTATAGCAAAAAAGTCTAAGAATTCTAGAAAAAAATCTCATGTCAGACTTTTCAAATGTAAAAATGTTTCAGAGTTTGTAAGTGTTTATGTAGAAAAAAATATTACAAAATTTGAGATTTTTTATAAAGTAAAAAAGTCTCTAAAGTTATGACATTTTCTATAGAAAAAATGCATCAGAGTCTGAGACCTTTTTGGAAAATGTCCCAGAATCTAAGAAAATCTCTTTAATTTTTAGTTTCTTTCTATTCTATTCTGTAGGAAAATGACGGTTTCAGAATCCAAGACTTTTTAGTAGGAAAAATTTCTAAGAGTCTTAGAAAATTCAATAGGAAATATGTCTACGAAAATATTTTTGAATCTTAGACTTTTTCTAAGGAAAAGTGTTTCAAAAAACTTAATTTTAGAAAATATAGAAAAATGTCTCAGAAGCATTAAAGTCCTTAATTTGTTTTAATCTCATGTACTTTCTATAGAAAGGATTTTCAATACCTGAAAATTTTGGTGTAGAAAAAAGTTTCGGTATCTTAGACTTTGTTGTGTAGAAAAAGAGAATAGAACACGCAAGACCCAATGTTGTATGTTAACCCACAGAACTGTGGATTTAACATTGTCATCTGTATCAATGGGTAGTGGAGATATTGAGGAATCGGACACTCTTGATGTTCTGGGCATGCGAATACAGTGCGATGTCTATTGGAATAAGCACGTTTTTCAAGTGTCGAAAGAAGCATTCAAGTGTCTCGGTTTTTTGAAACGCTTTAAAAACTATTTTACTCAGTCCGATCTCCTCACTATTTACACCAGCTATGTATATCCGACCGAAAATGGAATACAACTCACATGTGGGCAGGAGCTTCAGAGTCTGTTCCGAGGCTTCTGGACCGTATACAAAGGAGTGTGGTGATGCTTATTAATGACAGAACCATCGTCGGAATGTGGGTTGTGTGACACTGTTCTATCGATATTACCATAGGAGGTTTTCATCTGAGATAAGTTAACTTATTTCCGAAGCTCGGGTATTTGTTCGGAGTACTCGCTTGTCCAGTAGATCGCATCCATTTGTAATCGACTGTCCTTTGTTTCGCACAACGCATTATAGAGAAAATTCCTCCCCGCGGAGGTCTTCCCTGCCACTTTCAATATACAGAAGTTCAAATCAAATGTCCACAAACACTACTCCCTCTTTCCTCCTTCCCACACCCTAATTTCCTGATCAACACAATGCACTGCATTAGTAGGGGACATCCCCTGAGTGTTGGTTTAAATAAAAAATAAATAAAGAAATTTTTTGTTGGGAAAATTGGCTTAGTATCTGAGAATTTTCTGTATGAAAGTGTTTAGGAATCAGAACATTTTTCTATAGCTTAAATTTCAGAAATACTTAAAGCTATTCTGTAGCAAAATGCCTCAGAATTTTTCTATTGAGATAATGTCTCAGAATCATAAACTTTCTCTTTAAGCAAATGACTAAGAAAAATCAGGAAAAAATTTTGGAAAAATTTTATTAGAAAATTGTTTAAGAATCTGTATATTTTGCTGTCTGAAAAATGCTTAAAAACCTTAGAGAGTCTCGAGGAGACATTTTTTAAAATATCAAAAATTTTCTTAAATTCTACATTCTAAAACCTTTTGTATAGGAACAAATTTTTAAAATTTGGAAATGTTTTTATAAAAAAAAATGTATTAAACAACAGGTTTATGAGGTTTTAAAACCTTAACTAATGATTAATATCCGACCTGAGGTTCCATAAAAAAATTTTGAGTAAAACAAACTTCCCCAGGAGCTAGATCCGCGTATTATTTAACAAAATTGTAAAGTTTTTAAAAGGCGACTTTCGGATCGAGAATATAGAAATTCTTATGAGTAATATTTTACGGTGTTACATATGATATAACAAAGTTAATATACCCCTATTTGTTTAATGTAGAGTACAAAAATCAGCAAAAGAGTTTTTTAAAAACCAGCAAAAGTTTTTCCTTTATTTAGTTTATAAATAAAAATTGCTGAACAATCTAAGAATCACATATAGTTAGTTTAATTTAAAAATATCCAAGTCCAATTTAACAAAATTGTACAGCAAAGGTAACAACTTTTCGGAGATTCGTTTTTGCTGCGCTTTTAAAACTTTCGCTGGGTTACTCTTTATCAAGGAAGTTAATTTTTTAAGTCAAAAATTAAAAAAAAAATATATATTATTAAGTTAAAATTTTTCTTATAAGAAGACACATGTTAGAATTTTTTATTGTATGTATGATGCTTTAATATATAGTACATCAAATAATCAACACCATAATTAAAAGACTAGACATTATGGCAATAACAAATTACTGAAGAATAAAATTGAAAGATATTTCGTATTTTAGCAGCAAAAAAATAATTTTATTTCTATTTCACAATTTTGAAGCAAAAAAAAATAGATTGAGTAGATTTTGTAACATAAATTTTGTAGGCGTCAGTATTAATACTTAAAATTACAAATAGACACGTTTTTGTAATTAAAAATTAGAAATAATATGGAAAAGTAGCAAAGAGTAAATTTTTTGAGATTTGAATGAAAGTTGGTCAAAAAAATTATCAGACTTACCACAGAAAAAAAAATAAATTTAAAATCGACTTTTAATTTTATTTCAATACAAATTTTTTTTGTTTTTAAAATCGACTTTCAAAAAATTTATGGAAAATTTGAAATTTAAAATAAAACTTTTGTTAAAATAGAATTTTTGTTTTTCTTTGGTACGGGCCAATGATTTTAGATTTGAATGAAAATTTAAAAAAATTCGACTTAAAGAGTGTTTTAAAATTTTCTCAAATATATTAATTATTTTTTTTTATTTTATAAAAATAAATTTTGCTTAGCTTTAAGTTTCTTTTTCCTTTTTCACCTTTCAAAAATTAACAAACGTTCGCAGTTTTTATTATTATTATTTTAATATTGAAATTTCTATTTGCATATTTTCCCTTCAGCTTTTAATTCTTCCACATCATAAATTCTAATAATCAATTTTGTCTTTAATTACAGATGACACCTAAAATAACAATGTCATCAATTATTGTTTTTAATAACAATTTATGATAATGATTTTCAAACTCAAACACCAAAAGCAAAATCAACATTATCATTACAAAAGTCCCTTTATAATAACTGACTTACACAATACAATACACTGAGAAAGAATAATTTACAATTTTTTGTTTATTTTTTTGGAATAGTTGGGAAGGGGGAGAGAGGTAAACGAGACGCGGTTGAAACACTTTTTTCTCACGAGATAGTTTTCAACATATTTATAATAATTTTTAGCACTTAATTAAAACTAATTTATCATTATTTGTAGTAATTTCTTATATCCACGTCCAGAAAACGGGGTGGATTAAGAAAATGACATTTACTAATACCCTGGATTAAAGTGCATGACTTTTTACTTTTTTTTTGATATTCAACTGTTTAATTTGTTTTTCAAAAATTCAATATTTTTTTAATAATAACTTAATATAGTCGAACCCGTTTATAAAAGTTGTGAACTGATATAAAAATAATGAATGAAGGATTTGTTGGAAATTTGATTGTCTTAAATTTGGTTCTTATTTCGGATGGATCAGATAAACGGAACTCAAGATATAAGAAAAATAGTCAAAATACCTTCAAATAACGCTAAAAAAAATTATTGGCGGGTAAAGCTATGAACTGACGAGAAAATGATGAATGTAGGATTTGTAGGAAATTTGATTATCTTTAGTCTGGTTTTTATTGCGAGCATATCAGATAAACAGAACTAAAGATATAAGCAAAATAGCCAAAATACCTCCAAAAAAACGCTAAAAAATTTATTGAACAAAAATGTATTCGCGAAATGTTGTTTTAATGAAATTTTTGAGTTTAGCGATCTAAAATACATATAAAAAAAATATTCGCAGATAGTGCGCAGAAATTGTTTTTCATTTGTAAACAAGAGTTATTACCAAAAATCAATAAGTCGTTTCAATAAACAACGTTTATAATTAAACCGCTTATCACCCCAATTTGGGATTTGCATATGTTGTTAGGTACATTTTGGGCTATATGTGCAAAAAAATATAGGAAAATTAGAGATACGCATTTTGAGATATTTGCAAATTAAGGACATTTTTTTAATTTCAATATCCTTTTTGCAAAGCATCCTATACTTTTTCAAAATTCTGTTTTAAGTACAGGACATAACCATTATTTTGCGCTTTATTTCGTGGCAATCGGATGAGGCGTTCCAAAGATATGATCATTTAAACATTGTGTATTAGGGTGGGTCGATGAAATGCATATTTGCGAGTCTCGTGTACTAATAGCAAAAACTCGACGCGCATTTTCGAGCTGATAACGGGAAAAATCATGAAAAAATTTTAGGAGGGTACTTTTAGGCCTCTACAAGCGGTTATAGTTCGCGGTTTTTGGAAAAAAAATATTTTTTTTGATTTTTTAAAAATATTTTAAAAATTAAGTAAAATAATGCTTATTACAAAACAATATCCAAACAAAATTTATCTCGCCAATTTTAGCCCGTGGATGCGTTTTTATACCCAGAAAAGTTCGATTTATATATAGAAAAAAAAAATATTTTTTATTTCATAATAGCACTCAAATGGTGCATAAGGCCAATTTAAGAACATGAATGATAAAAATTAAAAAATTGCGGGTATTTATAGCAATCCACAAGTGCAAAAAATTCGCAAATTCAAAAAAAATTAAAAATGGGTATCAAAATTTTGGTAAAATAAAGCGTTTTAAGATAATGATAAAAAAACAAAACAAATTGGCGGCTATTTATAACAATTCGCAAGCGCAAAAAATTCGCAAGTACCAAAAAAAATTAATATATATTTTTTATTTTTTTTCTGAAAACGCTTTATTTTACTAAAAATTTGATACCCATTTTTCCATTTTTTAATTTTTTTTTGGTACTTGCGAATTTTTTGCGCTTGCGAATTGTTATAAATAGCCGCCAATTTGTTTTGTTTTTTATCATTATCTTAAAACGCTTTATTTTACCAAAATTTTGATACCCATTTTTAATTTTTTTTGAATTTGCGAATTTTTTGCACTTGTGGATTCCTACAATTTTTTAATTTTTATCATTCATGTTCTTAAATTGGCCTTATGCACCATTTGAGTGCTATTATGAAATAAAAAATATTTTTTTTTCTATATATAAATCGAACTTTTCTGGGTATAAAAACGCATCCACGGGCTAAAATTGACGAGATAAATTTTGTTTGGATATTGTTTTGTAATAAGCATTATTTTACTTAATTTTTAAAATATTTTTAAAAAATCAAAAAAAATATTTTTTTTCCAAAAACCGCGAACTAAAACCGCTTTTAGAGGCCTAAAAGTACCCTCCTAAAATTTTTTCATGATTTTTCCCGTTATCAGCTCGAAAATGCGCGTCGAGTTAGTACACGAGATTCGCAAATATGCATTTCATCGACCCACCCCATTGTGTATTTATCATACAATTGTTGCAAAATACCAACTTTGAACAGCGATAAAACGCGAACCATTCACAATTTTGACTAAATAACAAAAACCGAAATTCAACAAAAATCAGACGAACATATATACCAATTTTTAAGACAATTAAAATAAGGCCGAAAAAGTGTTTTTTTTTGTAGTCAAAAATTTTGGAATTCTTCTAAACAAAAAATTGTGAACCCTTTGTGAGTTTTATAAACACGATTGAAGCACGTTAAAAAATATTTATGATTATTTTTTTAAGTGTATTAAAATATTCCAATAGAAAATACTTAATTAGATTAATATTACAGCAAGAGCCATGTGTTTACGACACTTTATCAATTAAAATATTTGGTGGTTTTGAAAATATCAACAATATCAACCTACTACATCTCACACTTTGATTCCAGTAGGCCATTCCATAAAATTAGTTAGCAATTTTATGAGTTTAAGTTTTTTTTTAGATTTTTTTTTTTTAAATCATTAACATAAAGAAACAATTATGCTTAAAAATAATATGAAATGATATTAAACAGATGAGAGAGACAGATATTAAAATTAAATTTAAGGGAGTATTGAATTAAGGAATGAGTGCGAGATGTTTTAATACCCTCCAACCACACTATATACACACTTTGTCATTCCGTGTGTAACGCATCGAAATATCGGTGAGATTATCCAAGTCAAAGAGGACACTTTGAATATTTTATTTTTTTAGATTTTCCCAATTTTTTTACAGTTTTTAGTATCCTTCGAAAACTCCTTCGTGGTAAATTTTCAGATTTTTTTGATGACCGGTTCAAAAGATATCGAATTTTTAAAAATTGGTAGTTTGTTCCTCTACTTAAATTTCTTTTACTCATAACTTCTTAAATAATGGTTCAAATTCCATTTTTTTTTCAAAATTTGGTTTCTTTTACTTACATTTAAAATAAAAAATCCAAAAAAAACTTAAAGTTGCTCTAGTGCGCGATTTTTATGTTTTAAAATTTAAATCTCATTTTTGAAAATGTATTAACTCTTTGATTTTTTTGATTTTTTTTTTGTGTAAAACTTCTATTGCCCAGTAGGCCTTCTATTGCCCAGTAGGCCTCTACACTCTTATAAATTTTTGTTGAAATTTACCCACTTTATTGTAGGTAACTGTTCTCCTACAATAAAGTGGGTAAAAATACTCTATGTGTTTAAATTTCAACAATTACACACAAAATGTGTACATCTAAAAAACATTTTGTGCGTAAACCTACATGTTGTTTGCTTCCAAATTTCTCTAGCAGTACACACAAAGTGTGTAATTTTAAGTTATTTGTGCCTAAAAATCCATTTAAAATGTGCAAAATTGCATTTTATCCTTTTTTTCTAAAAAAAAAATATAACCAAAAAATATTTTTTTTTTGTTTTCACTGTTTTTATTTCGACTAAATTGGAGTTAATCAGTTAAATATAATAAATATACATTATATATTAAATATAATTTTTTTTGTTTGAATTTTTGTTAAAGAAAAATAGTGATATTATTATAAAGTATTGTATGGAAAAGATAAGCATAATTTATATATTTTCTTGAATCTCTTTATTTTTGGGTAACGGGTACTTTTTCCTTAGTCTGTGATATTTCGGTCGGGTTTAGTTTTTCGTAAAGTTTTTTTTAATGTCCTTTTTTCGCTCAATACTACTGTTTCTGTTTCTGAAATAAGAAAAATAAAATTTAAATTACAATTTATATCAAAATAAAATTGTAAATTGCAATTAATATCAAAAAAATAATACTTACAAGCAATGGCAATAAACACATTATTTTTTGGGATCGGAGTTTGGATTTCGTCAATTGTTGCACACAACTGCAAGTATATAAAATTTTAAAATTATTTTAATTCTTAGAATTTAATTTTTATTCTATAGAAAAAATTTCGATATATGAGGCATTTTTTTTCTACAAAAATTCTCAGCATCTGAAAAATTTTTTCTATAGAAAAATTTTTAAATCATCTTAGATATTTTTTCTCTACAAAAAATGAACAGAATTTGAGATATTTTTTCTATAGAAAAATTTTCAGAATCTGATATACATATTTATTTTACAAAATAATTCTCAGAATCTAAAATATCTTTTTCTGTAGAACAATTTTCGCAATCTGAGATATTTTATCTATGGAAAAGTTTAATTCTCAGAGATATTTTTTCTTTAGAAAAATTCTAAGAATCTGAAATATTTTTCTGTAGGACAAAATATATCAAATTCTGTGAATTGTTTTATAGAAAAAATATCTGATATCTTTTAAAAAGTTTTCTAATAAAAAATATCTCAGATTCTGAGAATTTTTGTAGAAAAACATTTTTTCTATACAAAAATTCTCACAATCTGAGATATTTGTTCTATAGAAAAATTTAACTTTCAGAATCTAAGATAATTTTTTTATAGAAAAATTCTAAGAATCTTAAATTTGTTTCTACAGAAAAACTCAACAAATCTAAGATATTTTCCTACAAAAAAGTCTTAGAAAAAAATCTGTGATTTTTTTTTTTTTTTTTTGAATAAAACGATTTCCAGAATCTGCACGTTTTTAAATATTTGTACTTGTCTTCTAATGACACTATGACGCTAAATGAAAGAGGAGAATCTTTGTTAATTTTACATTTTTTTTCTTTTGCCATATTAGGAAAATGGATATGAATAAGTAATGTCCTTTCAAAACGTTACCAAAAAAAAAAAAAAAAACATTAAATGATATTAAAGGATAAAGTTTTCAAAAGACATTACTTAACTCATTTTTTCCTGATTTTTAAATATTAAAATGGAAAAACTAGTGGGGATTCTCCTCTTTCATTTGATATCACTAGTGGCACCCTAGGAAAAGTAAAAATTTTTAAAAAATATTTTACAAAAATTTAATCCTTGAAAACTTTGAAGTCCTTTTAAAAGGAAAAAGATTCACGAAATCAAAAACTGTGAACGCAGTTTTACTGCATTAAGTAGTTGCAAACGCATATTTTTCAGATTGTGTTTAACGACTCTTTTTCCTTTTTGTTGGACGGTGTAGTTAGGAAAGAAAAATTCTCAGAATCCGTAAAATTTAAAAATGAAGAAGTTGTTACTGTACTTACCATTCTAATATGAAATTGCCACGTATTTTTCTTAAATATTATGAACTACTTAAAAGATTTTTCGTCTGTGAATAAATGTTTTTTCTCAAGATTTAAATTTATAAATATCGATATGAATAAATTGCATTTAAGCGCTGCTTTTAGTATTCGCTCCATATTCACATTCAATAGATTAATTTTCTTTATTTATTCTATTTATTACCGCTGTTTTATTTCCGTTGCAAAGATCACAAATTTTATAATACATTATTTTATTTTTATTTTAATTTTTATTTGACAATTTCAATTCTTTTTTTTTTTTAATTACACATTTAATGTTTAATATCAAAAATTAAACACAAAGTGTGTGCCATAAACATATAATGTGTAATTTTAAAATTATTGTGTTTATATTTTTAAAAATATATTTATAAACACACAAAATACTACATAATGTGCGTAATTTTAAAATTTTTGTGTTTAAACTAGATTTTTAAACACTTCATGCTTAATTTTAGGCGTTGTGTGTTATTTTACATAAAAATTTACCCACTTGATTGTAGTATTTTTACAAGGATTGTTTAGAGTGTAATTGTTAAGGCGGTCCCCATACAATTTTTTTATTTTTTGTAAATTTGTTTTATTTAATCAGCTTCTACCGGTTCAATGGTGCATCCGAGAGGGGTCATTATTGAGACCGACCCCCATTTATTTTTACCCTCAAACATTTTTCTAAAACATACCTACGCCCTATCTCCACTCCCTAAGTAGGCTTCCGTACAAATAACAGTTGGAGCAAATTTTATAAAAATGTAATTTTGAATGGAAGCCTACTTAGCGAGTGGAGATAGGGCTGTGGTATGTTAAAAATTTTTGAGGGTAAAAATAAATGGGGGTCGGTCTCAATAATGACCCCTCTCGGATGCACCATTGGACCGGTAGAAGCTGATAAAATAAAACAAATTTACAGAAAATAAAAAAATTGTATGGGGACCGCCTTAACAATTAGAGATAGATGGTAGGTTTGTTCAGAGAAAATGTTTGGACTAAAAAAATATTGTGGGTCGGTTATACATTTTGTTGCTCTAAGGGCATTAGTAGGGCAATTAGAGCGGTTGGAGAAAATTTGAAAAAACGTCGTTTTGTGTGGGAGCCCCCTTAGAAATTGGAGATAGGGTATTAGTTTGTTCCAAAGAAATGTTAAGATGTAAAATTAATAGGGGTCGGTCTTATAAATGACCCCTCTATGACGCACCATTGGAGCAGTAGAAATAATTTTAAGATTGAAAAATTACAATAATTTTTTTTTCAAAAACTTTAAAAAATAGCAATAATTGTTATCCCACGATCCTCCTGGGCAAAAAATTTGTAGAATCGATAGAAGTTTTACACAAAAAAATTTCCAAAAAATCGAAGAGTACAAACATTTTCAAAAATGAGATTTAAATTTAAAAACTTAAAAGTTGCATACTAGAGCGCTTTTAAGAATTTTTTGGGTTTTTTTTAAAAAGTACGCAAAGAAACAAAATTTTTGAAAAACACAAATTGAAATTTGGGCCATTATTAAAGAAGTTATGAGTAAAAGAAGTTTAAATAAAGGAACAAACTACTAATTTTTAAAAATTTGATTTCTTTTGAACGGGTCATCAAAAAAATCTGAAAATTTACCACGAAGGAGTTTTCGAAGGAAACTAAAAACTGCAAATAAATTGGGAAAATCTAAAAAAAATTTTTCAAAATATCCTTTTTCACATGCAGTGCCCCATATATATTCATGAGGCCCGATCGATTTTAAGACATTCTAGCGATGTCCGTCCGTAAGTCTGTCCGTCTGTTCGTCTGTCCGTCTGTCCGTCTGTCCGTCTGTCCGTCTGTCCGTCTGTCCGTCTGTCCGTCTGTCCGTCTGTCCGTCTGTCCGTCTGTCCGTCTGTCCGTCTGTCCGTCTGTCCGTCTGTCCGTCTGTCCGTCTGTCCGTCTGTCCGTCTGTCCGTCTGTCCGTCTGTCCGTCTGTCCGTCTGTCCGTCTGTCCGTCTGTCCGTCTGTCCGTCTGTCCGTCTGTCCGTCTGTCAGTCTGTCTGTCCGTCTGTCTGTCTGTCTGTGGAAAATGTGATCACGACCAAAATACAACACGGATATGACTGAAACTTAACATATTCATTGGAAGTTCTCCCGAGAAGTTTGGTATTGCATTTGAACGGTATCGGTTCTGCGGTTAAAAAGTTATGAATGAAAATGTAAGGACACCTAAAAAATTTTAGTGCATTCAACATAACCTTAAAATACAAAATGCTTTAATTGAGCTGCTGGTTGACATATGTGAACATAATTGAACACCAAATGGTATTTAAACAAGTACGAACATATTTTTTTGACAAAAAAAAAAAAAAATACCAAAATTTTGTTTTTCGCAAAAAAATTTTTCAAAAGTAATTTCCTATTAAAAAAAAGTTTTTTGCAATAATCATTTTGAAATTGTGGAGGCTATCACAACATTCGGCATGGCCGAATTTAACTTTCTTACTTGTTTTTCTTTAAAAACTTTTTTTATCAGAAACTTTTTTTATCGACAAACACAGACAAACAGATAGATGGATATCACAAGAATGTCCTAGAAACCTTTAAAGATTAATAATATATAAATATAACGGTGTCCTCGTACTTTATTTCAATGCGTTTTGCATGGAATGATAACTTAGTAAAGCGTTATTTTTTCTAGAAAAAAATTTCTTTAGGAACAACACCTATTTATACAGCAAAACATTATCATGATTCAATGTTTTAAAACTGATCTAATCCTAGCGATCCATTTTTCGGATCAGTACTGAGCTTACTCGGATCAGTACTGATCTTTTAAATACCGGATAAGATGTGATATATAAAAATATATCTTAACATTTTTACTCGGGTAGTCAGAATTATTGAACAATTTTTTTTTTAAACTTTAAAAAATTAAAATCTCTAAAAATTGTTTCGAGAATTGTGAAGGTTTTTAAGGATTTGTCCAAGTCGCATCTATTTTTGTTTACTTGTTTAAAGAAATTTTTTATTATAACTTGTCTTGTTTTTTGTCACTCAAAAAATGTTCAAGTTCAAAAAAATGTAAACTCAAAAAATTTAAAATTTAAACTTCAACAAGATGTATTCTGAATTTTATCACTCCACTTTAAATTGTAGTAAACATATTTTACATTTAAAGCTGACATTAAAATTATAAAATATTTAACTAAATTTTAAGCTTTTTCATTAAATAAACTGCTTTCTAGACAAAACTGTTAAAACTTTCTTAAACATCATACCATGTCTCATAAGTTGACATTCATATGTGGAATCCACATTGTGGATTTCCCACAGCAATTAAAATTCAACAAAAAACCAAATACTGGCATATCCTTTCGCACACACTCACACACACACACACTGCAATAATCATGTCCTTTTTTTTTTAAAGTATTGTTACAAAAAAACAAACACCAACAAAAAAAGTTAACAAAAGAAACCAAAAAAAAAAGGAAAAAAGGAAATTCTTTTGGTCACAACAATTCTGTAAAATTTGTCTTTATTTCAAAATTTGTGTTGTGTGTGTCCAAACAATGGCATTGTATAACAAAAACTATACTTACGATAAATATACAAACATTTATAACATTTCATATTAAACATGATTACATCACGACTATGTTTTTATATTTTTACAACAAATAAAAAACATTAGAAAAGGTTGAATTTTGTAAAATAAAAGGACATTTATATTGTTACCTGTAATAAGAGATGGGTACATGAGCAGACTAGTGCGTGATTTGCCAGTGATGACGTGTGAGTGTGACTGAACTATATTTTACTAATGTGATTGTGAGAGAGTGGGTAAAAATTGAGTGGTAAAAAAGTTTTCGTCAGTCGATTTTTTTGCGTAATTTTTTGTGATTTGTTTTCTCTTCATATTTATTTTCGTCCTAAAAAAATAAAAAAAAAAATTAAAATTTTGCGGAATTTTAAATTTTTTTCCGAAAAAAACAAAGAACTTTCGGAAAATTTGGTAAAACTTCAAATTTTGCTATAAATCTTATTAGATTTTTTAAATTTTTATTTCAAAAAAATAATCTCTTGAGTAAGTGTGCGTGATTTGAAAATTTCTGTCGTTAGTGTAAGTCAAAAGTCACTCACGCACCCATCTCTACCTCTTTTATTATTAAAACCCACAATTGTCTAAACATAAGGGACAATTTTCAATCTCTGATTCTTACTTTTTGTTCCTTCAAAAATATCTCATATAAGTAGGTTATCCTTTTCTACTCAAAACAATAGTTTTAGTAAAACTAGTATTAAACTAGGATTTATTTAAGAAGATTAAATTTAAGTATATCAATACTATATGTATGAGTTGAAATAATTTCAAATGAACATTCTTTGCAACATTAAAATTTTATTTGATGTTTCTCCAGTTTTATTTTTTTGTAATTGTTTTACTTCCTTTTAGATTTGTTTTTTTTTTTTTTTTTTTGTGGTAAATCTCTAAGTAGTTTAGAAAATAATTGTATTTTTATTATTATTTTAGTTTTGTGGGTCATAAAATATATATTGCTCATTTTAGCCTTAAAAGATTTTGGGAGTTTCTTTTATTTTTATATTGTGAACAAAAATATTTTATTATATTTTTGTTTTGTTTTAAATCTATTAGAAATCTAAAGATTTCATTATGGTTAAAAATTAAAAATTTCTAAATGTAGGCTGTTGAATGAAGAGAATCACTTAAACTAAGTAAGAAATATTGTTTAAGATGTTAGAGGCGAAATTAACAGCACTTATCGCAATTCATGACTTCTCAGCAGAAATTTTTCTGAGCTAGCAGCAGCTTTTGGAAAGGAAACTTGAGTCAAGGAGCGCATCCAAACATGCCGAATTCATGCATGATTCTCTAAGGCGATGTCCCACTTTAGAGAGCTAGTTAGATACACCGAAAAAGCGCTCTTAAGATGCACTGAAATCACGTGTCTTTGGAGCGCTGATCAAAGCATTCTTTTTTAGCGCTGATTAAGCTCTAAAAAGATGCAGTGAATTCATGTATATTTTAAGAGCTGATTTAAGCAGAATAAAGATGAATACATTTGACTATTTCTGTGGAAAATCTTAAATACAAAAAATTAAACATTTATATGTGAAAATCATCAAAGTCCTGACTACACCATTTCCACTTTTATTTCAGAAAATGCAAATTAAATTTCAGAAATTTCCATTAGTATTTCAGAAATGTTTATTTTTATATCAGAAATTTCCATTTATGTTTTAGAAACATCTATTTATGTTTCAGAAATTTCTAACTGTATTTAAGAAATTTCCATTTGAACATATTTCAAAATTTTATAAATGATGGCATTAAAAATGAATTTTCTGTAAAGAATTTAGAAAATTTTTAAATACAAACGGAAATTTTTGCAATACAATTGGAAAATTCTGAAATATACATGTTTTTTTTGTTTTAATAAAAAAAATTTTTCTTAATAGCAATAATAATATTTTGAAATCCAAATGGTAATTATTAAAATACAAATGGAATTTTCTGAAAAGCATTTAGAAAATTTTGGAAATACAAATCTTAAATACAATGAAAACTTCTGAAACATAAATAGAAATTTTTGTAATATGAATGGAAATTTCTGATATATAAATAGAAATTTCTGAAATATAAATGGAAATTTATTTATTCTTTGAAGTAACAAATAAGCATTTGCTGCTTTTTGGTTGGCCTATTTACCATAATTCAAAATGTATTAAAGATGTTATGATTAAACAATTCTTTGCAGCGCCGATTTATGCACAATAATGATGCAGTCAAATCATGTGTTTTTGTCCAAAACACATGCTTTCACTCAAAAAATACCTTGTAAAATTACAAGAAAAACTTGTAACTTTTTTTTGTTGCTACCACCAATTTGACAAAAATTCCTAGTAATTTTACAAGATTTTTACCAAAAATTTTGTAATTTTTCAAGGTTCTTACCAATAAAATTGTAAATTTACAGTTTTTTGGCGAAATTAAAATTACAAGGACTTCTCGTGAATTTACTAGATTTTTTTTTTTGGAAAATTATCTTGAAAATTTGTAAAACTACAAAAAAAATTTTAAAATTACAAAAAAAATGAAAATTCCAATTTGTTAAAAATCAAGGAAAACTGTCAAATATTAGTAAAATGGGATTAGGAGACTTCTCCTAGTAATTTGACAAAGTTTTTTTCTATGTGTTCTCATTCAAAAAGTATAAAAAATATTAAAAAGGAGCTTTGTAAATTTTATCAAAAAATAATTTTGTAAAATAAGTTTTATTTAAAAAATCTTAACAAAAAATGGAAATTTTTTCCCCTTAAATTTACTGCATCCTTAACGCGCTCTTTGGAAGCGCTTCGGTATGCTTTAAAAAAATGCTGTGTCGCTAAAACCTCGAGAGCACCTTCCCATCCCGATAAATATAACAAATGTTTTATTTATTTAACTAAAATTCAAAAAAACATGTAAAAAATGTGTATTTTTTCATAGGTTGGTTTATTTCTTCAAGGGGGAACTTTTTTCCCCCTGAGCCGATTTTGCCCATTTGCGAACTTAACCTGACTAGGACCATAAGACATATTCATGCCAAATTGCAGGTGGCTAGCTCTTTTATTTTGGACTGTATCGTGTCATCTACAAACAGACGGACGGACAGACGATCGGACGGACATTCACAGAATGTCTTAGAATCGATCATGGATCAATAATATATATACTTTATGGGGTCCCCGGACGATATTTCGATGCGTTACAAACGGAATGACAAAGTGAGTATACCCCCATACTGTGGTTGGAGGGTATAAAAACATTGCAAATGCAAGATGTAAATTTGCAGTTTTATTGCCTTTTTTCCAAGAATTATTTTAGTTCGTTTTATTTTCATATCTCTTATCGTTTTCGAGATAAGCGCTTTTAATTTTTTAACCTTTTTTATAGGCTGGTGTTTAATTCTGCAGAAATTCTGCAGAAATAATTCTGGTGTTCATGAAAGTGGCCCTGGACACCACCTCAGATTGACTGACAAGGGAAGTCATCCAAAGTCACCGTCCGCTCTTCATAAAATTTTTGAATGTTGTTTAGAAAGAAAAAGCGTTTTTAAATTTTTAACCTTTTTTATAGGCTGATGTTTAATTCTGAAAGTGACACTGGGCACCACCTCAGATTGACTGACAACGGAAGTCTCTCTGATGTCACTGTCCGATCTTCATGAAATTTTTGATTGTTGCTTACAACGAAAATTAATTTAACACGTATTTTTTTTAACGGCCCAAACTAATTTTTAGGGGGTTGGATTGATTTGCATAGGGAAGATGACCTTTTTCAGTTTTTTACGATTTACGCCTATTTAATCAAAATTAAAATATTGATATTTGGTTTCAGATTAAAGGTATTGAGAGACCTGACCTGCGGTACTAAAAACGTGCTAAAAAAGACAATATTTTTCTTATCTTATTAACAAAAATGTCCTAAAATATTGGTATTTTACTCAATATAAAGAAAAGTTGTGCATGATTGAATACATTCTTTGCACACGTAGATAGATTTTCCAAAGACCTTTCATTTGGTATGTAATCCCAGGAAAATTTTTTGGAACAAATTCCTGGTTCAATCGATTCTTGAATATATTCTACGGTAATCACAACAAAATTTTCTACCCGGCTAAAAATAAATGTGTATGTTCATATATGCTTATATATAGATCTTTATATGATCATATATGAAATATATGGAAACATATATGTGACCATATATGCAAGAAACGATCCCATATATGTGGCCGTATATAAAATATGTGCCATATATGATATCATATATGGAAACATATATGTTATCATAAAATGTTAAATTTTAGTGCATGTGTATGAAAATATCAACCGGAATTACAAAATAAAAGTTTTGTACGATTGAAATTATATTTTATTACCATATTTATATCTTAATACCGATTCGTATCAACAATTTAAAAAATATTGTTTCCTAGTTGCAAAATATTCTGATTAAAAATGTTACTTTTACATAAAGAAAATGGAAAAGGTAAGTTTTTATGAGAATTTGAAATGAATTTAGAATTTTAAAATCATTTGTATTATTTTTTCCAGTTCATCGTCATAACAAGTATAAGCCTGGACATTTTATTCCAAAACAAGATCATATTCAAAATGAGTAAATAAACATATGTCGCAAATACAATAATATAGAGTGCTTTGATGTTGAAGAAAATTAAACTACGCAGCTTCGTTAATCTCGTGCAACTTCGTGGAGAGGGCATATGCACCACCATTATGTTTTCACTGCGATTGCAATACTGCAAACTATTTTGAAATCCCTTAATGTCGCCATAACAAATTGGAATGATAGATCGTATAAGCAGTTTTGAGGCCGAGTAACGTTAAGCTCACTCAACTTGGAGAAGAGGACATATGCACCACCAGAAATGTTATCACTACGATTCCAACACTATAAATTATTTTGAAATCCCTTATAAATTGGAAATGGAAAGAACGTATGTATAAGAAGTTTGAAGACCGAGTTACTAGAAAATTTAACCATGCGGAGGTACGTTAAGCTCGCTTAACTTGGAGAAGAGGGCATATGCACGACCATAACGTTATCACTACGGTTCCAACACTACAAACTATTTTGAAATCGCTTACTATCGCCATAGCAAATCGAAATGAAAAGAACGATCAGTTTTAAGGTTGAGTAACGATTTAGGAAGGACAACGTTTTTATACAATTACAAGAAAGCTGTCTATAAGCGAAAGTGACATTCTGGCACATTGTCACCATGATGTAAGTAGAAATAGTTTTTATCCCAGTCCTTCAAATATCCTTACAAACATGATGTAAGTAGAAATAGTTTTTATCCCTATCCTTCAAATATTCTTACAAACATAACCCAGCAAGATAAAATACATACTACTGAATATATTGCTTTTAATCGAAGTCTTAAGCAATTATTTGCGTTATCATTAACCTATTAGCACCAAATGATATCGTTGGTAATACTTTAATACAATAAAAATTCTAGAAATATCTCAAATATTAATATTATTTTATATCCTTTTTTAGATTTTGACTATAAATATTGTAAAAAAGAGGCTTATACCATAACAAAAACGCTAAGTCTGAAGATAATCGGAATTAACACTAAAACAAGAAACACAAAGGAAATCAACGATCCTTTAATAAGCCCTTTGTTCGCATCTTTCAATATCAATTGAAAAACTTGATATATAAGATCTTTTATGTTTAATTTATTTTGTTGACTATTAAAATGTATTCTCATATCTATAAGTTAAATTATTTATTTTTATATGTTCACCAAAAATGCAAACGATAGTAACTAAAAAATGAAAATCATAAAATTAAAGGGTTATGAAAACACCAAAATTAATAAAAAAAATATTTTTAATTTTAAATTATACCTATGTACACCGTTTGCAATTCTGGTGAATATATACATAATAATCTATTACATATAGTTTAAAATGAAAAAAAAAAAATAAAAAAAAAATATGAAAAAGAATGTAAAACAAATTTAAAACAACATCATATATGATCCCATATATGATTCAATATATTATCCAATATATGATTCAATATATGATCTAATATATGATCACATATATTGGATCATATATGACCGTGTCTTATATAAGCGCCAATTTTGGAATATGTTCATATATGAGACCATATTTGATACTATATATGATACTGTATATGGTCTCATATATGATATCATATATGATTATATACAACATTTTTAGCCGGGTATGTAAAATTATTTTTCAAAAAAACCACTTGCTCTAAAAAACGCTTGCTTTCGGGACAATTTCAAACAAAAATCATTGATTCTGGAATGTTAAGTACACTCAAAAAAAAACGTGGGTATTCAATACTAAAAATTTAGCTACGAGTACTAATGTTTTAGTCCAAAAGGACCTAGTGCACGAATTGGTAATCAATACTAAAATTTGTTACTAATATGTAGTACATGAAAAATACTAAAAAAACAGTAAATATTACTGCAATTTACTACAAATTTAGTAAATATAATTACTAAAAAAATCATAAATATTTCAAATTTTTGCCCTATTTAGTAAAAAAAATTACTAATTTTAGTAAATAAAATTGCTAATTTTAGTTAATAAAACTACTACCTATATCAATTTTAGTAAATAAAAATCAGAAAAAAATTATATATAAATGATTTTTTATTTCACTTCGGTTATAAGATATACTTAATTAATCGGTTATAAGATATACTTAATTACATGTCTTCTTAAGCTGTTAAAAAAATGTAGCGTTGATTGTACCACGTAAACGATTGCTAAAAATATAAAAAAGAAATAATATTTTCTCAATACATGTTCAAATGTATGTACAAACATTTTACTACAGAGGGTGCTTTTTTTATACATACATTTTTTTTTGTATACGTGTGTGTACCCATAATATTCTTCTTCAGCTCGAATTTTTTTCTTACACAATCATTGAAATAAAAAACGATTTAACAAAAAAACTGATGTAGTTTTATTATTAATTGCATTTTATTTAATGTGCATATTTAAATAAATAAAGAACATTTATATTTAATTACTTTAACACAATTTAATTAAATAAATTTAACATATATTTTTTTTTTACAAACACTCCGTGACTGGGTATCGCGTTGTTACTTTTTCTAATTCTTTTTCGCACTAAACAAACAGAAAAAACAGTTGGTAGCACTGCAGTTAATGCGAGCAAACGTAGTGTTCGCACACACTGCAGCAGCAATCAGCAGACGGCAAAAAATATAAAGTACCTGTTTAATTATAAATTATAAATTTATAAAAGCTGTTCTTATTGTATTTGCAACTTGATGTGCGATTTTGCAATGTTAAGAAATAAAAAATACGGCATTTTAGTGAAATTATAATTAAATAGTGTACTCTTAATTTTTGCTGTCTGCTGATTGCTGCTGAATTGTGAAGGAGCATTTGGTCGCTATTAAAAACAGTGTTGCCATTATCAATATGAAAAAAAAACGCAAAAATCGTAGGAAAAGGGTAAAAATTTACCAAACAAAAATCAACGCCAAGAAAAAAGAGAAAATTAAAAAAAAAATGGAAAATGTGCTTTTTAAGGTAAAAAGGATAAAAAGCAAAAAAAAAATATTTGTTTTTATTATAAATTAAATAAATTAGCTGATACAATCAAAAGTAAAAATAATATTACATTCATATTACTCAAATAATATTAAGATAATGGTTAACATTAAATTTAAAACAAACTTTTTTTATTACATTCAATTATCAAGCCACAGAACTGTTTTAATGAAATGTTTGGGTATTTTATCAGTTTAATTTTTATGCATTTTACTTTATTTTGACAGTAAACAAAATTGTTTAAAAAAACAACAGTCATTAAATATTTTAAAAAATACGTAGTTGTAAAAAAATTTAGAAAATATGTACCAAAAAGTTTTTACACAAATACAAGTAGGAAAGTCCAAACATAGACCGATTGGATATTTTTTTAAGATCTTTAATTACTGGAAAAACACATATAAAACAATTTTGAGAGAAATATGCTTCTTTTAACTGAATATCGGTATGCATTACCATGTAATGCATAGCCACAAAAAATGGAAAAATATGTACTTGTTGTTCCCTACCGCTTACCATAGGCCTTAATTTTTTTTTTAATTTTTCATGCATTACGAAGGTTCATGCATTATTTTGAGTCTTATTCCAAAAAATCATTAATCCTGTATAGAGTAAGGCCACGTTCACACTACATGAACTTATACCTAATTCACACCTTAGATGAAATCACATTCGATTACAACGCATAGCGTTGTTCAATTCTGTGTAAATTGGTTTTGTAAAAACAATAAATTGTATTGAAATTTTTACGAAAATAAACCCCAATTTTTTTTATTTAACTCTATCAAAAATACATATTTTGATTGCGTCATTACAAAAATACAACTCCAAAACCAAAAATTTAAATTAGCCGACGATTGAGAGCAAACGCCGCCGTCGGCAAGCAAATGGGTCGAGTCGCCACAACCGAAAGTTCCTCGTCGGCACAATTTAAATCAATTGTAAGAGTCACTTAATTCAAATTTAAAGGGGTTGTTTGTATGAGGCCAAGGTCCAAACATGGATCAAATTTTCCCAATTTCATTAGGTCTTGGGCTTAACTTTCAAATTTCAGCAAAATCTATTGATAATATAAAAATCACAAATTAAAAAAAAAATGGAAAAAACACCGTAAATACCTTATCTTTAAAAACGCGTATTTAAAAAACGGCAAAAACAAAAAAGCACCAGCAAATACCCGAAATGTAACATAATGGCAACACTGAATTAAAATTAAACGATTTTGCAGCAAAAACAGTTGGTAGCTCTGCTTGTAAACAAGCGCCCCCTTACGGAATTATTACTAACAAAAATAAATTAAAAACCTAATAAATTACTGTATATTAGTACTTTTATGAACTAAAAATAGTAAAAAAATTAGTAAAACCAACTACCAACAAAAATTACTCATAAATAGTAAGAAATACTAATTTTAGCACTTTGAAGATACTAAAAAAACTACTGTAATACTGGTAATTGGTAACTTATTAGTAGATTTGGGTTACCAACGCACTTACTAATTTTTTTACTGTAGAATTATTTTGAGTGTAGAATCGTTTGCAGGGTAAAATGATGTATTCTGGAACAGCCCAGTTGGCAAAATAAAATCAGACCTGACATACTGCTGACACTCCCTTTATGAAATCGCTGACATCTTCATACAATTTTTCAAAATGCCATCAATGACATGTCAGCAGTTGGTCAGCAGTGTCCACCAGTATCTGTGGCCACTAGAGGTGTCCTTAAAAACGAAAATCATCTTTTTACACCTGGTAGGGTCCTAAATTGTTCTTTAGTATCTAAAAATGAGTGAGTCAAAATTTGGGGACAATCGGATAAAACTAACTCGTGCCGAAAATGGATTGAAGTTTTGGGGCATTCTTATATGAAAGAAAAAGCCTTTTTTTGTCGTTTTTGGTAAAATGTTGGTATTTGTTATTTTTTGTTAATTTTTTTGTGAAATAATACGACAATGGTACTAAATTACCTTTCCAAAATGACTAATAAAATTGAATTCGGATAAAAACAAGCATTTTACGCATACATGCCCCAGACCATTGTATGGGTTTTAAAGCCAGAATTTCAAAATTTTCAAAATTTTTAGGCAAAAAAATAAAAAAAAATTAATTTTACTTTATGATCATATTGAGAACATGTTTACGATTAAAAATAGCAGATATGGTAGTCAGGATTTTTTTTTTATTTTTCGCCGGTAGTGATAAAATTTTCGCGGATTCCAAATAAAATTCGTTTTTTCACAATAATTTGGCAAATGTGGGGAAATTTTTTCTTTATTGTACGGAACGAAGCGTAAAATGTAAATTCTATAACTTTTGAGAATCCTGATATATGCAGATATCTTGTTTTATATAAATATGTAATGTCCCAAATTTGTCATTTCACCTCGATGAAAAGGGGTTAAAGGTGCCCTATTTCTCTAAGAGTTTACAGAATTTATGTTTAACACATGGTATAGTACAATACAAAACATTTTTTTCCATATTTGATAAATTACCATAGAAAAACACATTTTCTTTGAAATCCGCGGAAGTTATATCACTACCCACGCCAAATTAAAAAAAAAGCTAGACTACTATATTTGTTAGTTTTTATCTATAACATGTATTTAATAACATTATAAAGTAAAATATAATTTTTTTTATTTTTTTGCCTAGAAATTTTGAACATTTTCAAATTTTGGCTTTAAAAACCATGCAATGGTCTGGGGCATGTATGCATAAAATGCTTATTTTTTATCCGATTTTAATTTTTTTACCCTTTTTGGAAAGGTAATTCAGTACCATTATCATATTTTTTAACAAAAAAATTAACAAAAAATAACATATACCAATAATTTTCAAAAAACTAGAAAAAACGTGTTTTTTTATCACATAAGAGTGTCCCAAAACTTCAATCCATTTTCGGCACAAGTTATTTTTATCCGATTGTCCCCAAATTTTGGCTCACTCATTTTTAGATACTAAACTACAATTTAGGACCCTACCACGTTTTCAAAAGTGATTTTGAAAAATTACCTTAGTCGTAAGGACACCTTTAGTGGCCACTAACAATTCGTTTAAACAACCGCTGACCAACTGCTGACATGTCATTGATGACATTTTGAAAAAGTGTATGAAGATGTCAGCAATTTTATAAAGGGAGAGTCAGTAGTATGTCAGGTGTGATTTTTTTTGCCGACTGGGAGATTATTTGCAACAGAAAATTTTGCTGGGACAAGACTAGGTTTCTTTGCATAATATAGGAGATAAACGAAAAAACTGAGAAATCACTGCTTCCCATCCCCCCGTAATTTTCACCCCTAAATATGAATTTGTGTCGCTAAAATAATACGTGTCCCTTGGTTTTCCTGTTCTACAAAATAAAATCAATTCCATGAAGATCGGCGGGTGACAAAAGGGAGACTTCAGTTGTAAGATTTGAGTTTTGTTCAAACAAACTAACAAAGACTCTTTATGATGTTAGTATCACAAACATCATTTGAAAAATCTGGAAGTTTTGTTTGCCTTTATCAATATTTTTTTTCATCAGTATTTTTTTTCATCAAATTTTTTTTTAATCAATAATTTTTTTCATCAATATGTTCTTTTTCCTCAATATTTTTTTGTCAACAAATTTTTTTTTCATCAATATTTTTTTTGTCTATATTTTTTGTCTATATTTTTTTGTCTATATTTTTTTGTCAACATATTTTTTCATCAAAATTTTTTTTTTTAAATATTTTTTTTAATAATAATTTTTAATCAATATTTTTTTTCTTCAATATTTTTTTTTCAACAATTTTTTTTCAACAATATTTTTTTTTCATCAATATTTTTTTTTCATCAATATTTTTTTTCATAAATTTGTTTTTCTTACATAATTTGTTCCATATATTTTTTTTTATGTTTTCATCAAAATTTTTTTTATTAGAAAATTTTTTATCATCAAATATTTTTTTTTATCAATAATTTTTTTCATTAAAAAATTTTTCATCAACAACTATGTTTGTCGACATAGATGATAGATGAATATCACTAGAATGCCTTCGAAACCTTTACGGATCAATAATATAGAAACATAATAGGGTTCTAGACTGATATTTCAATGCGTTTTGTATGGAATGACAAATGAATATAGCGTTATTTTTTTTAGAAAAAATTTTCTTTGGAAAGAACACCTATTTATGCAGCAAAACATCATGATTAAATGATTTGGGCAAGAGTACAGACTTCACAGACAAGAAGAGACTGTATTTGTAAGTAAAGTATTTAAAAACGTTGCATACATTAAGGCTGGCAATTAAAAAATAAATGTTGCCAACTTTTTTGGTCTACAATTAACATTTAAAGTCATTACCTACTTTTAATATAATATCTGCATTTTTCACTGCTACTATACTCTTCTTTCCACACAAAAAAATATTTATGTTAAACAAAAAAATTAATTTCCTTTTGTAAATTTATATAACTAAGCTTTATTTTTTATTTTAGTTCTTATCAACAACCTGCAATATGTTTTAATTTACCATCAAACATTAACAACTTTTAATTTCCTCCCCCACCATTAGCATCTATCTCTTCCCCATGAAAACAAATTTCAATGACCTAATACCTGTACCCCAGCTTCTGGCAAACTTAAGTATATTTTGGAATATCGAATATTTACTATCTTCCATGTTTATATTTTGTTGGCATCAATACGTACAAGTACTCTGTGCAACATTAGTAGTAGGGAGGACATACAAAATTTACGTACACAAATGACAATAACAACAAACAGCAGTTTGTGTAGCAACACAAACACATTCATTGATGATTACTTAGGCCAAAATCATTTAAAGAGCCAAATAGCTGGCCAGCCAGCCAACCACAAAATTACCGATGAGTTTGCTTAAACAACAACAATAACAGCAACATTAACAGCAAGCATAAGCAAAAAATAAAACCAAAAACTTTTCGTAGTTTTTGTCCTAAAAGTATTTATAATGGTCATAGCTGTATTGGTGATGTTAAGGATACATATTTACTACTCGTATACAAACAGTACACTTGTATGTGTATGTAGCGAAGATCCTTTACAAAAATCTCTTATCGCGCCAAACTGTAAAATTGTCATCCAATGGCGCCATTTTTCGTTCTAAAAATATAATGGTCGTCTTCGTTTACCTAAACTAAACTATAGATGGCCATGGCGACAGTCGCAAAAATAATGGAGCACAAAACAGCTACAAAAAAAAAACATGGAAAATATGCAGGCAGGTTTTTCATTTATTGTCATAATGTTGGAAAATTTTATTTTTTTGTTCATCGTTACTCCCCCTCCATCTACGAATTATTAAACAACCAACACTATGAGTACTTTTAAAAATCACCAATTTTTAAACTTTTCGATTTCCGTTTTTTTATTTTGCTTTTTTGTAATGTAGAAGACAGTAATAGAAAATTGCAAAAGTTGTTCAAAAAAAAAAGAATATTGGTAGTGCCATTAACTAACGTTGAAATAAAATTAAGTGTTTGGTATGAAAATACCCTACATTAGAAAAGATTTAAGCTGAATTCACAATGACGGGATACTCTGTGCCAGAAATTGGATTTTGTTCTTTTTCTCTTTCGCACTTACACATATTTTATATGATGTCGTCTCTATTTTAAGAGATGGTACTCTGTTCTACAGACTTCTGTCGGAGCCTTTAAACATACATGAGGGACAAAAAATGGACTATTTTAAGTCTGAGAGCCCTGGACTTGCCTGAAGGTTTCCTTCTTTTGGCTTGTATAACCCACCCTCAACTCAACTCAACGACAAAAAAAAACTATTTTAACAGAGTTACAGAGTAAAAAGTTATCAGAAATTAAAAAGTTTCAGCTTGTGAAGCAAAGCATTAACTCTTAAAAAGCTTAAACAGCTCAAATTTAAACGGTTTTTCTCATAATCATTTTTCGAAATCGTCTGCCTCAATACAGCGAAAACAGGTGGACAGATTTTAGATCTGTTTTTTTCAGCTGTAGAGAATTAAAAACTAGTCCCTGATGTAGAGATTTTTCAACTTTTTTATTTTATACTTTTTTTATACCCAATAAAATTGATTTTAGCTATTTTTTCATTTTTTGAGTTTAACGTCATAAATTTTTTACTAAAATTAAAAATTTTAAAATCCGGCTACGTCAGGGATTTTTTAACCTATATTTAATTCGGCAAAATAAAATTTACAGAACTAAAATCGGTTCACCCTTTTTTCTGTATCGTTGCAGCCGATTTGGTATTTTAAAAAACCACCCCATAATAAATTGATGGCCATGGCAACCCTGGCAATCCAAAAGTTCATCTATGTGCTCGATTCTCAAATACGACTTCACCATTCACCAATTTTTTAAAAAGTTTATATTCTTGCGAATTTTGAGATTTTAAATTTTTTCTTGTAACAATTAAAGATCTAGCTAATATCTTTAATAATTACAAGAACAAATTTGAAAATCTGAAAACTCGGAAGAATATCAAATTTTTAAAAATTAGGTGAATTTTGAAATCGTATTCCAGAATCGAGCACTATATATTTTCTTAAATACTAAAAAAATGTATTTTCTAATACAAGAAAAAAAATTTCAATCTTCTTCTATATTTATTTATAGCTTTTTCAAATATTTTATTTCAAAAGAATTCTAAATGTATAGCCCGCCTTAATATAACCCTCCCTTTGTATATTTGCTCCCCTTTCGCGGTCGTCTCATATCACTGTACAACAAATTATGGGTCATCGCTTTAAGCCTCAATGACTTCAACGCCATATGCAAGTAGACGATCAAAAAGACAAAGTCACCAAAGGGTTTTGCAAAGTCAGTTCGGTTTTATTTTTTATGGCCCACTGAAGTTTTAATTTTTTTTTATCTAAGGCGTTTGGAATACATCAAAAAAATATAACAAATCACATCTGAGCTTCAAAACATGAAAATGTCTGCATTGACATTGTACGGTGGCTCTTTTCTTAAAACATATTAACCCTCTAACTGCCATTTTAATTGGCAATTTAAGACCTTTTTCAGAAACTAAACACAAAACTCTAATAAAACGTTCATTTAAAGGGTTAAAAAGTTCTACAAATATATTGCTCATAAAATTTCAGTAGGGCCTGTCAAAGCTTGAAAGTTTGTGCGAGATGCACAAAATGCATAAAATTGGACTAATATAAAAAAATCGATAAAAAAAACTGTGAAAATATACTTCTGATCTTAAACATATATTTTGAAGTGTTTTATAAAATTTTATGATTATTCTTTTCTTTGACCGAATTAATCCTCTATGTCTCAGGATCTGAGACTTTTCTATAGAACAAATGTGTCAGATTCTGATAATTTTTCCCAAGGAAAAATCTTTTCCTACAGAAAAAGTCTGAGATTCTGAAACATTTTTCCTGTAAAATCAGACTTTTTCTGTAGGAAAAAATTACCTGTTAAACTGACTCAGAATCTAAGACTCTAACTGAGACCATTTTACTGGAAAAGTGTCTCAGAAGATAAGAGTTTTTATATAAAAAAAATTCTCAGAATTTGATACTTTTTCTATAGGAAAAGTGTCCTAGAATCTTAGGCTTTTTCTATAGGAAAAATGTCTCAGAATCTGAGAATTTTTCTATAAGAAACTTTTTCTAAAAAAAGATGTCTCAGAATCTGACATTTTTTATTAGGAAAAATGTCTCAGAATCTGTCATTTTCTATTTTGAAAAATTTCTCAGAATCTGAAGATTTTTCTATAAGAAAATTGTTTCAGAAAAATATAAGAAAATTATCTTAGAATCTAAGACTTTTTCTATAGAAAAAATGTTTTAGAATCTGAGATTTTTTCTATAGATGTCATAGAATCTGAGACTTTTTCTATATAAAAAATGTCTCAGAATCTGAGACATTTTCTGTAGAAAAAAAATCCTACTTGTTGTGTGAATGTCCGAGTCTGATGAAACGTCGTCTTAAGTATTTGGGGCAACGATTTTTTGATGACCTAGATTGCCTAAAGAGTGCCCCATTGACATCTCTAGCAGAATACCTTAGAAAATCGGGGTGGTTTGAGAGGTAGAATTTTGTATATCAGAGGGGAGTAGAGAGACAACTTTAGGGGAATCACAATGGGCCTTATGGCCTCCGAGTGACTTCGACAAATTGGCGGACGCCTATCCTAACCTTCTATAGGAAAAATGTCTCAGAATCTGAGACTTTTTCTTTACGAAAAATATTTCAGAACCTGAGACTTTTTCTATACAAAAAATGTCTCAGAATCTGAGACTTCTTTTATCCGTGAAATATCGCAGAATTTGAGATTTTTTCTATAGGAAAAATGTCTCAGAATTTGAGAATTTTTCTATAGGAAAAATGTCTCAGAATTTGAGTTTTTCTATAGGAAAAATGTCTCAGAGTCTGAGACTTTTTCTATACAAAAAATGTCTCAGAATCTGAGACTTTTCCTTTACGAAAAATTTCTCAGAGTCTAAGACTTTTTCTATATGAAAAAATGTCTCAGAATCTGAGACTTTTTCCATACGAAAAATGTTTTAGAATTTTAGACATTTCTTCTACGAAAAATGTGTTAGAAATCTGAGACTTCTTCTATTTAAAAAATGTATCCGAAGCCGAGACTTTTTCTATACAAAAAATATCTCAGAATCTGAGACTTCTCCTATCCGTGAAATATCTTAGAACTAGAGACTTTTTCTATACGAAAAATTTCTCAGAATCTGAGACTTTTCCTACGCAAAAAATTTTTCAATATCAGAGACATATCTTCTTCGAAAAATATCTTAGAATCTGAGACATTTTATATACGAAAATTGTCTCAGAATCTGACGTTTTCCAATCGGATTACACTAACTCTGTTGATGCGCTGAACACGAATATCAACAAATTTTTAAAATCGGTCTAACGGTTTTCAAGATTTTGCTATTTGAAATTTGCAACAAAATTTCGGTTTTTCCTATGTTCAAGATTTAAATAAAAATCACAACATTGTTTTGCATTGAATCTTACATAAAGCAAAATACATTTGTTATAAGGGTTTGAGTTGAAAAATGTAGAAGAAAAATTTTAATTTCTAAAAGCTATAGACATTTCTGGTATTCCTATACCGGTTTCGGACAGTTCCAGTTGACTGTCTTCATCAGTAGGATTTAAATGCCAGTTTGTTTTTGTTAATGGTAATTGTTTTTCTAATATGTGAATTTTTATTAATATCAATGCCCAGTCACCAAAGCATTGATTAGATATGTGTTGGATAAATAAAAAAATACATTCATTGATTTACCCCCAGTTTCTGTAATACGAACGCCATTCGTCTGCGACGAATTTGTATGTATTTTGTTTTTGTTACAATAACAAAATACACACAAATTCGTCAAAAACGAATGGCGTTCGTATTTCAGAAACTGGGGGTTAAAATTAATGTAAGCCAAATCCGAACATTTTACCCGTGGCGCGATTCGATCAAAGTATTGGATCATTAAAAATTTAATTTTGACATACTACATACAATTATTAAATTTAAAAAAGTTCGAAGATCTTTAAAGCGGTTTTCGAAATATCACAATTTTGACATTTTTAAAAAAAATTTCCAAAAATTGCGGATTAGGGATTATACACTAAAAAAAAAAAGTTTGTAAAATTACAAGCAAAAGGTCTTGTAATTCTATTTTACTAATATTTTTGTCTATTTACAAAAATTCTTGTATTTTTAATAAAACAAAAACTACCGTGCGCTTTGTAATTTTACTTTAATATGTTGGTAAATTTATTTAACAATTTTTTTAGGTAAATTAACAAAAAAAATAATTATTTTACAAATTAAAAAAAAAATTACAAGGTGTTTAGTTGTTTTACACAAGAAAATTGTAATTGTACAACAACATTTTATTTGATAGTATTTAGTCTTTCTACCAAAAAATGTTTTATTACAAACAATTTTTTTTTCAAGATTTTTTAGTTTACAAGGTTTTCAGTATTTTGACACAAAAAAATGTAATTAAACAAAAATTTGTATTGAAAAATAATTATGCAACAATAGGAGACGCAAAAATTTTCTAAGTCCATATTTTGTTAAAAATTATTTTTTATAAATAAAAAATTTCATAAAAAAATTTTGAAAATTTTAATTGAATATCAAGACAAATTTTTGGTAACTTGCTTTAAGTAAAATACCACAATTTTTATATGTTTTTACTATAGTACTATTATTGTTCTAGTTTTTTTGTTTGCATTTTTACCATTTTTTTGGTAATTTTACCATATTTTTTTGGTACTTTTTTTTTTAAATCTGGCACTAAAATGTCAATCAAAAGCTGTCAATTATGAAAAATTAAGTTTTTTCTTATTTTATCAGGTACACTCATAAAAATATGTTAGTATTCCTTACAAAAAAGTCTGTTACCATTACTAAAAAAGTTTTCAATTTGTGCCCGATAACTTTTTCAGTTACCATTACAAACTTTGGTTTTCAAAATTTAGTAAACTTAAAATAACTGGTAAAAATTAGTAATACAGAATTTTTCTGTACTATTTTTGTAAAATTAATTTTAAAACCCATTTTTAATAAGTGTGATTCAATATTAAAAATAATAAACATATGTATTAATAATCATCAAAGCGTTGGTCCACTGTTTTAACATTAAAAGAAAAAAAAGTAATAATATATATTTTTTAATGCTCTTTTTAATTTCCAAATATTTTAATAAAATTTAAATTTTTTAATAAAGTGTATATTTTTTCTAAAAAAAAAACAAAATTTACTAAGTAATATTGTAAAATTTACAAAATAATTATCAAAAGTTAGTACGATAATTTTTAAAAAATCAACTGAAAAAATTATTAAAAAATCAGTAAAAAATCAATAGTTTGTAACGCAAGTTCACAAAAAAGAATTACTAAAAAATTATTTTTTAGTAAGAATTAGTAAAAAACCTGTAAAGTTGGGTTACAAACCATTTTACAAACTTTTTTACTGACGTATTTTTTTGAGTGTACTTAAACGTCCAATCTACAATATCCAAAGTTTTTTTATAATTTTTTAAAAATACTTGCTAAAATAATTAAAAATTCGAAAAAAAGGTAATTTTTTTGACTAGTTTTTCTTGAAAATATAAAATTTTCTTGTGTAGCCTCCTTCGCAATTCTCATATGTTCTACTTAAGAAAAACGAAATTCCGAAAAAAAAAATAAAAAAGTGCAGTGTTATACTCTAAAAAGTTTGTTAAAAGTGTTCAAGTGAAAAAAAAAAATCATTTCAGGTTGTTAAAGTGCTACTCCAGCTGCCGAAGAAGGAAAAATAAGTTGCACCAATGGAAAAAACTTTTAAATTTACAAAACCAATATGTAAATATACCAAATTTTTTGTTAATTTACAAAACAAATATGAAAGTTTAGCAAAAAAAGTTGTAATTTTACAAAAATGAAGTAGAAAATACAAAAACAATATTGTAAATTTACAAATTATTTGGTTAAACTACTGTTTTTACGGCAAAAAAATAAGAAAAAATGGTATACTTACAATAAAAATTGTAAATTTACCACTTTTTACTGTAAATATACAAGTTTTTTGCCATAAAAAACTGTAGTTAAACCAAACTATTTGTAAATCTACAATTTTATTTTTTGATTTTCTACTTTATTTCGTAAATTTACAACTTTTTTTGTAAGTCTACAATAATATTTTACAAAAAAAATTGTAAATTTACACTTTCTCCCCGTATTTTTTTTGTTAAATCAATTTACAAATTATCCCCGTAACATTACGGGGATTCTTGCTAGTACATATTTTACAAAACCTGCCCCGTAAAATCACGGGGATTTTATGTCATTTTACAAACTTTTTTTTTTGAGTGTAGAGACTGAGACTAACTTACATTCAAATTAACAGGGGAAGTCTCCCTGCGGATCCTTATGGAACTGGTTTTATTTTGTTGAGCAGACAAAATAAAGGGACTCGTATTTTTTTAGCGGTCCAAGTTCATATTTAGGGGGTAAAAAGGAGGGTTGAAGAAAAGACAATTTTTCATTTTTTTTTTCGTTTATCTCTTATATTATGCAAAGAGGCCTAGTCATGTTACATACCAAATGAAAGGTCATTGGAAAGCCTATCTACGTGTGTTAAGAACGTGTCCAAACATGCACAACTTTTCCTCATATTAAGTAAAATACCAAAATTTTAGGACATTTTTGTTAATAAGTCAAAAAATATTAACTTCTTTGGCCCGCTGTTAGCACCACGTGGTAGGTATTTTTAATACCTTTATTCTGATACCACATATGAGTCATTACACAACAAATTTCCCGCTACAGAAAAACATGTGTCCCCTAAATTTCCGAATAGGTTGTTTGGATAGCCTTATATGGAACTAAGAAAATTGCGTTTTTGGTTTTTAATCTAATTTTCAAAAACTGGGCTTAGGAGGCGTGGTCAAATATTGGAAAAATGGTCAAATTTGTGGCGAGTTGCCTTAATTAAATATTTATCACATTAAAACGGAATGCACTACAATCTCAAAATTTTCAGAACCCGTTCTGAAATTTTCCATTTTTTTAAAAAGTCAATTTATCAAAAATCCGGCCACTTTTTTTATATTTATTTTTAAAGTTTAGATGTTTGTCCATCCAAACAAAAAAATTCAAACACGCGTTTTTCGTTTTTTTGGAGAAAATCGCATTAGAATTTTAAATTTCATAACAATTTTGTAATTTGCTTGTATTTTCTTGTTTTAATGTTGCGAATGATTATTATTAATTGCATAAATATTACTCATACGCTCAAAAATTGGGAGTTTTTCTTTTTAAATTCCCGACCATAGGAAAAAAATCACATTTTATGCAAATTTAAAGTAGTTATATCTCGAAAACAGTTCGATTAATTTTAAAATTTTTTTGATATTCGTATGAATAAAAATTAATAAATTTCAAAAAGTTAAATTTTATTCGATTGGCGTCAAATTTTACAACATAAATTTTAGGTATAATGGAATAAAAATTTGCCGGACACTTAAGAAAATTAAAATTTGAAAAAAAAATGTCATTCTAACTCCCATATCGCGGTTGGAAGGTATGAAAAAATCTTAAAAACTTTCAAGGTAGCTTAATCTTTAAGTCGGCATCACTCCACTCAAAATATTCTTTATTTGCTTTGATTATATTTTCTAATAAAAAAATCTATTTTGACTTTTAAGCAAATGTTGCCAAGTATTTTATAATTTTCTTATATTTTTTTTGCTTCTTCCTTGTCACATTTATAATATTTTTCAATGTTTTTTTTTTTGCTGACTACGAGTACATACAACTTTTGATTGTAAAGTTTGTAGTCATTTTTAGTATTATTTGCAGTCATTTGCTTCTTTTTTCATTTTCACATTATTTTTATTTTATTTGTTATTGTTCCTTGTGAGAGAGTCTACTCCTCTTTTATGCTAACAACAAAAAAAAAAACTGTCCTTTGATGCGTATCGAATTTCTTAATAGCCTTTAATTTGTGATTGAAAGTCCTTTCTTTTGCTTTTGGGTGCTCGTAGCTAAAAATTAAGAACTCAAATATTATGGTTTTGTTTATGGGAAAAGTTTTTTATTCAAAAGACAAGTTTTTAGTGGTTTCTTAGTTTTTTTTTTTGGTTCTCAGTTGACCAGACTCATTTACTGTGATTTTAAAAACATGTTTCGTAGACAGTTTAAAACATTAATGTTTTATTGTTACAAAAGGAAGCTTTGATAATTTTCCAGGGGAAAGTTTTTGGCATATTTCAATTTTTTTTACTTTGTAAGTATTAATTTTTATTAGTACCTACTCTTGTTTAATATTCAAATAATGTTTTAATATTTTTAGCAGCAATTATAAATAAAGTTTAGATTTTTTTTAATTTTGTATTGTTTTATTTGCGCGGAGGCGGAAAATATAGATTTTATATTTTAAGAAATATATATCTGGAGCAGTTCCTTTCAACTTGTCGTTTTTCACCCCACTCTATTCAACATTTATTCAAAGAGGGTTCTTAATTAGCACATTTTGTCTGGTTTGTAGTGTTTATGGTTTTGTAAAGTAAATGTTTGAAAATTTATTGTTTATTACTTTGTAAGCTCTTGAAAAAAAATAAATAAAAAAAAAAATACATATTGAAATGGGGAAAAATGTAATCGATCGTTATTTAGTGGTATAAAGTTAATTAAAAAGGGAGTTTTCTGTTTGTTTTGATAGAAAATAATGAAAATTTATTGTTGAATAATGCTTTACAAAATAAAAAAAACTCCCCAAAAGTATGCTACAAATGGTACTGATTGTAATATGTAATAAATATGCTTTAAGTTTTAAAAGGTTTTAAAAGTAAAATATCAAAATTTTTAAATTTAGTAGAAAAATAGTGTTAAATTTACAAAAAACTGATTTTCAGAGATCGTTAAGAGGTTGCTGAAATTAATTTGATCAAAATATAATAACACCCTCTACCTCGTAATAAAGATTATCTCAAAATACGTTACGGGAAAAAACGATTTTTTTAAACAAAAACTTTTTATAATAAAATTTTTCTTGAAAAAATAATTAAAAAACAATTAAAAAAGTTAAATTCGGTATTGCCGAAGGTATGAATACCCTCCACAATGTCAGAAATTTTATTGCAAAAAACTTTATTCAAAAAAAAATTGTTTAAAAACAAATTTTGTTAAATTATTTAATTTTGAACAAAAAAAAATTTGAGAAAAACCAAGCGGACCAAAAAAATTTACGTTAAACAAATACTAAATAAGGTGTTGATTTTTGTTCGACCTTTTAGTTAAATATATTAAATAAAATACTCGAGCTCGAGGTTTTAGTTATGTTAAACATATACGTATATCAATATTGGAACAAATAGTTTTTTTAATTTCCGCGGAATTTGTTTTTAACATGATAATGTTTTTAGGCTGGTGTCTAATCTTAAAAAAGTTTCAGGACGCCATCTTAGTTTGACTATATAAGCTAACAATTAACGAAAAAGAAAATTACAATTACCATTTTCATTTTCTTAAAACCAAAAATTTTAGTAACTTGTGTTTGTAACTTGGATAATAATTCACCTCGTGGTGAATAAAACCGTTTTTCACCAGCTGGTGAATAATTTTTTTTTCATAAATTTTTTTTTTTGCATAAATCTTTTTTTTTCATTAATTTATTTTTTTTTTTTCATTAAATTTTTTTTCGTCAATTTTTTTTTCCATAAATCTTTTTTTTCATCAGAATTTTTTTTTCCATCATTTTTTTTTTTCAATCAAATTTTTTTTTTCATAAATTTTTTTTTTCATAAATTTTTTTTTTCATCAAACATTTTTTTCCCCTTCAATTTTTTTTTAATGAATTTTTTTTTTCATCAATTTTTTTTTCATGAAATTTTTTTTTTATAATTTCATTTTTTCATGAATTTTTTTTTACATAATTTTTTTTCATCAATTTTTTTTAATGAAATTTTTTATTACATCAAAATTTTTTTTTTATCAATTTTTTTTCTAATCAAATTTTTTTTTATAATTTGTTTTTCATCAATTTTTTAAATCAAAAATCTTTTTTTAAAAAAAATGTTTTTTCATCAACTTTTTTTTCAAATTTTGTTTTCAAAAAAAATTTTTTTTTTTTTTTATCAAAAACTTTTTTTCATCAAACATTTTTTTTCACCAAAAATAATTTTTCCCATTTCTCTCAATCTTTTTTTAATGATTTTTTTTTATAATTTATTTTTTCGTGATTTTTTTTTTACGTAAATGTTTTTCATCAGTTTTTTTTTATGAAATTTTTTATTACATCAAAATTTTTTTTATCAATTTTTTTTCTAATCAAAATTTTTTTTTATAATTTTTTTTTTTTCATAAATTTTTTTTTTACATCAAAAGTTTTTTCTTTTGATCAAAAAAATTTTTTTTAATCAACATTTTTTTTTTTAATTTTTTTCCCAAAAAAAATTTTTTTTCAAAAAAAAATTTTTTTTTCTTTATCAAAAACTTTTTTTCATCAAACATTTTTTTTCACCAAAAATAATTTTTCCCATTTTTTACCAAAACTACTTTCCTAACAAGTCTAAACTTTTCACATAAAAATGTTCCATTTGTTTATCAATATACATAAAACAAGTCATAAAACAACTCTCCAAAACGTAAAAACACTTTTTTCCACTTTTTTTGCACTCATTCACCAAATGTACACCTATTTTGGTCTGGACTACATCTTGCTTTCCACAGACAGATGGACAGATATATATAGCTACACTCAAAAAAAAAAGTTTGTAAAATGACATAAAATCCCCGTGATTTTACGGGGCAGGTTTTGTAAAATATGTACTAGCAAGAATCCCCGTAAAGTTACGGGGATAATTTGTTAATTGATTTAACAAAAGAAAATGTAAATTTACAATTTTTTTTGTAAAATATCATCTTCGAGGTGAACATTTTTTTTGTAAATTTGCAAAAAATTTGGTAAATTTACAAAACAAAATTGTAAACTTACAGAAAAAGGTTGTTATTTTACAAGGAAAAATAGAAAATGAAAAAAATAAATTGTAGATTAACAAATTATTTGGTTAAACTACTGTTTTTTATGTAAAAAACTTGTATATTTACAATAAAAAGTGGTAAATTTACAATTTTTATTGTATATGTACCATTTTTCCTTATTTTTTTTGCCGTAAAAAATTTATAAAATTTGTAAATTTACAATATTGTTTTTGTATTTTCTATTTCATTTTTGTAAAATTACAACTTTTTTCGTAAGTATACAATTTTGTTTTTTAAATTTTCATATTTGTTTTGTAAATTTACAAAAAAATTGGTTTATTTACATATTGGTTTTGTAAATTTAAAGGTTTTTTCCATTGGTGCATCTTATTTTTCCTTCTTCGGCAGCTGGAGTAGCACTTCAACAACCTGAAAAGATTTTTTTTCACTTGAGCACTTTTAACAAACTTTTTAATGTATAACACTGCACTTTTTATTTTTTTTCGACATTTCGTTTTTCTTAAGTAGAACATATGAGAATTGCGAAGGAGGCTACACAAGAAATTTCTTATATTTTCAGGAAAAATTAGTCAAAAAATAACATTTTTTTTTTGAATTTTTAATTATTTTCACAAGTATTTTTAAAAAATCGGAAAAAAAAAATTTTGGATATTGTAGATTGGATGTTTAAGTACCAGTTAAAATAAGAAAAATTTGATTTTTCATAATTGGCAGCTTTCTATTGACATTTTAGGTACCAAATTTAAAAAAAAATTACCAAAAAAATATGGTAAAATCACAAAAAAAAATGGTAAAAATACAAAAAAAAAAAAACTAGAACAATTATATAGTAGAAACACATAAAAATTGTGGTATTTTACTTAACGCAAATTACCAAAAAAAACGGTGTAAAATATATTTATAAAAAATTATTTTTAACTAAATTTTTTACTCCAAAACGCAAAAAAAAAATCAGAACTTAGAAAATTTTTGCGTGTCCTATTGTTGAATAATTAATTTTTTTTTTGTAAAACAACATTAATTCTAGTAATAAAATAAGTTTTGTAAAATTACATTGGAATTTTGTACTTTTCAATACATACATTTCAAACTGAAAACCTTTTAAACGATCTTAAAAAAAAAATGTTTGTAATAAAACAATTTTTTGGTAGAAAGACTAAATAACATCAAGTAAAATTTTGTTGTACAATTACAGTTTTCTTGTGTAAAAAAACTAAACACCTTGTAATATTTTTTTAATTTGAAAAATAATTCACTTTTTTGTAAATTTACCTAAAAAATTTGTAAAATAAATTTACCAACATATAATGGTAAAATTACAAAGCAAACTGTAGTTTTCGTTTTATTAAATATACAACATTTTTTGTAAAAAGACAAAAATATTAGTAAAATAGAATTACAAGACCTTTTACTTGTAAATTTACAAACTTTTTTTTTTGAGTGTAGAGTTTCTTAGAAATGGATCAATAATATATACGAGGCATTCCACACCAAATGTCCAGCGAAAAAAAACACGTGTACCGTAAACTTCTGAATCGCTTTTATGGATAGCCCTATATGGAACTTAGAAAATTGCGTTTTTGGTTTTTCAATTTTTCAAAAACTTTGCTTAGGAGGCGTGGTCAAATATTGGAAAAATGGTAAAATTTGTGGCGAGTTGCCTTGATTAAATATTTATCACATTAAAACGGAATGCACCACAATCTTAAAATTTACATTCTTATATAAATTTGTATGGGCTATCGATTAAAATTTTTTTTTGGAAAATTTTAAGAACCCGTTCTGAAATTTTCCATTTTTTAGAAAAGTCAATTTATCAAAAATCCGGCCACTTTTTTTTAATTTTTTTTATTTTTTTTTTTAAGTTTAGATGTTTGTCCATCCACTTAAAAAAAATCAGAAAAACATTTTTCGTTTTTTTCGAGCAAATCGCATTTGAATTTTAAATTTCATAACAATTTTGTAATTTGCTTGTATTTTCTTGTTTTAACGTTGCGAATGAGTAATATTAATTGCATGAATATTACACAGAAAAAAAAATTTGTCAATACAATTAATTTCATTGTTAATACAATTAAACATTTAATTGAAACTGAGCCTACATTGGATTTTGTCAATACAACAATGGCATTTGTAACTTTTGAAAAAAAAAATCAACATCATTCATTGTTACATTAACAATGAAATTAATTGAAAAATTTGTAAAATCTAAAAATAGAATAAAAAATAATCTGAAATCTAAAAATAGAATAAAAAATAATCTAAAAATAGAAAAAAAAAATAAAATAAAAAAAAAAATGTCTACCGCCATCTGGCATCGAACCCGCAACCTTCGTGCTACGCGTCTAGCACACTACCACTGTGCTATCCTTATACATATTTGTATTTGACTAAACGTCATATTTAAAACAGTCTACAATTAGAATGATAAAAAAAAACTAAAATTGGAAATTAAAAAAAAAAAAAGTTCCGCCAACTGGCGTCGAACCCGCAACCTTCATGATTCGAAGCTAGCACACTACCACCGTGCTATTCCTCATGTATAATTAAAGTTGACTAAATGCGTACATAAGGTGTCTGTGATTTCAATATGCACTTTTTGCGTTTTTAAAAATAAATAATAATCTCAAATAAAAAAAAACAAAAATAAAAAACTGTTCCGCCAACTGGCAGCGAACCCGAAACCTTCATGATTCGAGTTTAGCACACTACCACCGTGCTATCGTCGCATATATTTGTTCTTGATTAAATGAGTTTATAAATTGTTTGTGTTATTAATGTGAATTTTGTGGAATCTTTAACAATGATTTTAATTCATGCGTTTAATTGGAAATAAAACCGGATTTTTGTCACATTAACAATACACATTGTTGATACAATTAAAAACGTTGTTGAACTAGTATTTCGTTGGTAACAATTTGTTTTGTTACTCTTGATTTTACGATATTTTTTTCTGTGTACTAAAAATACAAGCAAATTACAAAATTGTTATGAAATTTAAAATTTAAATGCGATTTTCTCGAAAAAAACGAAAAATGTTTTTTTGATTTTTTTTTTGTGGATGGACAAACATCTAAACTTAAAAAAAAAAAATGAAAAAAAAAATGGCCGGATTTTTGATAAATTTACTTTTTTAAAAATGGAAAATTTCAGAACGGGTTCTGAAAATTTTCCAAAGAAAAAAATTTTATTCGATAGCCCATACAAAACTATATAAGAATGTTAAATTTTAAGATTGTTATGCAATCCGTTTTAATGTGATAAATATTTAATCAAGGCAACTCGCCACAAATTTGACCATTTTTCCAATATTTGACCACGCCTTTTAAGCCCAGTTTTTGAAATTTAGAAAAACCTAAAACGCATTTTTCTTAGTTCCATATAGGGCTATCCAAACAACCTATTCAGAAATTTACGGGACACATGTTTTTCTGTAGCGGGACATTTGGTGTGGAATGCCTCATACACATAATGGGGTCCTACACTGATGTTTCAATTCGTTTTGCATGGAATAGCAAAGTAATACAACATTATTTTTTCTAAAAAAAACTTTGCTTTGGGAAGTACACCCAAATCTTCCGAAACATTATCATGATTTAATGTTTTGGGCAAGAGTACAAAATTCGCAGACATTTTTTTAAGTTTTGCATGGGCTATCGATTAGATTTATTTGTTTTTGAAAAAATCAGATCTGGTTCTGAATTTTTAAAATTTTTGATAAAAAATACTCGACAAGTGTTTCGATATTGTTGGTATTTTTAAGAGCATTTTGCAAATTGGCAATCATTAGTGGCAAAACTTAAAGTCTTATATTCGTATGTAAGAAAACAAAATGAGAATTTATGAACTAAATTTAAAACGAAATGGGCGACAATTCCATTTCTTTTTAAACACAAAAAAAAACCAAATACTATTTGCACTGAAAAAATACCGCAGAGTTTTGTACTCTGCCCAAAAAATTAAATAATGATAATGTTTTATTTAATAAAAACTTTTTACGAATAACCCTCACATATTTGCAAAAAAAATATGTAAGGGTTAAAAAAATATTCAGAAAAAAAGAACTCCAAGAAATTTATCAAATTTATCAATATGTACAAAAAATTAGGAAAACTACACTCAAAATAATAACTCTGGTAAATTACAGAAAAACTCTGCTAATTTAACAAAGTTCACCATACTTTTCCAGCTAGCAACATTACGTGGTAATTTTACTAAAAAACTCTGTAAAATGATTTTTACAAAAAAAACTCTTAATTTACAGACTTTATAGTAAAAAATTGGTTAAATATTAGAGTCTTTTGACAGAAAAAAACTCTGTAAAATGTTTTGGACAAAAAAACGTCTAGTTTACAGAGTCTCTAGTAAGATATTGGTTAAATAAAGCACCATTTAGCAAAAAAAAAACTCTGTTAATTTACATATATTTGTAAAATGTATTTGATGCAACCAAAATTTTATAGAAAAAAATTTATAGTTAAATGCAGTTTATTTTGGAATTTTCTTTTTTAAGTTTTCTGTGAAATTAATGTTTAAAATACAGACAAAACTTAGTTTTTGGTTACAAAAAATACAAAGTATTTTGCTAAAATCTGTATTTTTGCAGAAATATCTGTTAATAATCTGTAAAATAAAGATTACAAGGTTAAAAGTAATATAACAGATAAAACTTTGTTTTTTGTCACAAAAAATTCAAAGTATTTTCTTAAAATCTGTATTCAGAAAAAATCACAAAATTCAGAAAGAAAAACATTTAGAAAATTTAGAAAAATCTGAATATATAATTTTTTTTTTTATTTATAATTAAAGAAAAAACTATAAAGAATTAATGCAAACAAATTTTTCCCTAACAAAAAGAAATGTACAAGCTAAAAAAAAAATAAATAAAAGAAAAAAAAAAGTTGACAAATCACGGGATTCGATCACCGGACCTTCCGTTTTCCAGTCTGGCTCACCTCAGCTAGGCCACCGTAGCTTATTCAAATATTGATTTAAATTTTGTTATGTTTCTCTTGCTTGTAGATACATATTCGATTTGCAAATATACTGGTTAGTATTGCCATGTGGTAATATTTTATTGGAAAAAACTTGCGATGATGGTAACAAATTTAATTGGAAATGCGATATTTGGTATAGCAATACTGCGTTAATCGATTGACATCTAGCGCCGCTAAGTGTCACTACCAGAACTATGCGTTTTTTTTATTTTATTTATTAATTTTAAATTATTGTCAAAGTTTACGGTTGCAATAAAATGAAAACTATAATTCTTATTTTCTTTTTTGTTTAATCATTAGCTTATATAGTCAAACTGAGGTGGCGTCCTGCAACTTTTTTAAAATTAGACCCCAGCCTAAAAACATTATCATGTTAAAAATAAAAAAAAATATTTGAGTAAATTTTTAATACAATTGAGTAAAAAATTACTCAATTTTGCACCAGTAAACGATATAATAGTATTGAGTAAATTTTTAATAAAAATTTATTAAATGTTCGAAAAAAAAATTTTAATTGACACAATTAAAAATTTACTCAAAATTAATCTATTTATTTTTTTAAAAGTTTAAAAAAGTTTTAAATTTTTTTACAAAAAAAAAAAAAAAAAAAAAAAATTGTTTTTTCAAACTTTACCAAACATATTTATGTCTCAAAAACATAGGAAAATTTTATAAAGACGATTACAAACTTTCATATACATACACAAAAAACTATAAACTAAACGAGAATTCAAAAAACTATGAGAGTTTAAAAAAATTAAAAAAACTATTAAATTTTTATTAAATTATTTACTTAAATTGTTTTTAAAATTTTTGAGTAAATTTTTAATTGCGTCAATTAAAAAATTGCTCAATTTTTGTTTTTAAATTTGAACAAGTGATTACTCAAATTTGTTTCCTCAATATTTTTTTCTGTGTGGGGTCTAAGAAATATACTTCCATGCATTACACACGGAATAATAATGTCAGTTTAACACCATACTGTACTTCGGGAGTATAAGCCGTGTGAACTTCTTTCCCTTATCCGATGTTGCCCGTTTAAGAACTTTACCAACCCATGCCCATTAGAGATATTCATCCCAAACTTCAGAATTTGAGCTCTTTTAGATTTGTACCACCACAGACAGAGCCGATCTCACTCAAATGCAATACATACTATAGGTACTGCCCAAAGTATCAACAAGATGTAATTTTTGTATTTTTTTATGAGCCAAACTACATAGTGTATATCACACACCCAATAACAAATTATTTGCCATACGTTTAAATATTTCCAGACTAATTCTAACATAAATGTAATTTTTTTTCAACAAAAAATCTTAAAACTTATTTTTAAATAAGATTTTTTTCAACAAAAAATCTTAAAACTTATTTTTAAATAGCTGTCAAACACAGAATCCTAGAAATATTCTTTCATTACCTAGATTTTTCCTCCCAAAACTATGCTTTAATTTTTTCTTAAAACAAAACAACTTAAAGTATGCTACACAAATAACTTTTTTCTGCTTGCTTATTTTGCCACTTTCTTACACTCTCTTCCTTTAAATAAGCTTTATCATCTTACCTTTAATCTTTAGTTGTAATTTTTTTGTATTAAATATTCTAGCAAAAGGTTGAATAACCTTCACAATTGCTATCTGCCATCGACATGTTTAGCTCAGTCATACATATATTGATTTTTTTCTTCTATTTTTTTCTCTTTTTTCTAGTACTGTTTTCTTGTACTTGCCTGTAGTATACAATATTAAAAGTGATTACTAAATTAACCTTAACATAAACTTTTTCATTAACACATCACATTCATACAATATGTGTATTAGAAGTGAAACTCATTCTTTCTGTAGTTTTTCAAAACAATAAATATTGTATCCTTAGCAAAATCGATAATAATTAATTGCAAGAAGAAACAAACTTAATACTTTTATGTACAATAATCGTCTGAAGAAAAAAATGTTATTCAAATGAAGCATAGTGGTCGAATTTGGAGTACCCTTTTAGGAACTAAGAACTACACAGAAAATTTTGGCGGTGCACCATGGATCAAAATGTCTCAGAATCTGAGAATTTTTCTATAGAAGAAATGTCTCAGAATCTGAGAATTTTTCTATAGAAAAAATTTTTCAGAATCTGTGAATTTTTCTATAGAAAAAATGTCTCAGAATCTGAGAATTTTTCTATAGAAAAAAAGTTTCAGAATCGGAGAATTTTTCTATAAAAAAAATTTCTGAGAATTTGTCTAAAGAAAAAATGTCTCAGAATCTGAGAACTTTTCCGAAGAAAAATGTCTCAGAACGAGAGAAAAATTCTTAGATTCTGAGACATTTTTTATAATGAACAATTTTACCAGTCTAAAACATTTTTTCTGTAGAAAAATTCTCAGATCATTAGATTCTAGGACATTTTGTCAATGGAGTTAAAAAAAAAAAGCGACAAATTTTTTCTGTGTGTATGTTAAAATGGGGATGGATCCTAGTTCGAAATTTGTATTTATTTACGTCCCGCATGTTAATCTTGCCTTTTGTAGGGTATCCACAAAACAACAAACACGCCTTTTGAAGAAAATTCCAAGAAAAGTATTTCCTCAACTTAAAACCACAAAACTTTTTACTACAAAAAAAAAAAAACTTAATACTAACATAATTAAACATGCACACTCAGGGAGTTGCCACACAGACATATATGAAAAGTTATATTTAAGGCCGCAAAAAGGGTGGTGGTAGTTTGAGGAAACAAAAAAAATCAAACTTCACTTTTGGAAATTGAGTTAAGTAAAGAATAAATCCCTTTTAATTGCCAGCAATGCTGCAACCAAAATTGTAAGGATTTTCGGACATTACACATACAAAAACTCTCATACTTAAACAACAAATCGCATACAAACAAATGTTTGTTAACATGAATGGATGTATGTTAGAGTGGCATGTTTTTTTAAAGTTTTGATTTTCCAAAATGTCTGGGAAATTTTAACATGATAATGTTTTTAGGCTGGTGTCTAATTTTAAAAAAGTTTCAGGACGCCACCTCAGTTTGACTATATAAGCTAACAATTAACGAAAAAGAAAACAAGAATTACTATTTTCATTTTCTTAAAACCAAAAATTTTAATAACAATTTTTTTCATCAATTTTTTTTCCATTAATTTTTTTTTTTCATAATTTTTTTTTCATCAAATTTTTTTTTCATCAAATTTTTTTTTTATCAATTTTTTTCATCAATTTTTTTTTTTCATCAAAATTGTTTTTCCATCAAATTTTTTTTATAAATTTTTTTTTCATTAATTTTTTTTATTATCAATTTTTTTCTCACCAAAAAAGGTTTTTTTCATAAATTTTTTTACATTTTTCTTTTCATCAAAAACTTTTTTTCATCAAATTTTGTTTTCACCAAAAACTTTGGGTTCATTAAATTTTTTTAACATAATTTGGTTTTTCTTGGAAAAAAATCATTTTTTTTACCAAAACTACTTTTTCACCAAGTCTAAGCTTTTCGCATAAAAATTTTCCATTTGTTTATCAAATGTGCATAAAACAAGTTAGAGTGGTATATTATTTGGTGCCGAATCTTTTATACTCTCTAAAATGTAAAAACACTTTTTTGCACTTATTTTTGCACTCACTTACGAAATGTACAGCTCTTTTGGGTTTTTAATAGGGTCCTCTACTTATATTTCAATTCGTTTTGCATGGAATAGCAAAGTAATATAACATTATTTTTTCTAAAAAAATTTTGCTTTGGCAAGTACACCCAAATCTTCCGCAAACATTATCATGATTTAATGTTTTGGCATTTTTCGGTGGAATTTTTTTTTTTGAGTTTAGGCATTTTTAAAATTAGACACCAGCCTAAAAACATTATTATGTTAAAAATTCCCGAACATTCAAAATTTGAAGAAAAAATTTTTTCCATACAAAAATTGCCACTCTAATGTGTATAAAAGGTGTTTACTTAACGCTAGATGTACTAAATATTTTTACTATATATGTTTGTATTTATAGCTGCTGTTGATATTTTCGACTGTGTTGTTTGTGTTGTTTATTCAATGGTTGTTGTTGTTGTTGTTGTTGCAGTTGTTGGTAGTGTTGAGTTTACAAGGAAATCCCTTGGGTTAACAAATTTCAAAATGTAACTCTCTTACAGCACACAAGCTAGACTAAATTTGAAAAACAAACTGGACGTTTTGTAGTCTAACACATATACATGCATACACCTTAAGTAAACACACTCCTACGCCAAAAATAGAAAAGCACTTTAGCGCATTATGTGTACCCAAAATGCACAGACTCAAATATAAGTTTTAGGAAAACTTTTTTGAAAAATACACATACAAATGAACATTTTCTAATGTCTACTACACATATTTAAACTCATATTCCTATGAACACTCATACTTGTGTCCAGCAAAATTTTTTTTTCTAAATAATCGGTTCCAGAATGCATTATGTTATACTGCAATCGATTGTTATAAACATTGGAGAATCGTTGATATTTGTTTGAAGAATTATCACGAAAGTAATCGTCTGTTGGAGCGAGTAGTATTTTTAAAAAAATTGTACATAGAAAATGTTGTTGTAAAAAAAATTGTAGAATATAGTGCTCGATTCGGGAGTACCTTTCCACCATTTGCCAAATTTTTAAAAATTTTATATTCTTCTGAATTTTAAGACTTAATTTTTTTTCCTGTTAAAATTAAAATTATAATTAATATCTTCAATGTTTACAAGAAAAATATTTTAAAATCTTAAAATTCAAAGAGATATAAATTTTTTTCAAAAATGTGTTTGAATAATAAAATATTACTCCCAAATCGAACACATATTCGAATATCTATTGCAATAGAAATCAGTTCCAAAAATTGTTCCTGGGTGTATGTACTTTTTATTTGGAACATTACTAAAACGTTATAATTCATAGACACATTTCAAATAAGCAAGCCAGCAAGTAAACCTTATGTCCTAATGATGATTAGAGATACCATTCATCTGTGCATAGTTTATACTACCATCACCATAATATACACAAACTCCTACAAACATTTCATTTAGTAATGAATCAATGTCAAAAATTTTCAATTTAGTATGAGTATTTAGTAATTTTCCCCATTGAGTACAAGCCTTTCGTTGTTTTTGACTATATTGTATGTATTGCACAAGTCTCTAGGATTTTCAAGTATTATTTAGTATTGTTTATTAAGGATGATAGAAATAAATATATTTCTAAAATTGTTCAAAGGACTCGAGCTTGAGTATTTTAATTTCTTAGAGGAAAGAAATATTTAAGAAAAAATGGTACTTTATGCGTATTCTAAAATATTGATCCCAGAAGCTAGAAATTATAAATGCGTAATACTATAGCTGCAAAAAAAATACTTAAAAAGTAATTTTTCGAAATATCTATTCTAAGCTGGCGAAATTTGAGGCCCATTGTGATTCCCTTAATTGTCAATTTCCTACTCCTCCTCTTCTTCAAAGGTCCACTTCTAACACCGTTAAGGCATTCCAGGTCATCGAAAAGTCTTTGCCCCATATGCTTAAGGCGGCAATTCAGCAGGATCAAACATTCACACAAAAAAGTGCTTCACTGATTTTTTCTTCCCCACTTCCCCAAAACTTTTACAATAGCCATTTTCAGAGATTCCCATACGTACGGTCATTTGGCCAATTATAGAATGTGCTGCTAGTACTCCCACCAATAGGCTAACCGTCCGTTTGCCAATATTTCTTAGGATTTGCAGTGGCCACAGAGTTCGCAATATTCTACACGTAGTCAGTGATATCAATCTATCCTTTATCCTATTCCCTAATATGTATACTGTCAATTTCGTTCTTGAACTCTACTATAGTAACATGGATGTAAGATTCAATCTGTTCCCCCACCGACTCAAAGCCCTTCCTTGCACACTCATCCGTCAGTTCGTTCCCAGCAACCCCACTGTATCTAGGGACCAATACGTGATAAACGAACCCACGCATACTTGGGAAAAATATAATCCCTACACTTGAAAAATATTTAGTGATGGCAGGGTTTTTGGGTCAGCGTACATTAAAATCCACTTGATATGTTTCACCACACTCAGAATGAAAGATAAATACATTTTTTTTTTCTTTTTTTAGCCCATATTATACGAAAAGGAATCAAACCAACATGGAATGGAATGAAATAAAACAGGTAATGAAATGGAATAGAACGGGAACAAAATGGAATGGAACTAGAACGAAATAAAGCAAATTGGGATTCCTTTTATTATTATTTTCCCACACCTCCTAGGTTTTCTGCCCTCTTAGGATATTGCAGTGGCCAGAGAGTTCTATAGAAACTTGTAACGACTCTTTTACCGAAGTCCCATCTAATAGGAAACCATGCTACCTCTGTGACCGGCCGTGCTCATGGAAAATGGGGGGAAGATCTTGTTAACCTATTAGATAGGGAGTCCGCTACGATAAACATAAAAATTATTAGGTAGCTTAAAAAAACCCCGAAGACCAATTACCTTCATAGATATAGAAGAAAAATAATAAGATAGGCGAAGAAGGGAAAGGAAACTGATGTGGAATTTAAGTGGGAAGAGGAAGTAGATGTCGATATCCTCTTCAGGGTCTATACCCTCCCAACCAATTGCTATCTGTTCCCAAAAGTATAAGATAGCCCGATAGTTCCCTAAGCTGAGTTACTTATATGTTTCGTGGAATGATGAAAACCAATTTAAAATTCCATTTTAAGATATTAAAATATTTATTTAACAAAAGACAAGAACGCCTTACATAAACTAATTATATTTATACCCATATTTACTAACTAAAATCGCGAATAGAAACAAGTAGTTGACATATAAAAAAAAACAAAAAAACTAATTCTTTAAAATATCATTATGTTATCGATTTTTCCCCGATAATATTTGGTTTAAGATAAAAAAAAATATTAAAACTAAATTTTAAATTTGGTTAAATTTTAAATGTTAAAATTAAATTTGAGGGTAGAGAAACCAAAAAGTTAATATAAAATTAATAATTAGTGAAATGAAAGTATATTTTGATAACGTTAACTTGTTATCGAACTTTTATAATTATCGATTTTTCTAGAAGTTGGTATTCAAAATTTTGAAAATATTTATTAAATTTCAATCGTATCCAAAATCTTCAAAATTTGGTTAAGTGTAAAAAAAAATATTTAAATAATTTTGACTCACCCTTTTACAGTCCAACGACGACTCCAGGCCTGATGTCGAAGATGAAAACGTAGATAATGGCGGTATTTTGGTTATAAGTGTAAAATAAAGTGTGGGTGTGTAAACTGATTAAATTTTGAAAAATATCGAAATGAAATTTAGTGTTTAAAAGCCGAAATGATAACCCGTAATAAACCGATAACCAAATTAATTAATAAAAAAAACTAATTAAAACAAAAAAAAATAATTTATAATTGATAAAATTAATGTAATCGAAAAAAAAATAATTAAAGATTTATCGATCCCCAAATTAATTAGCAAAACTTACTCAATAACAGAAATCAATTAGTCACAATTAATCGATAACACAAATTAAAAAAAAAATTTGATCAAAAAAAAAAAAAAAATTAATTGCTGAAGAAAAATTAACCGATTAAAAAAACTAAACAAAAATTAATCGATAATAAACATTATTAAAAAAAAAATCTTAAACTACCGAAATCAAAAAAAAATAGTAATTGGTTCTTCTGATACCGCTATCGAAGTTATCGATATCAGATCCAGCGATGATCGCATGAAAATGTGAATATAAAATCTTTAAATTATGACTGATCGAATATCGAAACTATGATACGACACCAATTTCAAAAACGATAAACTTTCCAAATAGCGTTATTGATTCTTGTCGCTATCGAAATAAATGGTAACGGTAGAGAATAATTTCTTAACGATGATATCTCCCTTATCGGACAATGACGGTAGTTATTGATATTAATTACGAGGCTGCTGGCGTCCTCAATGCCAAATTACGTTTTGTAGTTATCGATATCTGATGACACAAGTCGTACTTTTCGATAACAAATTGTCCGGAAATATGTCCTGATTATTAATTACTGGTAATCTTGATTTGAGGAAACCGTAACTCTGTTATATCTTATCACCGTTGATAACGTGTTAAATCCTTTAGCGGATCGCCCTAGGAGATGGTCTGACTGGAACAAAAATTAGCCCTGTCAACAAAAATTTGCCAAAATATTATTCCTCTTTCAGTCAATAAATAAAATGTTCTGCCTACCTTTAACACTTACGGAGCCTTGCCAATTACACTGCAAAAATGATCCAATTGTCAATTACCTTTTGGTGGTTCCCCACGAGCTTTATTTCCAAAAAGATTTATTCAAAATTTCAGTAACCGAATTTCCGTTTGCACAATTGAAAATCAAAATTCTGAATGAAAATTTTTGAAAATTTTTCCAAATGTTTTGTTTGAATTAAATAAAATTTGAATTTTGTTTTGACAATTGTATCATTACAGTGGAGCAAAATAAATATTTACCAAAAAAATATTTTATAAATGTAAGGTGAAACAAAAGTGAGGTCGACCTCACAAACTGAGATGTCAGGTTCAACCTATTCCCCATCCGACTAAGAGCCTTTCCTCGCACACTTATCAGCCAATTCGTTCTCGGCGACCTCACTGTGTCCAGTAGGGTGGCCCAAAATTCCTTTTGCTTCGCTACAGGTCAACGTACCTTAAAAACTGAAAGATGGTATCGTAACTAATATTTTGCGCCAAATTGCAGCACCCTACGACGATTAGAAGGGGATGCTAACTGATCACATGTGTTTGCTACCTCCGAAGAAATCTAAAAAAAAAAATTTTTGCAATACTAAAAATTACAACATGGAATGGTATCGTTACAAGAGCACAAAAGTCACATATTGCCATTTTACCCTAAGGTTGCCTACAAAGGACAATAAGGACATTTTAGTTTCGATTAGGTAAAAAACAAAAAAAAAAAATTTTTGATTTTATACTCAAATTAAAGATATTTGTATTACCTTGCAAATGAACTTTATCGCAACTTTTTTATCCGCATAGTTTTTGAGTTACAGCGGTTTTAACGAAATGCAGGGTTCCGCTTTTTATAATATGTATTTTTTTTGTTTAAGGACAATCTTAGGATAAAATGGCCACATGTGAATTGTGTGCTCTTGTTACGCTACCATTCCATATGATTATTTTTAAGATTCCAATAAATTTTTTTTTTAAGATTTCTTTGGAGGTTGCAAATACTTATGATAAGTTAGCATCCCCTTCCAATCGTTGTAGGGTGCTGAAATTTGGCGCAAATTGTTCGTTTCGATGCCAGCTATCATATTTTGAGGTACGTTCAGTTGTGAGTTATCCTTGGTATTTTTCCATATGTTGATGGGCCACACTAGTGTCCAGGGACCCAGATTAGCTTAACGGTGTTCAGCCAGATTTGTTAAAGGGATTGTATCCAGTTCTTAACGATTCCCGATTTCACAGTGTTTGATTCAAAAGCCGTCAGAGCTGCGAGGGGGAGGTAAGTTGCTTGTCAAATTTAAATCTGCTCGGTTTTATCAGTTGCAAAAAATCCGGAAATCTCAATGGGGCCTTAATTTCAAGGCTTTCAGAGTATACTCCCGAACCCAAACACATATCCATCATCGATCCGTATGTAAAAATTGAGACCACATTGTGACGGGTCGTAAGTCCCTTGTCATAATTATCTGTGTGGCTCTTGCAATTGCAACTACATCTACCAGGAAATCAGTACATTTGTCTGCAAGTCTCAATGAGGGTCTGATTTCAAGGCTTTCAGAATATACTCCGAAACATCTTCGATCCGTCCGTAAAAATTCTCAGCCATAAAAAATTTAACCCCGCGTATTCTTCCCTAGTTGGTACTTGGCCCGAAGGTTCTATCACAGTTCGCCTGCGGTAAGATATATTCGTATTATTGCTTCATTTTCGTCACGCCCTCCTTATTTTATGTGCTCAAATGTCACCAAGAGCGTTGAGTAAGCATTTTGGACTCACCTGGGAGCCCAATTGGCCGATTGTGCTCTTGACGTAGATATCCACGGGCTGAATGTTTAGTATCACTTCCAGGCCAGGTGATGCAATCCACCTTCTGTAGATGGCAGAGATATGATGTCTTATCTACTGCTCTACAGCACACGTGGTTCTTTGGTTTTTTTATACCCTCCCACCACAGTAGGTGGGAGGGTAACGTATTTCCGTGTGTAACGTATCGAAATATCGGTCTAGGCCCCCATAAAGTATATGAACATTTCCATTTAACTTTTGATTTTAAGATTTAAAAAATATTAACATTTTTTTTTAAGGCACATCAAAATCGTTTAGTACGCGTATAAACATGCATTTAGTAAGTTCAAATCCATTCGCGTGAAGAAGTTTCAGCTGACGGCGCGAAAGTTATGGCGGTTTAAAGATTTTAATTGAAAACAAAATCTCTCAAAATTACAATTATTATTAGAATTTAACAAAATCAACGTTAATTAACGTTTCATACTATCCCCAATAATATCCGGATAAATTACGTCCATTAACGTGGATATACAATCAGATTTTTACGTTAAAAGTTTGTTGTAAAAAGTTGCTTTCTGAATGCTTGATATGCAATTTACGCGAAATCTAATGACGATGGACCAAATTAAAGGTCATATTCGGATTTAGCACCCTCAAATTAGTTAAGAAACTTGTGCATACTGCTAAATTGTGAATTTTTAAAAGTGATGCAATTTCTGATTAATGAAATTTTGAAAGATAAATAAAATCCACAATCTTCAAAATTCATTAATGCCGCTCAGTTTTGGGATAAAGCTTTATGAGTAACAGCAATTGCCATTTATAGAAATTAATTTCTATTAGCGGTTTGGGTGTGCCCTGGCGGTTTATCTGGAGACAAAATTGGCGCGTTTTCAGCGTACAGTTACATTAAGTTCCAATTTTTGCACATGATCCATAATACGCATTACAAGCAATCGTCTGACGGGTATATTTTAAATCTAAATTCTTTTCGCGTGAAAATACAAGCAAAAGTTTAAAATCGTGAAATGTCAGATTTTTGCAAAATTTTTGCTAATCAAAATTTGAACACGCTATATCGATTTTATTATAAAAAATCAAAAAATATTTGGATCACGCGATGTGCTGGCCATTTTTAAGAAATATTGCGAATGTGCCTAGCAAAAAAGTGGATTTTTGATAACTTTCACGTTTTGTCTCTCAACCTTTGTCTAGCTAGTTCTCCGCTCCTATTGAGGGCACATTCATGAGACCGGTTTTAAACTGTAGAGAATTACGACAGCTATGATTCTTCGTATCAGCTTTTGAAAAGTATGAAGCGGCGCAAATTTCTTGATCAAAAAACGACGAAAAATTGAAAATGAAGAAATTTTAACTTCAAACCGTTACCACCAAATAACTTTTTTATTACTGATGGCACATCAAATTCATAAATACATCTTTTTTGAACAAGTATATGGACCATATATTTTAAATTTTCGGAAAATACGTTGGACGGCGCAAGTACAATAGGCCAAAGAGTAAATAATTTTTATGAAATTTCAATCGACTTTTCCACTTTTCGAAAGTTTGATTGTCGCTAACTACCGCTAATTAAGATATTTGGCCTTAAGTGTTTGTAAGCTAATTGCATTCGAAGTCCTTTATGCATTTATATCAGTAGATAGCCATTTGAATGCAAATAATAAAAGTTTTTTCCAAAAAACCAAAATTTCAAAGAAATGAAAAGTTAAATGGAAATGTCCATATATATTATTGATCAGTGATCGATTCTAAGACATTCTAGCGATATCCGTCCGTCTGTCTGTCCGCCCGTCTGTACATTTGTCTGTGGAAGACACTATACAGTCTAAAACAAAAGAGCTAGACTACTGAAGTTTGGCACAATTATGTCTTATGGTCATAGGCTGGTTAAGTTCGTAGCTTAGCCAAATCGGACCAGGAGGAGAAAGTTACCCCTTAAAGAGCTAAATCAACCTCTGAAAAACGCATTTTTTTACAGGTTTTATTATACTTTTGTTAAGAAAATTAAATATTTTAGTGTCGAAAGAACTTCCGCGATTCTGTAAATTGGACCTCGGGGACTAAAACAAATGTTTTTTTTCGTGGCCCCCCATTTGTGGGCGTGGATTTAATAGTAACATTTAAATAATGCGAAAATTTTATTACTTAAGTGGCCCCTCATTTTCGTGGCCCCCCATTTGTGGGCGTGGATTTAATAGTAACATTTAAATAATGCGAAAATTTTATTACTTAAGTGCAAAACGGATAATAAATGAATTTTTAAACATAAACCTCGAGGGGGAAAATGACTACCAATTACCCCCTGCCGACCCCACTTCTCTCCCCTCCCCTTCCCCACAAAAAAGCGCCCTGTATTTCTTTTTTTTAATTTTTTTACATATTGGAGGGTGGTAAAGATTCGGCACAGCCTAATTTAACACTCTTATTTGTTTTCTTTCACTTTAAGTAATAGAAATCGAAGCTTGAAAATTTTAATATAGTTGAGAACAAAACTGTTTAAAAACTGTACCTTTTGGAAATTACAATTTTAATGGGTAAAAAACAGTAAAAATTTGTTCTTACAAACAAAAACGAAATTTGATAGTTTCGACCTAAAATTTAATTCGTGCAACGTAAATTCGGTTAATAAATTTGCATTAGGGTTGTCAAAATTGAAAATTCGTAGTCACAACTGAATATGGTAAAATTTGTGTGGCCCTTTTTTATCCATTTCGGCCCTTTTTTACTTCAACTTGGCACTAATCGAAAATTCTCAAATACCAACACTGGCCCACATTATACGGAGAGGAAAGAAACCTACATGGATCGAAATGAAAAAGGAACGAAATGGAATAGAAAGAGATCAAAATGGAAAATACAATGGGAAACAAAATAGAAAGAAACAAGAATTTCAAAATTTGATCTGAACAATTTTTTCGGAGGAGATTTTTTTCTTTTTAGAATAAGAGCAGGTAAACAATGGGTAGAAGTAGATTAAAATGTTACTTTTTATATCTATTGAGATAAAGATCATTTTTTTTTTGTTATTTCCTTAGCCCATATTATACGGAGAGTAAAGAAACCTACATGAAACGAAATGAAAAAGGAAACGAAATGGAATAGAAGGAGAACAAAATGGAATATAAAATGGGAGACAAAATAGAAAAAGTAGGGTTAAAGTTTTGAAAAAAAAAATATTTTTAAACATTTTACTCCACCCTAATGTATATTAATGTCCAGGTTTGAGTATATGTTTGTTTGTGTTGAGTCTCTTCTATTTATATTTGTATGAGTGATAGGTAAATATACATTAATTACATTTAAGATAAACAGAGGAGCATTTTTTTTCTTTTGCTATATTAATTCTCTTATGCTGGCTCTTAAACCTAAATTTATGTTAAGTGTAAGTAAGTACAGAATAAGTAAGTTGTGCAAAAACTATTAAACTTAAGGTACAAAATTGCTATAAGTTAAAATTTTATTTGTATTAAATAATAAATGACCACAACACAAGATAACAAGATAATAAAGATTTACCAGAAATTTATATTTGTTAGTTAAAATATGCAATGATTTTTGTTCTTGAAAGAAGCCATAAAGTATGCTACAATTTTTTATGACGTATTTATATAAAAATTTGTTTGGTATAATTTCTATCGTTAGAAGAGGTTAGGTTTGTGTGAGTTATAATATAGTTTTTTTAATCTATTGTAAAGTTTATTAAAATTTGACAGGCTTTAACTTTCTTTTTATTATAAAACTATGCGAAAATAAAACTAATTGTGAGTTGTCAATTCAATTCAATAAATTTAATTAAATTATATATTTTTTTAACTTTAATGTGTGAACTCAATTTAAATGCTTTATATGTCACTTTCACTTTTATTTAATTAAAATTCTGCAGAAAAACTAATGGTTAAGTGTCTATTCATTTGTTTGAAAAACATATAGTAGTATTTATTATTCTAAAAAAAAAGCATGCCTAGTTTTTGGCATACCGGTATTATATATTTGCTGTGTTTTTAATAAAGTTTGGCGATTTCGTTGGCAAGTGTTGTTTTCTTTAGGTATGCTATAAGAAATCTTATAGACTGCTTTAAAAAATCATATAAATCAAAAACTAAATTATGCGTATCTAAATTTAGTCGAAAAAATTCATTGATTTGTATGAAAAACACTGCTATTAGACAAATCTAATCTACAAATCTAATTATACGAATAATGATTTAAAAAAAAACGGAAAATTCCCTTAAATTCCTTTTTAGATGTCAATTATCATATATAATAAAAATAAAGCATACTTTTAGGATATTTACAATTAAGTTACTTTAGAATTTCGTGCAGGTTAACCAAATTTTAGATAATTTTAAATCATATCCGCACCATTTTAAATATCCTAAATTTAAAGCTTATATATTTTTAGTTTATCTCTTTGTATGATAATCCCACATCCACTCGAAAATCACAGCTATTGTAACAAAAGCCTAATATAAGTTTAGAAATATCATTTCACTTTAAATGGTTTTCAAATAAATTAAAATATCCTTGAAAATCCGTGTTTGATGTCAATTTATTTAGCACAAATAATATACACTTGCTTTAAATAAAAAACCATTGCATATTTTTAGGAAAGTTCATATTATTCGTACTAAATCAAATTGTTTTGGTAAAACAATTCTTAACATATTTTAAATTATCTTTTTCTAAAAAATATATCTTTGAACTGTTTTTAAGATTTATAAAGTCGTCTGTATATATTATAGAAATTAAGCTGTTTGGTTGTTAAATAGTAGTCCAACTGGTTGAAAATCACAGCTTCTGTACCTAAAGTCTTTTATGAGGTAAGATATATCTCCTCTCGTTTTTAAGCCTATCTAAATAATTTTAAATATCCTTGAAATCCATTGTGAGAATTATAAATACATTTAGATAAACAAAAAATATAGCATACTTTTAAGAAACCTATGTTATTGTTAATAAAGCCTATTCTTAGGCACATCCAAATATTATATCTTTTTAAATAATTTCCACACCATTTAAAATATCCTTGAACTGTATTAAAACTTTTTTTTTTAGTTAATGCAAGTAATAAACAAAATTTTAATTACATTCAAAACATTGATATAATAAATTTATTTTAACGACCTTTTTTGAAGTTTTGGATACTCATAGTTAGTGTTTTTTTTTTCTTAGCAAAACTATCAAATATCACTACAGGTGAGATGTTTAGCAAACACCATCTTGTCTTGATAACCCAACATACAATCACTTAAAACTATTTTGTGTTAAGGAGAGAAGCAGTAAAACTATATAAAAAATGCTAGCAAAAATATTTAATGAATACTTAACAACCGGAAAAAAACTAAACAGAAAATTTATAAAATATGTTTAGAATTTATATATTTAAGCTGTAAAATACTAGCAGTAACAGGGGCAAAGAAGCAACACAAAGTTATTAATACGACGTAGACGATTATTCGAATACCCTGCAGCAAGGAATTGTGGCAGTTATTTTTCAAGCATTTGTTATAATAAAATTTGTGTTATACTGAAACAAGTTGTGATTTAATTCATTAAATCAGAAATTTGGAAGACTATTTTTTTCAATAAAAAGTAGAAAATGTTTCTGTTATTGCAGATTTCCATTAAATTGTAAAAATCAATAAATTTTGTAAACTCACCACCCGGCAAAATAACTCACCACCCTGTCAAAAAACTCACCACACCTTCAAAAGTAACTAATTTTGTTTTAAATGATTTTATTTGATTACTAACATATGAGAGTTTTTAGTCTTCTGAAAAAGTCACCACACTTCAAAGTAAATAAATTTTTAAAACTTAATATTAAAAAAACTAAAATTTTTATTAAAAAACGTGACTTTATTAAAAAAAATGTAGAACTCTAAACTTTATTGTACATTTAATATAACAAAGGAAACGCATATCTAAAATACCACTTATTTAAAACTTCAAAATACTTTTTCAATTAACCTATTTCATATCGTTAAATATGTCAATCCATTACCGTTAAACAAAGACACTGTATAAAAATGGTCTGTGAATCTAGATTTGACACCAAAAAGGTTAAAATCAACATATTTTTAAAACTGACCACATCTTCAGATGTCCACCACACTTTAAAACATAGTAATTTGTTACATATTTGACAAAATTTTATTATTGATATACAAAAACTGATGCTATTTTTTTAATTTCATTTAACAAAATTCACCACATCTTTAATTTAGTAGATTCTACAAATTTTTAATTTTAATAAATTAAGTTTTTTTAAAATTCAGAACAATTTACGAAACGCATATGAGGCATTCCACACTAAATGTCCCGCTACAGAAAAAGATATGTCCCGTAAATTTCTGAATAGGATGTTTGGATAGCCCTATATGGAACTAAGTATTATTAATTGCATGAATATTACTCATTCGCAACGTTAATACAAGAAATACAAGAAAATTACAAAATTGTTATGAAATTTAAAATTCAAATGCGATTTTCTCGAAAAAAACGAAAAATGTTTTTCTGAATTTTATTATGTGGATGGACAAACATCTAAACTTAAAAAAAAAAAAAAAATTTAAAAAAAGAAAAAAAGTGGCCGGATTTTTGATAAATTGACTTTTTTAAAAAATGGAAAATTTCATAAAGGGTTCTGAAAATTAAAAAAAAAAAAATTTTTTTAGTCGATAGCCCATACAAAACTATATAAAAATGTAAACTTTTAAGATTGTGGTATATTCCGTTTTAATGTGATTAATATTTAATCAAGGCAACTCGCCACAAATTTTACCATTTTTCCAATATTTGACCACGCCTCCTAAGCCCAGTTTTTGAAAAATTGAAAAACCAAAAACGCAATTTTCTAAGATCCATATAGGGCTATCCATACAAGCTATTCAGAAGTTTACGGTAAACGTGTTTTTTTCGCTGGTTATTTGGTGCGGAATGCCTCATATATAAAATATTATCCGACTTAAGGAACTTTTAAACACTCATAAAATTTTATAATCTAATGTCATTAAATTTAGTAATATCCCGTTTAAAAATCTGTTAGATATGATAATATCTGATTGTATCAATTGTATTGGATAAAATCTATTATATCCGAGAATTGTCCCCTTATCCGAACTGATATAATCAGATCTTAATAGATCAGTTAGATCTAATCAATTTTTACATGGAATACAATAGAAAACAACCCCGTGCATATTGATTTGTAACAAAAAGGTTAAAACCAATCATTTTGAAAAATTCACCACACAAACAAAAACTCACCACGGCCTAAAAGTTTTTCACCATACTTTAAAAATGGTTTATTTGTGATATTTTTGACTTACTTTAACCATTTAAGTACAAAAATTTTAGTTTTTTATAAATAAACTCACCACACTTTAAATTATATAAATTTTACAAATTTAAACTTTAAGTAATAAAAATTTTTTAATAGGTTTTTTGGAAAAAAATTTACAATTTTAGAACATTTTACGTAAAGGATATTTAACATATCGTCCCACTATATGAACTTCACAACACTCTTAAAACTATTTGATTTTATGTCGTTAAATTTTGTAATAAATAATTTAAAGCCAAACGCACAAAATAAAACTACCGTGTTAAAGTAGAATTGCTCTAAAAAGGTTAAAATCAATAATTTTTAAAAATTCAACACAAATAAAGAAATTCACCACACCTTAAATACTACTCACCACACTTTAGAAATATTTATTTTTCACAACACTCTTAAAACTATCTGATTTTATGTAGTTAAATTTTGTAATAAATAATTTAAAGCCAAACGCACAAAATAAAACAAATTTGTTAAAGTATAATTGCTCTGAAAAGGTTAAAATCAATAATTTTTGAAAATTCACCACCAATTAACAAATTCACCACACCTTTAAAACTACTCACCACACCTAAGAAATATTAATTATTGATGTATTAAATAAAAGTTTATCAATTAAATACAAAATGCTATGATTTTCTTATGAATTTGTCTAAATAAATTTCACCGCAATTTTAATTAGAAAACCCACACTAGTAAAAATCAGCAAACAGTCCCGTAAATTTAATAAATATCTTAGCGCATATCACCTTATGTTACCAACGGTATAACAACAAGTGTATACCATCATAACTTCTACTGAAGATTACTTAAAAAAAAAGCCACCAACCAACCACTAGCATCAGCAGGAGTAAAAAACACTAGTTTAGGTATTACCAACTTTCAGCTCTTTTAACTTCTCTAGCTGTTTTTTTTTTCTCCAGTACACACATGAGTTTGCTACTGCTTTAAAAGATACCAACCACACTATAAATTTTCAAGATTAATATGAATTTTAGAAAAGGTGTCATATAAAAAAACTCTGTTCTACTCATATGCTTGCAAAAATTGTTTGGCAAGTTGTGGCAAGTATTATATTACCTAGTGACCTTCACACCTAAAAAAAAATTTTAAATGTAGTTTTTTTGTTTTAGTTATATTAAAAAAGTGTAGAAAAAATTACAAAATTTATGAGATTTTTTTAAATGTCCATACAGCAATTAAAGCAAAAAGGGTTTTTTGACCTAAAGTAATAATTTAAAAAATCACTGCCACACAGGCAGATGGTATTTAAAGTTGAACAAAACATTGGCAACTTTTAGAAAATAATTATTTTGAAAAATTTACGTTTAAAGGAAATTTCTAAGAACATTAAATTAAATTGATGTTGTCTATACTTGCAAAATTTTGACAAAATATGCAAAAATGTGCATAAAAAAGTTACAAATATGCAAAAAAAAAATGCTTTTAAAATCAAAAATATGCATTTTCTTTCAAATATATAAGTACAAAAATTAGGTTGTACTTTTTATGACAATTTTTGAACAATTTATATCATCGAAAAACTCTTCAAATCATTTGATTTTATATCGGTGTATTACAATAGAAACTAGCCCCATAATCATGAAAAATTCACCACAGTTTTTAAAAACTTACCGCTACCTAAAAATTACAAAAAAACATAATTTTGTTACATTTATAACTCGGTTTTACTTTTAAAACAAAAAAAAAATATTTTTTGTGTGTAAAATTCCTAAATTGGCCCAATGGTCATTGCTAATTGACCCTATTTTCATATATTTTTTGCTTTGAAGAGTTTTATGGGATCGCTAAAAGTAGATTTGCTACATAAAAGTTAAAATCCATAAAAATTAAAAATTCACCACACGTTTAGAAATTCACCACACCTTCAAAATTACTCACCACACTTTAAAATTTTCAGATTTTGATAAATTGAATTCCATTTTAATACACAAAAATGTATATTGTGAAAAATGCTTACTTTGTCACAGTTTGCAATGCCGAAAGGTTACCAGAGTTCGGTTTATATTGAGTTTATAGTTGATCGTGATTTTTTTTTTTAGGTTTTGCTTTTCAGATTTTTATGTTGAGTAAAAAATTCACCACAATTTTTAAAAGCTCCTTACCACCTTAAAATTATTCACCACACCATAAGAAATATAATTTGCTATCTATATAACTCGGGTTTTTTTGAAAACAAACAAAAAAAATATGTTTTTTGTGTGTAAAATCCCTAATTTTTCCCATTGGTAGTCACTGAAAGGCTTAATAAAATTTAGAATTGACCCTGATTTCTTATATTTTTTGCTTTGAAGAGTTTTATGGGATCGCTGAAAGTAGATTTGCTATATAAAAGTTAAAATCCATGAAACTTAAAAATTCACCACTCGTTTAGAAATTCACCACACCTTAAAAATTACTCACCACACTTTAAAATTATTAGATTTTGATATATTGAATTCCATTTTAATACACAAAAATATATATTGTGAAAAATGCTTACTTTGTCACAGTTTGCAATGCCGAAAGGTTACCACAGTTCGGTTTATATTGAGTTTATAGTTGTTCCTGATTTTTTTTTATGTTTTGCTCGTCAGATTTTTATGTTGAGTAAAAAATTCACCACAATTTTTAAAAGCTCACTACCACCTTAAAATTATTCACCACACCACAAGAAATATAATTTGCTATCTACATAACTCGGTTTTTTGAAAACAAAAAAAAATATGTTTTTTGTGTGTAAAATCCCTAATTTGGCCCAATGGTAGTCACTGAAAGGCTTAATAAAATTTAAAATTGACCCTGATTTCTTATATTTTTTGCTTTAAGGATTTTTATGGGATCGCTGAAAGTAGATTTGCTACATAAAAGCTAAAATCCATGAAAATTAAAAATTCCCCACACGTTTAGAAATTCACCACACCTAAAAAATTACTCACCAAACTTTAAAATTATTAGATTTTGATAAATTGAATTCCATTTTAATACACAAAAATGTATATTGTGAAAAATGCTTACTTTGTCACAGTTTGCAATGCCGAAAGGTTACCAGAGTTCGGTTTATATTAGCCGTATTCATTTAAACTCGTATACACCAAGTATACCGTATAAACTTACCAAACTTATTTTTATACCCTCCACTTAGTGATAGAGGGTATATATAAGTTTGTCATTCTGTTTGTAACTCATCGAAATATCGGTCTGGGACCCCATAAAGTATATATATTCATGATGCCCGATAGATTTTAAGACATTCTAGCGATGTCCGTCTGTCCGTCTGTCCGTCTGTCCGTCTGTCCGTCTGTCCGTCTGTCCGTCTGTCCGTCTGTCTGTCTGTCTGTGGAAAATGCTCTCGCGGACAAAATATTGCACAGAGATGACTGAAACTTAAAATATATATTGGAAGTTCTCCCGAGAAGTTTGGTATTGCATTTGAGCGATATCGGTTCAGCGGTTCAAAAGTTATGAACGAAAATGTAAGCACACCTCAAAAATTTCAGTACATTCAACATAACCTAAAAATACAAAATGCTCTAATTCGGCTTCTGGTTGACATATGCGAACATAATTGAACACCAAATGGTATTTAAACAAGTACGAACATATTTTTTGACAAAAAAAGAAAAAAATCGCGGATTTTTTTTTTCCAAAATTTTTTTTCGCGGAAATTTTTTTTCAAATTTTTTTTCAAAAGTAATTTCCTTTTAAATAAAGTTTTTTGCCATAATCTTTTTTGAAATTGTGGAGGGTATCACTACATTCGGCAAGGCCGAATTTAACTTTTTTACTTGTTTATAAATGTAGTTTGACATAAATTGTATAAATTTATCAGACTTACATATTATACGAGGGGTTTATACGGTTAGATGAATACCATTATTGAGTTTATAGTTGATGCTAATTTTTTTTAGGTTTTGCTTTTCAGATTTTAATGTTGAGTAAAAAATTCACCACAATTTTTAAAAGCTCACCTTAAAATTATTCACCACACCACATGAAATATAATTTGCTATCTATATAACTCGGGTTTTTCTAAAAACAAATAAAAAAATATATGTTTTTTGTGTGTAAAATCCATAATTTGGCCCAAGGGTAATCACTGAAAAGCTTTGCTCAAATTTATAATTGACCCTGATTTCTTATATTTTTTGCTTTGAAGATTTTTATGGGATCGCTGAAAGTAGATTTGCAAAAAAAAAGTTAAAATCATAGAAAATTAAAAATTCACCACAAATTTAGAAATTCACCACACTTCAAAAATTACTCACCACACTTTAAAATGATTATTTTTTGACAAATTCAACTTCATTTTAATACACAAAAATGTATGTTGTGAAAAATTCGTACTTTGTCACAGTGTGCAATGCCGAAAGGCTGCTAGAGTTCGGTTTATGTATTAAATTTATAGTTGATCCTGATTTTCTTTTTTCTGTTTTGCTTTTCAGATTTTTATGTTGAGTCAGTAATATTTAAGTCATATTAATATTGTTTTTTTTTGCACACTATTTTTAGTTTCAGTCTCATTTTTCAAGACCAACATATTGTACAAGTATTTTATATTAAACTCCTTTTATTTTTTGTTCTCTGTTATTGTTTTTTGTTCTAAAAAGCATTTATTTTCATAACCATTTTACCATAAGGAAGTAATAAATTTTACCAGACGTCAACACATGTAGGGAATTGTATGCAAAAAAGTTTTTTTTTAATAATAATTTTTTTATACAAAGTTTAAAAAAGTCATATATAGGCCTTGTTTTTATTCCTGCTTAAAAGAAGAAAAAAAAAATATATAAAAAAAGATGAAATAAAATATAATACAACAGAAATTCAAAAAGCAAAGACACAAAAGTTAAGCTCTGTAGTAACTTTTTGTTTTGAAAAATAAATATATATAAATTTAAGCAATTTAGACAGAATGATGATGGCAATAAAGCCAGAAGGTTGTCGGCATTTTAAAATTTTTTTGTTTTAATTCAAAAAAATATACTTATTTTTACATATCTGTCATTTACTTCAATAGTGACGTAACTTAAAAAACGTGTCGAGTAAAAATTTGAGGGTTCAGTACTGTTTATATAATTATATAAACCCATTTTTCGGATAAAATTGTATCCGTCCGATTAAAACTGATCTAATCTTAGTTATCCACTTTTCGGATCAGTACTTTTTCATAGAGAACTTAAAAAGAGTTTTCAGCAAAATCAGGTTTTTTAATTTATGTCACTTTTATAGTAAATTAGCGATATATTCCCATAAAAAAGTAGCTTTATACAAAATAAGGTTTAAAATAGTACAAGTAAATAAAGAACTCTGATGGTAAACAATTTTTGACATTGATTTGTTCGTAGACACTATGAGTTAAAATAGAAGAAACTAAGAACTTTGTAATATTGGGTTTGCACTGAAATTCTAAACATATTTAAAGAGTCATAAAAACAATATATACGAAGCTACTGATAATATACCCCGCAAAATTTTTGATTACCAAAAACTAGTTTTAAAATAACTTGAACATCAACACGAATTTTTTTACTGCTAAAATTTGTAAAAATTGCTTTAAAATCTGTAAAATTTTTCCAAATCAATTAATTTTGTTTGAGATTGTTTCAAAAGTAACTTCTTCCATAACATCCAACCAAAAACTCTTCATCAACCACTTCCGGAAGTATATCTTGAATTGGTTCTGGGAAATTTATTACTCACATTTACAACAACCTTTTCTAATACAGTTGCAAATCAAATAGATTCTAACAAAATTTCCTGGGTTACATCCCAAGCAATGTTAGTTATAATAACTTATTTTTAGTTCCAATTAAATATAACAATTTTTTTTTTTTATTCAAACTCAACCAGACACTATAAATTATTATACCACCCTTTCTTTAACTCCTATTTCAAATGATACTAACAAAGTCCTTGATTGTTTTAACCACAATTATTATAGCAATTTTTTTTCTGCAACCGCAATTATGCAAAAAAGGAAAAACCTATGCAACTTTTATTTATGTGCATTACTAAGTATCATATGTAAAAGTAATACTAAGGATATTCGTGTATGAAATTTCACAGTGGTGAATAAAGGGAAATATGAAATATTGTTTTAAGTCCACCATTTGTTTTCTGAGTTGATTTTTGCTGATAAGCTGTTAATTAATTTAGCTGGCAGTAGTTGCTGTATATTCGAATTGCGATTTTGGCCCCAACTTGGGCGCCAAAAACTTAAATTTTTTTTAATTTTATTTTTTTAATCATATGTAAATCTGATATGATTAAGTTTTCAATTATATATTATCCGAAAATTAGGTTTTGAGAGAGAGAGAGTTACTCAGATTTCCATGATGATAAAGCTTTGTTTATTCGTCATGGGTCATTAGATCGGGGATATAAAATATTTAATGTGGACTTTTTTGCTAAAGTGTATAAATTATCCCATACAAAGTTGACATAATTTTACCGTATATAGTTAAAAAAAAAAGTCAAATATTTATGAGATAATTTATACACGTTACCAAATCAATCCACCTTTAGTTGACTCCAATTAATTTTCAGTGGGTGGTATAAGTCGTTAAATTCGTTTTTTAACATGATAACGTTTTTAGGCTGGTGTCTAGTTTTAAAAATGGACGCCACCTCAGTTTTTCGCCAGCTGGTGAATAAAACGTAACATAATTATTGTTCAGCAAAATTTAGTTTGTTTCATCAATTATTTTTTTCAAAAAATATTTTTTTTTTTTTTATCAAAATTTTTTTCCTCAACTTTATTTTTTTCATCAAAAATTTGGTTTTTTCACCAATTTTTTTTTTAAATTAATTTGTTTTTTCATAAATTTTTTTTGTTCATCATTTTTTTTTTTTATTTTTCAGTTTTTTTATATTTTTAGTTTTTTTTATATTTTTTTTCACAGATTTTTTTTTTTCGTTAAATTTTTTTTTTTTATTTAAACATTTTTTTCTAAATTTTTTTTTTTAATTTTTTTCATCAAAAGTTTTTTGTAATAAAATTTTTTATTCATTAAAAACTTTTTTTTTATCAACATTTTTTTTTTTACCAAAAATTTTGTTGTCATCAAAAATGTTGTTTTCATAAAATTTTTTTTATGATAAACGTAATTTTATTTTTCGTGAAAAAATTTTTTTTCCATTTTTTGTTTGTACCAAACTACTTTTTCACTAACAAGGAAGGTCTTTAACAGGGCACCCACCGATTGTCCTTAAACTGGAATATTGTAATGAGGGGGAAAAATAAGTGTTACCTGGGTTTTAACATGATATTGTTTTTTGGGCTGGTGTCTAATTTAAAAAAAGTTATTAGCTAACAATTAACGAAAGAGAAAACAAGAATTACAATTTTCACTTTGAACCAAAAATTTTAATAACTTGGGGTTGTAAATTAGATAATAATTCACCTCGTGGTGAATAAACCCGTTTTTCACCAGCTGGTGAATGAAAAGTAACATAATTATTTTTCAACAAAAAAAAATTTTTTTCATCAAATTTTTTTTTCATAAAGTTTTTTTTTTTATCATATTTTTTTCAGCAATTTTTTTTCATCAAGTTTTTTTATCAAATTTTTATTATTAATTTTTTTCTCACCAAAAAAAAAAAAAATTATACCCTCCAACCACAGTATGGGGGTATACTCACTTTGTCATTCCGTATGTAGCGCATCAAAATATACCCCATAAAGTATATATATTTATGATCAGTGATCGATTCTAAAACATTCTAGCGATGTCCGTTCATCTGTCCGTCCGTCTGTCCGTCTGTCCGTCTGTCCGTCTGTCCGTCTGTCCGTCCGTCCGTCCGTTTGTCCGTCTGTAGTTAACACGATGCAGTCCAAAATAATAGAGCTAGACTCCCGACATTTCGCATGAATATGTATTATGTTCCTAGGCAGGTTAAGTTCGTAAATGAGCAAAATCGGACCAGGGGGAAAAAAAGTTCCCCCTTGAAGAACTAATCCAACCTGTGAAAAATACCCTATTTTTACATAATTTTTTGTGTTTTTGTTTAACAAATGCAACATTTTTATGCCACAAGAAGTTCAAAGTACTGCATTTGTACCCAGAGAATTAGAAAATGTCGTTTTTTCGGTCCGCCCCCCTTTTATGGGCGTGGAATAAAACATTTTTTTTAAATAATGATAATCTTATATTTCTTTAGTGCAAAAAGCATAAGAATGAATTTTTAAACACATATTCGAGGGGAAATTTGCCCCTATCAATTACCACTACTGACCCCCTGACCCCCCCCCCCCCAGAAAAAACGCCCTTGCATTTTTTTTTTGCATGTTGGAGGGTATAAAAGATTCGGCACAGCCGAATTTAACACCCTTACTGGTTTTTATATATTTTTTACATCTAAAAATTTTTCTTTTGATCAAAAAATTCATCAAAAACTTTTTTTCAACAAAATTTTTTTCACCAAAAATTTTGGGTTCATTAATTTTTTTAACATAATTTTGTTTTCGTGAATAAAAAATAATTTTTTTTTACCAAAACTACTTTTTCACCCAGTCTAAGCTTTTCGCATAAAAATTTTCTACTACTATTTGTTTATCAAATGTACATAAAACACTTTGCTTTGGTAAGTACACCCAAATTTTCGCAAAACATAATCATGATTTAATGTTTTGGGCAAGAATACAAAATTCGCAGGCATTTTTTTGTACCAAACTACTTTTTCACTAACAAGGAATATCTTTCACAGGGCACCCAACGATTGTACTGAAACTTGAATATGATAATGAGGGGGAAAAATTAGAGTAACCTGTTTTTTTTAGCGGTCCAATCTCAAACTTTAAAAAGGGTTGCCACCTTATGGAAAAATAAGGGCTTTCGGGAAAAGCCGAACTAGCAGGAATTTCGCCAAACGAAAAATACGGGTCAGCTTAATATTGATATAGATTATCTCATATGATTTTGGCGGTCGTAAGTATATACATCTCCATATAAACAACCCCAATGTTTATACGTTTGTGACGATAACGAACTTAACGAAGCCGAATTTGGACACGACCGATAAACCATTGGACTTCAAAAAACCTTTCGACCTGTATAAAATGTTCATATAGTTTCTTTTGAAGAAATGGGAAAAATCCCGTTTTTTCTGCCTCCTCTTTGACCCGCTAAATGTGAGATTTGGACGCTACAAAAAAACAGATAACTCTTATTTTGCTCCCCTGTTTCCTATATGCAAGTTTCAGGGCCATCGGTGGGTGCCCTGTGAAAGACCTTCGTTGTTAGTGAAAAAGTAGTTTTTGTAAAAAAATGGAAAATAATGAAATTGTTTTTTACGAAAAACAAAATTACAAAATAAAAAAAATGATAAAAACAAACTTTTGATGAAAACAAAAAAAAATTAAAAAAAAAAAAATTCGAAAAACAATTTCGAAAAAAAAATTATGAAAAAAAAGATTTTGTAAAAAAAATTGATAACCAAAAAAATTTTATAAAAAAACAACAAATTACAAAATTCGAAAAAAAAAATGTCAAAAAAATAAAAAAAAAAATATGAAAAAAAGTTTTATAAAAAAAATTGATAAGAAAAAAAAAAAATATGAACAAAAAAAAATTATGAAAAAAAAGTTTGATGAAAAAAAATTTGATTAAAAAAAGAAAAATATGAACAAAATTTGATGAAACAAAAAAAAAAAATTAATGAAAAAAAAAAAAATTTGATAAAAAAAAAGTAAGTAACCATCAGGTGAATAATTATCCAAGTTACAAATCGAAGTTACAAACCTTTTTGGTTTTAAGAAAATGAAAACAGTAATTCTTATTTTCTTTTTTGTTAGTCGGTAGTTTATATAGTTAAACTGAGGTAGCGTCCTGCCTCATTTCTAAAATTAAACACCAGCTTTAAAACATTATCATGTGAAAAATTTTGAAAATTGTCGAAACTTAAAAATTTTTCATAATAAATTTTTTCGAGACTCTTTAAAAATTGGAAAATTTGGTTTTGTTCAAATCGGGTCCCTTTGCTATGAGATTCCAAAAATACACAGAATGGCAATTTTTTTTTTAACTTTGACCTCAATTTCCTTAAAAGGTGTGGATGCCGAATTTTTGACCAGCAGAACTATTCTAATCAAGTGTATAAGGTCGCCTGCCAGTTGCAGTTTTGATGTTTAGTAGTGCTACTTATTATCTGTCATGTGATATATGTGATTTCGGATCTAAAGACACACTTTTCCTGCAGGGTGTGTACCGGTGACACATTTCCGGGAGGGCATGCTAGTTCCAATTATAGCAGTGCAGCTAAATTTTTTTCATTTTACTATTGTAAAATTTCTTAAGTGAATACCGTATTAAAATTTTTGCCATATAGTAATTTTACTTCGTATTGCAATGAAAGGATATAGAACAAAAAAGCAGAGAAAGACCAACAACCAAAGCCGAAAGCCAGTAAAATAAAAAAAAAAAAACAATAAAGGTAATACGGCAATTATGCAATTACTTAATTTAATATATACATTTTGTAATTTCTTTGGACAGAAGCTTTTTTTGCAATGGGTTTCTGTGGAAAAGAACATATTTGTAGAAAAAAATTAAGTAAGGAAATAAATATTATTTACATACAGGCGAGGTGAAGTGTTGATGATGGGGAGCACTTGTCTATATGAAAAATTTTTAAACTAAATTTGTTATTAAATTTTTTATTGTGGAAATTATTTAAATACCTAAAAATTTATTTAAATGCGAACTGTTTCAGAATTTGTTTAATTCTTTTATTAAAATTATAATCAAATATTAATGGTGGCCACATAATCCTTTAAACAATTTTAGTTATTCTGTTATTTTTTTTTAATGAAAAATCTTTCACCCCTTACCATATGCTTTAAATATTTAATATTATTTACCCCTTAAACTACTTTTATTAAAATCACCTCAATTCTTTATAGTTTGAAAAAGCCTTAAAGTATACTTCAAATATATATATATTACTTATTAAAATAAACTTAATTAAAATTATATGGTTTTTTGCTTATTAAAACTTATACAAAAAAAAAACAAAAAAGCGAAAGACCTTGTATTGTATTATTTTTTAACTAACCAAAAACCATATGTTATTTTTCCTCTAGCCTCAACAAGAGAATTGAGACAAAACAAAAAAATATAATATTCTTTATAATTTTGTATGTGTACGTGTGTACGGCGCCTTAAGTTATGTTGTATTTAAATTGTTTACATTAAAAATAACATAAAATGTCAAAGGCTGGCTTATAGCCTCAACATATGTTAAAGAATAAATGTGAGAGAGTATGTGTGAGTGAGTGTGTGTGTTTGCAAAATAAACACAAATACACTCACAGAAATATGTTAGTGAAGGATAATATTTACAAGTTTTTTTTTTTTTTAAATTTGGTATTATTTATTTTTTCTAAACTTCGGAAAATTTGAAGGTCAAGAAAAATTTATTTTGGATTTTTATCATGATAATATTTTTAGGCTGGTGTCTAATTTTAAAAATGATGCAGGACGCCACCTTAGTTTGACTATATAAGCTAACGACTTACAAAAAAGAAAATAAGAATTACTGTATTCATTTTCTTAAAACCAAAAAGGTTTGCAACTTTGATTTGTAACTCGGAAAATAATTCACCTGCTGGTGAATAAAAGCGTTTTTCACCAGATTGTGAGTAAAATGTAACATAATTATTTTTTAACCACAAAATTTATTTTTCGTCAATTTTTTTTTATATTTTTTTTTTTATCAAAAAATTTTTTTTTTATCAAATCTTTTTATACCCTCCAACTACAGTATGGTGGTATACTCACTTTGTCATTCCGTGTGTAACGCATCAAAATATCGGTCGAGGACGCCATAAAGTATATATATTTATGATCAGTGATCGATTCTAAGACATTCTATCGATGTCCGTCTGTACGGACAGTCTGACACGATGCAGTCTAAAATAAAAGAGCTAGACTCCCGACATTTGGCACGAATATGTCTTATGTTCCTAGGCAGGTTAAGTTCGTAAATAGCAAAATCGGACCAGGGGGAAAAAAGTTCCCCCTTGAAGAACTAAACCAACCTCTGAAAAATACCATTTTTTTACATGATTTTTTTGTGTTTTTGTTTAACAAATGCAACATTTTTATGCTACAAGAAGTTCAAAGTCCTGCATTTGGACCCAAAGTATTAGAAAATGTTATTTTTTCGGTCCGCCCCCCTTTTATGGGCGTGAATTTTTTATTTTTTTTAAATATTGATAAACTTCCATTTCTTTATCGCAAAAAGCACAAGAATGAATTTTTAAACACATATTTGAGATGAAATTTGCCCCCAATTACCACTACCGACCCCCACAAAAAATAAAACGCCACTGCAATTTTTTTTATTATTTTGCATGTTGGAGGGTATAAAAGATTCGGCACAGCCGAATTTAACACTCGTACTTGTTTTTAACATAAATTGTTTTTCATCAAATTTTATTTTTTCAACATTTTTTTTTATAAAAACTTTTTTTCGTCAAATTTTTGTTTTTTCATCAAAATTTTTTTTTCGTTATTTTATTTTTTTCATCAAAAATTTTTTTTCATGAAATTTTTTTATCAAATTTTTTTTTTTTATAAAGCTTTTTTTTTTTTTTTTTTGATAAAAAAAAATTTTTTTCTTCTTCAAACCTTTTTTCATTAATTTTTTTTCACAATTTTTTTTTTCATCAAAACTTTTTTTTATCAAAATTTTGTTTTTCATCAAAAAAATTGTCTTTTAATTTTTTTACCAAAAGCTCTTCTTCACCAAGCCTAAAGTTCTAACATAAAAATGTTCCAATTGTTTAACAAATGTACAGAAACAAGTGAGAGTGTTAAATTCTTCTGTGCCGAATCATTTGTACACTCCACTCATTTAACAAATATACCAACAGTATATAAACTTAATCGGGTCCTCGACTGATATTTAGATTCGTTTTGCATGGAATGGCAAATAGCATTATTTTTTCTAAAAAAAAACTTGGCTTTGGCAAGTGCTTCCAAATACTCGGCAAAATATTATCATGATTCTTGATTTCTAAAAATTTTTTAAAAATATTAGCAATTTAAAAAAAAAAGCCATGGGTCATGTTATCGGATTGCCATCAAATTTTTAACACAATAGTCATAGACCTACAAGGGAAGTATCTCAACCCTTATGAACCGATTTGCCTGAAACTTAAAATATACATAAAAGAGACGATTTTAAGGTTTGGGTGTCTTGGCTTATCGGCCATTTTAGTATTTAAATATTTCGTTGTCCCCTTATGAAACAATGTGGACCTTCAGGAAAATTTCGATAATTTCCCAACTAACAGGAATATCGTCTAGAGCAAAAATACGTATCGACTTAAATTTAATAAAGATTATTTCGTATTCTTATGGATATCTTAGATCTATGTCTTCATATAAATACCCACCAAAATTTACTCATTTTCATGAAAAAAAGTATTTAACAAAGCCTATCCTTCGCATAGGCATTAAAAAACATTTCGTCTCATATGTTAACATCATATATGTAGTTACTCAGAGAGAAATGGCTGAAAAATCAAAAAAAAAAACATTTTTTCGCCATTTTTTTACTCATGTTTTGAACCCCTAAATTCCCGATATGGCAGATAAACCGAAACAGCCCTACCTTAGAAATATCTCTTTTATATATATTTCAAGTTTCATGCAAATCGGTTCATAAAGGTTGAGATACTTCCCTTGCTAGTGACATAAAAATTTGCCTTGACTTTAAAGATGAAAAGAAAAAATATTTGACAAATAAAAAAAAAAATTGTACAAATATTAATTTGAGTGGATACATTTTATAAAAATTTAAGTTGCACCTTATTTTGAGTGTACTCTTTGGTATTTAATTTGAAAAAATATCCCTCCAAAAAAAAAAAACAGCATAAAACACATGTAACACAACACTATTAAATAGAAATGCACACATATACACATGTGAATATCAATTAGGGTGGAGCATATCAAGCTTTTTTCGAATTTTGAAAACGTCGGGTCGGTAAAGTTGCCTTTTAGGGTCAGTATTAACTCAGAAAACTATTGGACCTATAGGGTTCCTTTTTTGACTTAAAAATCGGAAAGTTCCGACAAAAGTGAAAAAAAAAAATGTTGAACTTTTTTTTTGTTAAATGTTCATAAGTTAAGATTCGCAATTTACTGAAAAAGTATTTTAAGGTAAAAAAAAATGTTTTTGGTTTGTAAAAATTATTGTTTTTAAAAAAAGAAAATATTTTTTTTTACCATTTTTTTCACTTTGTTCGGAACTGTCCGATTATCAAAGCAAAAAATGCCTGCGAATTTTGTACTTTTGCCCAAAACATTAAATCGTGATAATGTTTTGCGCAAGATTTGGGTGTACTTGCCAAAGCAAAGTTTTTTTTAGAAAAAATAGTGTTATATTACTTTGCTATTCCATGCAACACGAATTGAAATATCAGTCGAGGACCCCATTAAAAACCAAAAGTGCTCTACATTTCGTAAGTGAGTGCAAAAAAGTATTTTTACATTTTGGAGAGTATAAAAGATTCGGCACCAAAGAATATAAAACTCTCTCTTGTTTTACTTATGTACATTTGATAAACAAATGGAAAATGTTTATGCGAAAAGCTTAGACTTGGTGAAAAAGCAGTTTTGGTGAAAAAAATATTTTTTTCACGAAAAACAAAATTGTGTTAAAAAAAATAATAAACCCTGAATAAAAATTTTGATGAAAAAAAGTTTTTGATGAATTTTTTTTGATGAAAAGAAAAATTTTTTGATGTAAAAAAAAATGATGAAAAAAATATAAAAAAAAAAAAATTTTTGGTGAGAAAAAAATTGATAATAAAAAATTTGATAATAAAATTTGATGAAAAAATTATGAAAAAAATGTGATAAAAAAACAAATAGAAAAATTAAATTCGACTTTGCCGAATCTATGAATACCCTCCACAATGCCCTTTTTAAGTTATAGTAAATTTTCTAGAGTTAAAAATAACATATAAGGGTTCAAGTTGAAAAAATGCAGAAGAAAAATTGAATTTCTAAAAATTATAGACATTTCTGGTATTTCCTATACCGGTTTCAAACACCCCAGTTAGTGTCATCTTCAGTAGGATTTTAAATGTCGGTTTGTCTTGTTAATGAAAACTGTTTTTTATATATGTGAATACAAGGGTTACCAACATGATCTGGAATTGCAGACACAAATGAAGGAATTTACATTTTTGATTAGAAATATTTTATATTGTGTGTAAAAAAACTTTTTATTTTAACTAATTTTTGAAAAAAAAAATACTTTACAAAATTTTTTTTTGAGTGTAAAATTTTTTTTGAGTGTAAAATTTTTTTCGAGTGTATTTTTTTTCTTTTACTGTAAAAATATTTTTGTGTGACAAAAATACCTTTTAAAATATTTTTCTGACTTCCAAATGTTCTTAAAACATGTTTAACGGGTTTTCAACACGTGAATTTAAGGTGAGGCGAATCTGAAATTTACGGTTTTGCTAGTAACTTTTGAACCACTGGACCGATTGGGCTGAAATTTAAAACGCACCGGACCTGAAGAACGACAAATATATATGCTACAGCGCCCTCAGAATTGCCGTTCGAAAGTTACCGTGGGTTTTATCTCGTAAATTCCAAAAAAACCCTTGCCGAAATTCACTCATTTGCTTATAACTTTTGAACCACTGGACCGATTTCGCTGGGTTGCAATACCATGACCAGGTAAATGCCCAACATATATGCCAAATTTCAGGAGCCTCCGTAAAGTCTTTCAAAAGTACGCGTGTTTTCAACAGACAGACAGACAGACGGACAGACGGACGGACGGACGGACGGACGGACATCGCTAGATCGTCTTAAAATCGATCGAGGATCATGAATATATATACTTTTTGGGGTCCTAGACCAATATTTCGAGGTGTTACAAACGGAATGACAAACTTATATATACCCTCTATCACTAGAGTGGAGGGTATAAAAATTATGAAAAAAAAAATTTTGATGAAAAAAAAAAAAAAAATTGATGGATAAAAAATTTATCAAAAAAGGATTTAATGAAAAAACACAAAAAAGTGATGAAAAAAATGTTGATGAAACAAAAATTTTTTGATGAAAAAAAAAAAAAATAATGAAAAAAAAAAAGTTTTATGAAAAAAAAAAATTTGATGAAAAAAAAAGTTTGATGAAAAAAAAATTTATGAAAAAAAATAAAATTTGATGAAATAAAAAATTTGATAAAAAAAAAAATTTTTTGTTGAAAAATAATTATGTTACTTTTTATTCACCAGCTGGTGAAAAACGGTTTTATTTACCACGAGTTGAATTATTATCCAAGTTACAAACCCAAGTTATTAAAATTTTGTGTTTTAAGAAAATGAAAATTGTAATACTTGTTTTCTTTTTCGTTAATTGTTAGCTTATATAGTCAAACCGAGGTGGCGTCCTGCAACTTTTTTAAAATTAGACACCAGCCTAAAAACATTATTATCTTACAGATCCAATATTTTTGTAGTTTAATGTCGACCCTAAAAGGCAACTTTCCCGACCACGACGTTTTCGAAATTCGAAAAAAGCTAAATTTGCTTCACACTAATATTTATGCATAAAACTGTAGTTGTGTGTATGTATATTTTTGTACTTTCAACAAAAGTAAATACTAACTAAATAATTTTAACACAACATCTAAGCACACACACACGCAAATGCTTTTGTTTATACACACACATACATATACACTAGCATGTCCCGAAATCAGTAAATTTTGGAATTTCTTTAGGGCATATCCCTAGAACGATGCTTATTAAAGAGCTGATTACGGGAAAAATTATTAAAAAAATTTTGGAAGTCATCTTCAGGGCGCAACCAGCGCTTAAAGTTTGCATCCGTAGTGCATTTGGTCAAAAAAAATATTTTTTTTTATTTTTAAAATTGGTCCAAAAGTTTCGTTAGGTAGAGTACATTCTGGAAAAAATATTTGTAAAGTTTTTATGGAGCAATTTTGGTCCAGCGCAACGTTTTGAAACTTCGAAAATGCATAATTTATTACATATTTTTTTAAGTTTTCGTAAAAAACAGCGTGATATACAAAGGCTTGAACATAAACTTCGTTTTATACAAAATCTTAAAAGAACTCTTACAAACTCCAGTTTTTACAAAAACTTAAAAAACTACATAATAAATTACACCTTTTCAAAATTTCAAAACGTTGTGCTGGACCAAAATTGCTCCATGAAAACTTTACAAATATTTTTTTCAGAATGTACTCTACCTAACGAAACTTTTGGCACCAATTTTAAAAATAAAAAAAAAAATATTTTTTTTGACCAAATGCACTACGGATTCAAACTTTAAGCGTTGGTTGCGCCCTGAAGATGACCTCCAAAATTTTTTAAATTATTTTTCCCGTAATCAGCTCTTTACTAAGCATCATTCTAGGGGTATGCCCTAAATTTTTTCATTTTCGGGACACGCTAATATACACACCTGTATTTTCTACTACAATCATAGAAAATTTTCTTTACAAAAATCCTTATAAAAATTATATTTGTTATTTTTTTTCATGTTGTTGCAAATACGAGTATAAAAAGCAAAAGTTAGCAAATAAAATTATACAGGTGGGGTAACTACGGGGACATACACTAGAAAAACAAAAGCTTAAATTCAAAGGGTTTATTCACATATTGACTGACTTATATATACACATCAACATACACACTAGGGTGTCTCGAAACTGAAAAATTTTAGGGCATACCCTAGAACGATGATTATTGAAGAGCTGATTACGTAAAAAAATTAAAATTTTTTTGAAGCCATCTTAAGTAAGCAAAATACGCTTAATCTTTGCATCTATAGTATATTTTTTCAATTTTTTTTTTTTTTAATTTTTAACATTTTTGCCGAAATTTCCGTTATGTAGAGTACATTTAGGAAAAAAACAATTTTTACCCAACACCACGTTTTGAAATTTTGAAAATGTGTTATTCATTTAATTTTTTTACGTATTTGTATCAGCATCCGTTTTACCCTTAATAGTCTTCAAATTTTCCTGATTTCGGGACACGCTAATACACGCATGTTTATACATTTTTGTAGCAGTGTGTGTGAGTAGTTTTGTATATAAAAGATGTGACCTAAACTCTTTAATATCCTAAGGTGGAAAAACTTAAATTTAAGGTTAGCTGCTATAGCAAGTATAAACTCTAGTAAACTAAGGTGGAAAATTATTTGACATTTTTTCGCATAATTGATTAACAAAGTAATTGACATAAACAAAAATAAATGACTTTGAAGCAGTGAAGGAGTTTTTTGTATTAATAAATTGAAGTAAAACCAGTAAAGCAAATTTTTACCCTTCACTTTATCTTCAAAAAATTTAAAAAAATTAACTGGTGGCGTTGTTTTTTGCACATTTGTTAAACAAATGGAACATTTTTATGTCAGAAGTTTAGAATTGTTTGGTAAAAAAATAAGATAAAAATTTTTCTTTTTATGAAAAAAAATTTTTGGGAAAAAAAAAATTTATGAAAAAAAGTTTTTGATGAAGAAAAAAATTTTGATGAAAAAAAAATATTACTAAAATAAAAAATTAATGAAAAAAAAATTCGAGAAAAAAAAATTGAGGAAAAAAAAAGTTCTGACAAAAAAAAATTGATGAAAAAAAATGATGATGAAAAACAAGTAGAAAAGTAAAATTCGACTTGGCCGAATCTATGAATACACTCCACAATGAACTTTTTAAGTGATAGTAAATTTTCTAACGCGAAAAAAAATACATTTTTGATTTCGAAATATTTTATTTTTTGTAAAGAAATTTTTTTTTAAGTAATTTTTGAAAAACAAAAATAATTTACTAATTTTTTTTTGGGTGTAAAATTTTTTTGAGTGTAAAATTGTTTTTCAAGTGTATTTTTTTTTTAAGTGTAAAAATATTTTTGAGTGACAAAAATACGTTGTAAAATATTTTTGTGACTTACCAATGTTTTTAAAACATTTTTTAACGGGTTTTCAACACGTGAATTTAAGGTGAAACTAATTTGAAATTCACGGTTTTGCTAATACATTTTGAACCACTGAACCGATTTGACTGAAATTCAATACGATGCTGACCAGAGGAACGACAAATATATATGCTTATCTTCAGCATTCTCAGAATTGACTTTCGAAAGTTATCGCTATCTCGTATCTTCGAAAGATAACGTGTTTTTTTATCTCGTAAATTCACGAAAAACCCTTGCCGAAATTAAGACTTTTGCTTCTAACTTTTGAACCACTGGACCGATTTCGCTGGATAGCAATACTAACCTGACCAGGTAAATGCCCAACATATATGCCAAACTTCAGAAGCCTCCGTAAAGTCTTTCAAAAGGTAGCGTGTTTTCAACAGACAGACGGGCGGAAGGACATCGTTAGATCGTCTTAAAATCGATCGAGGATCATGAATATATATACTTTATGGGGTCCTAGACCAATATTTCAAGGTGTTACATACGGAATGACAAACTTATATATACCCTCTATCACTAGAGTGGAGGGTATAAAAAGTTTGATAAAAAAAGTTGGGGAAAAAAATTGTTAAACAAAAAAAAAAACAAGTAAGAGTGTTAAATTCGGCTGTGCAGAATCTTTTATACCCTCCAACATGCAAAAAAATAAAAAAATGCAGGGCCTTTTTTCTTTTGGAAGGGGGGTCAGTTGTAGTAATTGAGTAATTAAACGAATATGTGTTTAAAACTTCATTCTAAAGAAATGCAAGTTTATTATAATTTTTTTTTTATTCCACGCCCATAAAAGGGGGTGGCGGATCGATAAAAACGACATTTTCTAATTCTCGCAGGACTTTGAACTTCTTGCATTTGTTAAACAAAACCACAAAAAATCATGTAAAAAAATTATATTTTTCAGAGGGTTGCTTAGCTCTTCAAGGGGGAACTTTTTCCCCCCTGATCCGATTTTTCTCATTTATGAACTTAACCTGCCTAGGAATATAGGTTAGGTTAGGTTATGAAGGATGACGCTGGCGGAAACCAGCGTCCATAGAGGCCACGTGATGGCCCATTATGATTCCTTTAATTCTTTTTCCTCTTCTCTGTTTAGTTCTAAGTTGTTCGCCTTATGCGTCCCATTTTGATGCTTTAATAAATAGGAATATAAATAAGACATATTTGTGCCAAATTGACAGACAGGCAGACGGACAGTCTGGCAGACGGACAGTCTGGCAGACGGACAGACAGACAGACGGACAGACATTGCTACAATGTCTTAGAATCCTACACTCAAAATAGATAGATAGATAACTTTTAGCAAATTTTTAGTTGAGATTAGCATGTTAGCAAAAATATCTTGTAAACTTCATTTAGAGCATTAGCAATTTTAAACCAAATTTGAACTAATTTTTTTTTGCTAGATTTAAAATTGAGTTGACCAAATTTTTATAAGCTTATTTGCTAATATTAGCAAAATAAATGGTAATTTTTTTTTTATTTTTAGAAAACTTAAAATGGCAATATCTCGGAAACTAAGACAGATAGAGCAAAATGGAGGTCATCTTTGGTTCTCGGGCTTTTCAGTATCGCCGGTCCTCTTCACATGTGTGGACCCTAATGGGCCCTAACTTTGGATCCAAAAAAGTTAGCATTCCCGAAAATTTTAAAATGCTCATATCTCGGTAAATAATGCCGACACAACAAAAAATCCAAAAGCATTTTTGAAGCTTTCAACACGTAGAATGCTAAATAGTCAAAAGCTCTCCGGGCAGTATTTTTGAAGTTGTCGAGTTTTTTAATTCTCAAGACCCCAGTGGTCCCCTATAATCACGTATCTCAAAAACTAAGCGAGGTAGAGTGAAACGGACACAAATTTTGGATCAAAAACTATGACGATTTTTAAGGCACCTAACTAGGTATAGGTCTGGGCCTATCGGGTCCGAACCCAATGGGGTCCTCAGATGTGTATGAACTAAGTTCAAAAAAAAATTTAGGTAACTAATTATTGGCAAAACATTTTTGCTAACTTTAGCAAAAAAATTGTGGGTTCAAAATCAGCAAATTTTCTTGTAGGTTTACAAGCTTTTTTTGCTAACATTACAGTTTTTTTTTTTTTAGTGTAAACCGATATTTTGATGCGTTACACACGGAATGACAAACTGCAGTTGGAGGGTATAAAAATTATGAAAAAAATAAAAAAAAATTATGAAAAAATTATGGAAAAAAAAATTAAGAAAAAATAAAATTGACAAAAAAATTATGTTACGTTTTATTCAACAGCTGGTGACAAACGTTTTTTTTTACCATCAGGTGTATTATTATCCAAGCTAAAAATCGATGTTACAAACAGTTTTGGTTTAAAAAAAAAATAAAACAGTAATTCTTATTTTCTTTTTCTTTAGTAGGTTATATTTGTAATTTTTTACAACAACCACATGGAAAAAATTGACTTATGATTGAGTTATGACTATTTTCTATGAATCGGTCCCAAAAACTCTAATTTTGATCATTTCATTTGCCAGAATTTCATATTACTGGTAACGAAGTGTTGACAATTAGTAGGCAAGCTAGACGTTTTAAAGTTGTAAAATTGAGATATTAAAAATACCTTTCTAACGATATAAAAAAATTATGTACCTTTACTTCTGTTATACGATTTAACTTTTATTTTTACAAAAATTGTTCACTTGTAAAAAATACTAAATTTTTAAAATACTTTTTGATCACAGTGTCGTTATATAATATGTTAAGTATATTATAAATAAATGTTTCGTATGTAAAGTCATTTGTCTCGGTATGAGTATCTCATCCTGTTTGTATGAGTGTGTGTTAGACTGCCCAGAAAAAAAGCGAAGTTTTTATTTTCTTGGGGGATACCTGCAAATTTTGTTCCTTTTTGTGCAAAAAAATTTCGGTTTTTTTTTGGGATTTTTAAAATAATATCTAGAGGTCGCGATCTCGCGTTTTATAACGATTTATTTTTTTTGAGTTTTTTATTATTTTAAATTGTTAAATATGATTAATATGATAAAATATTAATAATTTCAGACAAAAAAAAAATTAAATTAAAAATTAAATATCGCTCATTCCATGAGATGTCTCCCAGCATCTAATCAAATGTTCCTTAATTTATTTGAAATTTTGCACACATGAACACTATGAAGCTATTAAAATAAATCAGTTGTTAGTTCCGAAAAAATCCGTGAATTCGCGAATATATTCGCGTTCGCGAATTCGTGGATTTTCGCGAAACTAAAAACGAATTTATTTTAATTGCTCCATAGTGTACCTGTGTGCGAAATTTCAAATAAATTAAAGAACATTTGATTAGATGCTAGGAGACATCTCATGGAATGAGCGATATTTAATTTTTAATTTATTTTTTTTTGTCTGAAATTATTAATATTTTATCATATTAATCATATTTAACAATTTAAAATAATAAAAAACTCAAAAAAAAATAAATCGTTATAAAACGCGAGATCGCGACCTCTAGATATTATTTTAAAAATCCCCAAAAAAAACCGAAATTTTTTGGCACAAAAAGGAACAAAATTCGCAGGTATCCCCCAAGAAAATAACAACTTTGTTTTTTTCTGGGCAGTCTAGTGTGTGTAGGAATATAAATTTATATACATGTAGTGCAGGTGACTTTGAATGTTTTTAATGTGATTTATAACATTTTACGAGCATAAGTGCGAACAATTTACAACAATGTGTGTAAATATAAAACAATATATTACTTTGGTGGAAGAAGTAGAACGATATTTTACAATAAATTTATATAAAATAGCTAAATAATAAAACAAGGACGTTAAAGAAAACATAAAACGGTCATAGGTTTTTTGGATAAAAAAGAAAGGATTGAAAGAATTTTTAAATGTTTTTGCAATCGATATAGCAGAAAATAAGTCTGAAAGAGATATCTGAATGTGAAAATATATCAGTAATGCTTGTTAACGGAATATCCAGTTGTCTCGAAGTTAAAGTAACCTCCATTAAATTCTATACAAATTTGACATGTACATATAACACCGTGCGACAGAAATGAAAAAAAGTCGTTAAAAACGATGTGGATAGTATACATTTGAAATTAGGGACTAAATGCAGTGAAACTGCATTTACAGATCTTCTTTTCGTGATCCTTTTTCCTTTTAAAAGGACTTCAAAGTTTTATAAGATTAATTTTTTTTAACATTTGGACTTGCCCTAGGATGCCACTAGCGATAGCAAATGAAAGAGGAGGATCTCCCCTAATTTTTCAATTTTATTATTAAAAAAAATAAAAAAATGTGTCCTTCAATATCATTCAAATAGTTCAACAAAATATTTTGATAAAATTTTGTAATGACTTTATTCACATCCTTTTGTCCTGATATGGAAAAATAAAAAAAAATGGAAAAATTAGGAGAGATCCTCCTTCTTCATTTGATATCACCACCGTCATCCTAGGACAAGCTCAAATATTTCAAAAAATTTACAAAATGTATCATTTGAAACTTCCTTTAAAAGGAAACAGGGTCCCAAAATGAAAAACTGTAAATGTAGTTTTACTCCATTTAATCTCTAATTTCAGACGTATTTCATCCAGTTCATATTTAATATTGTACTGTAACCTTAGGTTAACATTTAACCCAACTTATGTTTCGAGTAAGTCGTTTGTTTTATTGACCCTAAGAGCAGTGTGTCTAACTCTTAAAGTTTTTGACTTCAAAATTAAAAAAAAAAACACTTTTAAAAACCCCCAAAAAAAATCTGTTTTATAAAAATAGCATTAAACCATTAAATTTCACTTTATTTTATTTTTTTTTATATGTCATACCATAAGGAAATGCTATTAGACAGCTTTGCTTTTTTAGAACATATGCTGAAAATTCCACTATTTTAATGTTTTTTCCATCAACCAGCCAAAAAAAAGCGGAACAAACCAAACCAAAAAAAAAATGACATTTAGTTAAATAAATAAACAAAACAAAACAAAATCTCGTATTTTGTAAATAAACATTTCTTTTTGTGTCATATAGACATACAAAATGACAACGACACTCTTGTTTTCTAAAATATAAACAAACAGCAAGCATCAGCAGCCGCATCAACAAAATATGCATTTTAAAATAATGACATAAACAAAATTATACAACAATCAATGGATGCCATGAATGAATGAAGGAATGGATGGAGTGACTTGATAAAATGAATGGCATCGTGTCATTTTGATAGAATAAAAGGCCTTAAATATTGAGGATTGCTTAAATATTCGTGTTTAGCTACTGCTTCAGAACAACAAAATAAAAAATATATAAATTGGGTGACCTCACTCATTAGCTTCTGTCATTCTTACACAAATCAACTAATTGTTTATTTAGTTTTAAAATGTTTTTTTTTATATCCTCCCTTATATAAAATATATAAATTTGTTATTCCGTTTGTAACATGTCAAAAAATATTGTTCTAGGATCCCATTTTAAGTCGATCTAGAGATCGACTGCACAGTTTTCAAAAAAATTTCACCGCTGAAACTCCTTTTATTAAATCGCTGCCATCTTCTTAAAATTTTTCCAAATGTCCTCAATGACAAGTCAGAAGTTGGTTAGCGGTTGTTTAAAAAAAAATTGTTGGTGGCCACCGACGCTGTTGGTCACTGCTGACAAACTGCTGACTTGTCATTGAGGACATTTGAAAAAATTGTATGAAAATGTCAGCAAATTCATAAAGGGAGAGTCACCACACAGAAAAAAATATGGAGGAAACAATTGACGCAATTAAAAATTTACTTAAAAATTTTAAAAACAATTTTTTTTAACTCTTATAGTTTTTTGAATTCTCATTTAGTTTAAAGTTTTTTGTATATGAAAGTTTGTAATCGTGTTCATAAAATTTTCTTATGTTTTTGAGACATAAATATGTTTGGTAAAGTTTTGAAAAACAAGATTTTTGGTTTTTTTTTGTAAAAAAATTTAAACTTTTTTAAACTTAAAAAAAAAAAAAAATAAATTTTGAGTAAATTTTTAATTGTGTCAATTAAAACTTTACTCAATATTTTTTCAAACATTTAATAAATTTTTATTAATAATTTACTCAATACTATTAAATCGTTTACTGGTGCAAAATTGAGTAATTTTTTATTCAATAGTATTAAAAATTTACTCAAATATTTTTTTATTTTTTTCTGTTTACATTGGTGAAAAATTATTTATAACATTTTTACAAAAAAAATTTGTGGTCAAAAGAATTGAAGGTCAAAAAATGCGGATTTATTCTACATTTTAACATGATAATGTTTTTAGGCTGGTGTCTAATTTTAAAAAAGTTGCAGGACGCCACCTCAGTTTGACTATATAAGCTAACAATTAACGAAAAAGAAAACAAGAATTAATATTTTCATTTTCTTAAAACCAAAAATTTTAATAACTTGTGTTTGTAAATTGGTTAATAATTCACCTCGTGGTGAAGAAACCCGTTTTTCACCAGCTGGTGGACTAAAACTAACATAATTATTTTTTAACAAAAAAAAAATTTTTTTTCATCAAATTTTTTTTTTCATCAATTTTTTTTCGCTCAATTTTTTTTTATCAAATTTTTTTCATTAAAATTTTTTTTTTTTTGTCATCAATTTTTTTTTTTTTTTCATAATTTTTTTTTTTTTAATCAAACTTTTTTCATAATTTTTTTCATTATTTTTTTTATCAATTTTTTTCAATTTTTTTTCAATTTTTTTTTTACCATTTTTTTTCATCAAATTTTTTTTTTTCATCAAAAACTTTTTTTTTTCATCAAAATTTTTTTTTTTGCATCAATTTTTTTTTTCATAAAATTTTTTTTTTTTTGATAAATTTTTTTTATCATTTTTTTCATCAATTTTTTTTTTCATCAAATTTATTTATCAAATTTTTTATTATTAATTTTTTTCTCACCCAAAAATTTTTTTTTTTCATTCTTTTTATCAATTTTTTATTACATCAAAAAAATTTTCTTTTCATCAAAAAAATTCATCAAAAATTTTTTTTCATCAAAGATTTTTTCACCAAAAATTTTGGGTTCATTAAATTTTTTTTAACATAATTTGGTTTTTGTGAAAAAAAATAATTTTTTTTACCAAAACTTTTTTATCAAGTCTAAGCTTTTCGCATAAAATTTTTCCATTTGTTTATCAAATGTACATAAAACAAGTGAGAGTGATATATTCTTTGGTGCCCAATCTTTTATACTCTCCAAAATGTAAAAACTGCACTTATTTTTGCACTCACTTACGACAGGTACAGCTGTTTTGGTTTTTTAATGGAGTTCTCGACTGATATTTCAATTCGTTTTTCATGGAATGGCAAATAAATATAAGATTATTTTTTCTAAAAAAAACTTTGCTTTGGCAAGTACACCCAAATCTTCCGCAAAACATTATCATGATTTAATGTTTTAGGCAAGAGTACAAAATTCGCAGGCATTTTTTATTAAGGTTGTAGGAAAAATTAGTTGATTATTAAATAAAAACTATTAGACAATTTTTTAAAATTTTAGTGTTTGAACTTAGAAAAATCGACTTAGAAATATTTTTAAAAAAAATTTCGGAAAAATGTCAATATCTCATTTCATTTTGCAAATCGACCATCGTATCGCATTTATTATTAACTCAATCTGGACGCTATCAAGCTTAAATTAAAACTTTTTAAATTAACTACATAACATTTTTTAAAATTATACTCGTTTGATAAATATAACTAGGGATGAGATTTTTATGCCCTAAAAAATCAAAAATATGCGCTGAAAATTGCAAATATGCACTAAAACACCTCAAAAAATGCACTGAAAAAAAATTTGAGTAAATTTTTAATTGACACAATTAAAAATTTACTCAAAATTTATCTATTTATTTTAGTTTAAAAAAGTTTTAAATTTTTTTTACAAAAAAAAAAAAAAACAAAAAACTTGTTTTTTCAAACTTTACCAAACATATTTATGTCTCAAAAACATAGGAAAATTTTATAAAGACGATTGCAAACTTTCAAATACATACACAAAAAACTATAAACTAAGCGAGAATTCAAAAAACTATCAGCTTTACCACAAGAAAATATAATAAATTTAAAATAAGCTTTTAATTTTATTTCCATACAAATTGTTTTTGTTTTTAAAATCGACTTTTAAAAAATGTATTGAAAATTTGAAATTTAAAATAAAACTTTTGTTAAAATAGACTTTTTGTTTTCTTGTGGTAAGGGCCTATGAGAGTTAAAAAAAAAAAAAAAAACTATTAACTTTTTATTAAATTATTTACTTAAATTGTTTTTAAAATTTTTGAGTAAATTTTTAATTGCGTCAATTAAAAAATTACTCAATTTTTGTTATTAAATTTAAACAAGTGATTACTCAAATTTGTTTCCTTCATATTTTTTTCTGTGTAGATTTCGTAAGTGAGTGCAAAAATAAGTGCAAAAAGTGTTTTTGCATTGTGGAGAGTATAAAAGATTCGGCACCAAAGAATATACCACCCCAGCAAAACTTTGGTAATGGGTAGTGATTATATAACACATTACCAGGTAATGTATATACCTTATTTGTAGCACTATTTTAGGATGTCTTACCAAACATTTGTTCCACAAAGTATTATTTTCAAGTGAAAAATAATGCATTACTAATAATTTGCTACGTAATGCATGATTATTGGATAAAATGTATTTCATATTTATTATTTCTAAACATTTAATCATGGATGACTTATATTTGGTTACATTATGTATTATTTGAAAGTTTGAAATAATGCATTATTTATAATTGAATGCATAATGCATTACAATAACATAAAAAATAATTATTTTATAAAAAATGCATAAGTTAAAACTAGAGATGGGCTCACGACAGGAAATTTCTAACGACACAAACTCATGAGCATATTTTATCTACTTACACTCACTTACAATCAAGTGAGTAAATTTAATACAAAATACTTTTTCACTACTCGTAACGCATTATATATTATCTTCTGGTATGCTATATTATTTCATTTCTCGTAACCTATAAAATATCATATATTTTACACCTTACTCGTATTCTTCGTTATAAATTTATGACTTATTTTATACCTTACTGGTATTCTTTGTGATAATGTGGATGCATTACTTTGAGTCTCATCGCCTGTTAAAATCAGCAATGCTGCAATGTATAAAATAAGAGATCCTATACCATATTTTATACCTTATTTGGTAATCTAAGTTTTGCTGGGACTCTCACTTGTTTTATGTACATTTGACAAACAGATGGAAAATTTTTATGCGAAAAGCTTAGACTTGGTGAAAAAGTAGTTTTGGTAAAAAAATGATTTTTTTTCACGAAAAACAAAATTATGTTAAAAAAAAATTAATGAATCCAAAATTTTTTGTAAAAAAAAAAATTTTATGAAAAAAAGTTTTTGATGAATTTTTTTGATGAAAAGAAAAATTTTTTGATATAAAAAAAATATGAAAAAAAAATTTGATGAAAAAACAAAAAAATTTATGAAAAAAAATTTTGATAAAAAAAAAAAATGGTAAAAAAAAATGATGAAAAAAAAAATTTCATGAAAAAAAAAAAAAATTTATGAAAAAAAAATTTTGAAAAAAAAAAAATTATGAAAAAAAAAAATTTATGAAAAAAAAAAGTTTGATGGAAAAGAAAAATTTGATGGAAAAAAAATTGATGAAAAAAAAAAAATTTTTATGACAAAAAAAAAAATATGAAAAAAAAAATTGATGAACAAAAAAAAAATTTGATTGAAAAAAAAAATTGATGAAAAAAAATTTTTTTTTGTTGAAAAATAAATATGTTACTTTTTCTTCACCAGCTGGTGAAAAACGGTTTAATTCACAACGAGTTGAATTATTATCCAAGTTACAAACCCAAGTTATTAATATTTTTGGCTTGAAGAAAATAAAAATAGTAATTCATGTTTTCTTTTTCTGAGGTGGCATCCTGCAACTTTTTTAAAATTAGACACCAGCCTAAAAACATTATCATTAAAAAAAAAATAAATAGAATAAAAAATATTTTTTTTTTTTTCAAAATAAATTTTTAAAGTTTAAAATAATTTTTGAAACAAACTAATTTGAACTTGTGTTTTGCACTTAAAATGTGCACAAAATATGCATTTAAATCCAAAATATGCAAATATATACATTTTCTCCAAAATATGCAAAAATAAGCAAAAACAAATCAATGCCATTTTAACGCAAATTTCTTGATTCGGAAATATAATTGGTCAATATCGTTTTTGGACTATCGACAAAAAATATGCATTTGCATGGAAATCACATCCCTAATAATGATGATGAGTTTTTCTAACTTGGTCTTTAACAAATTGCATATACACTCAAAAAAAAAAAACTGTAAAGTTAACAAAAAATTTAGTTAAATTTAACTAAAAAAGCACCTGATTTTGGGCCTACTAAATTTTTAGTTAATTTAACTAAAAATATTTAGTTAACTTTTCGTAGAATGAATGTAGCAAAAAAAACCGTAACTTTAACTAAAAATTTAGCTGAAATTTCGTAACGTTTTTATGTACATATATTAACAAAAAAATTAGTTGAATTCAGCTAAACTTTTTGTTACTTTTCGTAAACTAAAATTTAGAAAATATTTTGTAAAAAATTAAAAGATTATTTTTTATATTTTTTCATCAGCTTAAGTAGAACTTATGAGAATTGCATAGGAGGCTTCACAAGAAATTCCACTTAACAAATTTGTTACGAAAAATCAGCAAATTAATTATTTAAAATTCGTAAACTCAGTTTTGAAGTCAACAAAAAAAATTAATTAAAAATTTGTTCAAAATTAGTATTTTTGTAAATTGAACTTAACTAAAAAAATTAGTTAAAACGCTGATTTTAACTAAAAATTTGCTAAAAAGCCAGTAAACTCGAGTTAACAAAAAAAAATTTGTTAACTTTACAGTTTTATTTTTTTGAGTGTACTATAGAAACGTTTCAAATTGGTTGACCAGTGTAAATATATTTGGCAAAAGTTAAAAAAAAAAAAAAATGTAAAAAGAAAAAAATTTGAAACTTTTTATACTTTTTTTAAAAAATAAATTGATAAATTTTGAGTAAATTTTACTTGAAACAATTGAAAACTTAATTAAAAAAACGATAAATTTTGAGAAAAATTTTAATTATGGCAATTAAAAATTTACTTACATTTTTTTGCATACATTTAATGAATTTTTATTAAAAGGTTACTCAATACTATTAAATCGTTTACTGGTGCAAAATTGAGTAATTTTTTACTATAGTACTAAAAATTTAGGTGACAGGACATAATCCCCACGGACATTACCCCCATAATGGAAATGGGGATTATGACCGAATCCATTACGGTCATAATCCCCATAATAGTTGTGGGGACTATGAACGTTTCCAATACGCCCACAATCCCAATGGGGATTATGTCCGTTCCTTGTTTGGATTACGACCGAACTTTTTTCGGTCATAACCCCCATTCACATCATGGGGAGTAATCCAAAGCAATTTTGGTAATAACACCCGTTTTCTGTGGAGAGGGTGGGTTTAATGCATGGAGTTTGTAATCCCTAAGCCCTACGTAGAAAAACTTTTAAGTAAAAAAGAAATTCTTTTTATTTTTTATTTTACCAACTAGTATAGAAGACATAATCCCCATAAAGGGGATTATGGCCATTTGTAACGTGGTCATTATCCCCATAAATCTGGGAATTATGTCCGTTTTTTATTGGGATTATGTCCAAATAATTTTCGGTCATAGTCCCCACTACCATTTTGGGGATTATGACCGAAATGAATTTGGTCATAATCCCCCTAACGGAAATGGGGATTATGTCCGTGGGAATTATGTCATGTCACCAAAAATTTACTGAAAATTTTATATTTTCTTTGAAGGATTAAAAAAACAACACAAATAAAAATTCAAAAAATTTTGGAGTGTACTTTAAAATTCGTCACAGTCCAACAAAACACTCTCACTTGTTTTGTTTTTTAGTTTATTTTTTTTAGTATTCCCTTAAACTAAAATATACTCTGGGGAGCAATAATGATTACAAAAAATTTGATACAAAGGAGGGGGGAGTTAAAATTAAGGTATGGTTGAAGTATTATTTTTTTTTTTTGTATATAGAGCAAGTGCTTTTTTATGTCAATATCTTGGAAAAAAAATTTTTTTTTTTTGGTTTGGTTCCTCAATATGTTATGGGTCATGCTTATTTTGGAATATGTATGTTAATGTCTTTAAAATTGACACTAAACATTTGTTGGTGTGTCAAAATAATTAGAGTATGCATTCTACATGACATTTTAAGTAGATCCAATTTCTGTGGGGGATTTATCTCTAAACCAACAACCCTTTATGCATAAGTAATTAAAAAATAATTCGATTAGCTTGTTTGGAATTTTATTTTATTTTAATTAAATTTTTTTATTTCATTTGAAAAAAAAAAGTTTACCATATGTTAACCATAAACAAATTCAGAAAATTTTTCAAAATCAACATTCGATCATTTTATTTCGAATACAAATAGCTAAAAAACATTCAACATGTTGTTTTGTTCAAATGTTTTGCTTTTATTTGCCAATATAATCATTATTCGAGATGCATACCAATGCGTTTAGTTGGGAGTTTTTTTTTTGTATTTTTTTCTGTTTCTACCTTAACAAAATTCTCAGAATTTTTTGTATACATTTTGCATAAAAAACAATCAAAAACTCTATAAAAAGGTAAAGTAAACAATCAATATAAAAGACGAGAGATACAAAAATACATTACAAAGTATTTCAATATAATTTCTTGAAAAAAGATTTTTTATTTTTTTTTTTTTTTCTTGAAACCACAGAAAAATATAAAAAAAGGTGTGAAAAGATTAAAACCTAAAGATATATTAAAGGAAAACATATAAAATTAAAGAATTTTAATTAAGAAATTTTATATGATAAGAGTTAAGGCAAATTTTTTTATAAAAAAATTGTGTCAGAATCCGAGAATTTTTCTAAAAGAAATTATATCGGAATTTCAAAATTTTTTTATATAAAAAGTTTTTCTTTGTTTTTTTTTTTGAAAGAAAAAAAAGAAATTGAGAATTTTTTAGTAAGTTTTACACAAAATAACTTGACCCAAAACATTCAGTATACAATTGTTAACACTTTGTCAGTGAATGTATTTTATTTAAAGGATTTTTTTTTTTTGACATGATAATGTTTTTAGACTGGTGTCTAATTTTAAAAGAGTTGCAGGACGCCACCTCAGTTTCATTATATAAGCTAACAATTATCGAAAATAAAAACAAGAATTACTATTTTCATTTTCTTAAAACCAAAAATTTTAATAACTTGGGTTTGTAACTTGGATAATAATTCACCTCGTGGTGAATAAAACTGTTTTTCACCAGCTGGTAAATAAAAAGTAACATAATTATTTTTCCATCAAAATTTTTTTTTCATCAAACTTTTTTTTCCATCAATTTTTTTTTTTTTCATCAAATTTTTTTTTTCATCATTTTGTTTATCAATTTTTTTTATCAAATTATTTTTTTTCGTCATTTTTTTCATCAAATTTTTTTTCATCAAATTTTTTTTTCATAAATTTTTTTTTCGTAAAAATAAAAGAGCTAGACTCCCGACATTTGACATAAATATGTCTTATGCTCCTAGGCACGTTAAGTTCGTAAATGAGCAAAATCGGACAAGGGGGAAAAAAGATCCCCCTTGAAGAACTAAACCAACCTCTGAAAAATAGCTTTTTTTTACATGATTTTTTGTGTTTTTGTTTAACAAATGCAACATTTTTATGCTACAAGAAGTTCACAGTCCTGCACTTCGACCCAGAGAATTAGAAAATGTCGTTTTTTTCGGTCCGCCCCCCTTTTATGGGCTTGGAATAATTTTTTTTTTTAAATAATGATAAACTTGTATTTCTTTAGTGCAAAAAGCATAAGAATAGATTTTAAAACACATATTATAGAGCAAAGTTGCCCCCCCACAAAATCACCAACGAGCCCCCCAAAAAAAAAAACGCCCCAGCAATTTTTATTTATTTTGCTTGTTGGAGGGTATAAAAGATTCGGCACAGCCGAATTGAACACTCTTACTTGTTGTTCATTAATTTTTTTTTTCATCAATTTTTTTTTTCAAATCAAAATTTTTTTTTCATAAATTTTTTTTATCAAATTTTTTTATCAAATTTTTTATTATCAATTTTTTCTCACCAAAAAAAATTTTTTTTTATGTTTTTTTTTATCAATTTTTTTTACATCAAAATATTTTTCTTTTCATCAAAAAAATTCATCAAAAACTTTTTTTCATCAAAATTTTTTTCACCAAAAATTTTGGGTTCATTAAATTTTTTTAACATAATTTTGTTTTTCGTGAAAAAAATCATTTTTTTTTTTTACCAAAACTACTTTTCACCAAGTCTAAGCTTTTGGCATACAAATTTTCCATTTGCTTATCAAGTGTACATAAAACAAGTGAAAGTGTTATACTCTTTGGTGCCGAATCTTTGATACTCACCAAAATAAAAAAAAACTCTTTTTCGCACTTATTTTTGCACTCACTTTAAATGTACAGTTCTTTTGGATTTTTAATGGGGTCCTCGACTAATATTTCAATTCGTTTTGCATGGAATAGCAAAGTTATATAACATTATTTTTTCTAAGAAAACTTTGCTTTGGCAAGTGCACCCAAATCTTCCGCAAAAAATTATCATGATTAAATGTTTTGGGCAAGAGTACAAAATTCGCAGGCATTTTTTCATCAAACTTTTTTTTTATCAATTTTTTTTTTCAAACTTTTTTTCATGATTTTTTTGGCTGTAGGCAAAATCGCTCAAAGAAAAATGCCCCAAAAAAGAAAACGAAAATTCGCCCAAAAATTTTTCATACAAATTTGGGTCATATTTCATACGAAAAATTACCCAACATTTTTGGGCAAATTTTCATAGTTTTTGGGCAAAATTTCGAAATTAAAAATTGGGTGATTTTTCATTACGAAAAATTACCCAAAAATTATATATGAAAAATTGCCCAATTTTATTTTGGTTTTATTTTTTGTTAAAATCTTTTAATGTCAAAACTGAAATATGTATATCATGTCACAATAAATGAGTATATTATTATTTTTAAAAACAGTAAACGCATATTGCTTTTTTTTATAAATTATATATTGAACTTACTAAGAATAAGCGGAAGCAAAACCGTTCCGTTGTTGCTAACATACAAATGCTCTGGTGGGAATCGAACCCAAAGCCCCTGCTCTTACATGCAGATTACCACGCTATATATTAATCTATCGCAGCGCAGTAGAAAATCAAAAGTAATGAATTTAAAAACAGCATGCAACTCCGATGAAAGCTCCGCAGGAGAAAAATTTCCCAACAAATTTTAACAGAAAATCGCGCGATTTTTTATTTTTCCTTAAAAAAACTTTTTATTTCTTAATTTATTTTTGCAGTAAAAACTAGTTTTCTTTTCTTCGAAAACTTCTTTTTCACCAATTTTTTCCGTTTTTTGTCACCAAAACTACTTTTTCATCAAGTCTAAACTAAATAAAGAAAAATGTTTTATTTCTTTTACAAATGTACAGAAATCAAGTGAGAGTGTTAAATTCTCCATTTTATTTTACCAAAACTATTTTTTCACCAAGTCCAAGCTTTTGACATAAAAATGTTCCATTTGTTTGACAAATGTACAAAAAACAAGTGACGGTGCTAAAGCTAGCACCGCGTTAGCTACATCATTAGCTCTAAGATTCGCGACATCATATCCTCTAAATATGATAGCTATGACGTCTTAGGTGACGACCAGCCTGTATTGTTAATGGAATGATTACACTGTAAGTAGGTGAAAATGACACACCAAAACGCCGAGACACGTCAACCTAATTTTGGGTCGTAGAATCCAGTGGTGTACCTCGTTTTGAAAAGTTAGCTCAAAATTCCGAGATATTTCGATTTTAAATTTGTAGTAGATTTAAGGCGATTTTTCACTTTATTTGATTGAAAAAATTAAAAAAACTTGTTAAAACTTGTTATTTGTCGAAAATTTATATCTAGAAATAATGGACGTGCATTTGCAAGCGGGCATGGAACAATACTTACACTTATTTTGATGAATTTTATAATTTTTTTTTGGATTTATTCAATTTTTACTCTACATTTGCAAATTAAAAATCGAAATATCTCGTTATTTTGAGATAACTTTTTAAAACGGAGTATACCACTGGAATTTGTGACTCAAAAATAAGTTGGGGTGTCTCGGCGTTTTTGTGTGTCATTTTAAAAGTTTAAATTTTACTTACAGTGTTATCATAAAATTAATTCGTTCAACTGTTGACGAGTGTGGACGTGTTTTATTTTAACTCCGTGCTATAAATTGAATTACTAAAATTGTTCGTAATAGGTTTGTTCGTAATAGGTATTTTTGTGATATTTTCATTACCACATCAAGGAAAATGAAAATATGGACACAAATGATACCGATTTAGTTCGAGGCTCTGCCTCACCGACTGGTGCTGGTCCTAGCACTGGTCTTAGGGTTGCGACCTTGAAGTCCGGCCTTGATTCTGGTAGGGGTGCTCAGCCTAATATTGGTGGTAAAAAGAAAAAGAAACTTAAGCCATCAAAGGTCAGGCACAACCAGAGAAGGCTTTGTTTGAAAATAATTAACAGACTAAGCCAACTCGATGGAACAAAGCTCTCCGAACGTGAGAGGGCGTCGCTATCATGGGCGAAAGGAGTCATTGAAGAACAGGACAAACTTTCGGCAATGCGCGCATCTGACAAACAGAGCGCTGTTTCGGCCTCGTCATCGAAGTCTGGTAAAAGGTTGCGCTCGCCCGACGAGAAACCTTTACCTAAAAGATCTAAGGTGACCGGCAACGTCTGGACTCAGTCTTTTAGTGAAGTGGTGAAAGGTAACTTCGTTAGGGCTGTGATAAACAGGCAAAATGGGGATTGTAGTATTCCAAGGGACAAGTGGAGTTTAGTTGAAACTAAACTAAATGAAATCTACTATAGGCTTCTTGAGAGTATGCCTGATTTTCTCCCTACTACTGTCAACGCAGGTTGGTATCAGGGGCGAGTAAAACTCGTTGCTTTTGGAAACGAAAGATCCGCAGCCGTGTTTAAGGTTGCCATTAGCCAAGTGGGAGAGTTATGGCCTGGAGCCAGACTGGACGTTGTGGAAAAACATGATATCCCCTCGCAACCCAGAGCTCATGCATGGATCCCAATGGCTACAAGTGACACTGCGGTGATTCTAAAGATGATAAAAGTCTGCAATCCTGACCTTCCAACTCAGAATTGGCAAATTGCCAGATTGGGTGAGATGGAGGGCGCTCGTCGTCAAGCAGTGGTCTTGGTTAATGAGGAATCGCTTCCGCTTTTAGCCAGGACTGACGGCATTATTAGATTTGGCTTTTTTCATATAAGAGTCAATGTCTACAAGGGCGACCAGAAGCCTATTTTGGAAGCAGACAAGCCAGTGGCAGAGTCGGCTGGGGAGGAGAATCTGGAAAAGGTTGATATTCAGCTGACCGATTCTAGGCTGATGGGAGATGCATCTGGCATTTTCGAAACCGAATCTGGTAACGAATGCGACCTCTGTGATGGCACGGAGGATAAAGCTGATGCCACTATGGGTGACATTCAGGACGAGGCCCATGCAGTGAGGAATTCGGAGAGTTCTGTTGCCTCCGATGCAGAACAGATGGGACACATATCTGGCTTATTCGAAACCGAATCTGGGGACGAATGCGACCTCTATGATAACACGGAGGATGAAGCCAATAACACGGTGGTGGAAAGGATGGTGGAAAAAAAGCAAGATGTTGCGGTTCCTACAAATAAACCTCCATCACTGTAAGGCAGCCTCAGCTGCACTATTGCTGCGCCTGACGACAGGAGCAGTTGACTTGGTTTTTATCCAAGAGCCCTGGGTGCGGGGTGGCAGGGTTTGCGGATTGAAGACCCCTGGGTTTAAGTTGATGGTTGCCAAAGGTGAGGGCTCACCAAGAGCCTGCATCTTGGCGAAAAATGGCTTAAATATATTCTTTTTATCAACTTTTAGTGATATGGATGTTACAGCGGCTAGCTTAGAGCTTCATGGGAAATCTATTTGGCTCGCCTCTGCGTATTTTCCTAATCCGGGGCCAATACCCCCGGAGAAGGTTGGCGGTCTGATTCGGGAGTCTGAATCTAGGGAACACCAGTTACTAGTGTGCTGTGATGCTAATGCACATCATTCGATATGGGGTAGTACAGACACAAATGATAGAGGCGAATCACTTTTGGAGTTTTTGTTAAGCACTAACCTGTATATTTGTAACAAGGGTAGTGAACCAACTTTCGTTACAAGTACGCGGCAAGAGGTTCTTGACGTAACACTTGTATCAGATACATTGTCTGATAGAATTGATGACTGGAGAGTTTTGGAAGAGCATTCTTTCTCAGATCATCGCTACATTGAGTTTTTACTCAGGGAGCGTGCCCCGGTTGAGACAGTCTCTAGAAATCTGAGGAGAACAAACTGGGTGAAATATAGGGAGACTTTTTCTTTGCTTTTGGATGAAGTACCCCTATCTGAACCGCATAGTTTAGCGGAAATTGACTGTCTGGTTGAACATATAACAAATGTTTGTAATAGGTGCCTGGATGCGTCTTGCCCTTCTGCAAAGCCTAGAGGGAAAAAAAAGCCACCTTGGTGGTCAAATGAGTTGCAGACGAGCAGAGATTCCTGCAGAAAGCTCTTTAATAAGGCTAAATTTTCAAGAGCGGACGAGGACTGGTCTGCATACAGGCTGCAACTTAAGAGTTATAAAAAGATGATCAGAAATGCAAAATGTGATTCTTGGAAAAACTTCTGTGGAAACATAGAAGACGTTTCTGAGGCATCCAGGCTGCGCAAGGTTCTGGCTTCTTCTCCTTGCACCCTAGGATACCTGAAAGATCCTAATGGGGTGTGGTCTTCCTCCAGTGGAGAGTCGCTGGATCTCCTTTTAAACACGCATTTTCCGGGCAATTCCATGACGCCGTTTCAAGCTTTGGAACGTTCTGACGCCCAAGCATCTGAAATTGCTTCGGAAATAATAAATATGCCAACATTAATCTGGGCGATAAAAAGCTTCAGGCCCTATAAATCCCCGGGACCTGATGGTATAATACCGGCTGAGTTGCAGCAAGTGTTGGACTATATAGCCCCGTTGCTGTATAATCTATACACAGCATGCATCAACTGGTCGTATATTCCTTTAAAATGGAGGGATACCAGAGTCGTATTTATCCCGAAGGCTGGGAAAAGTTCCCACACAGCTCCGAAGGATTTCAGACCAATTAGTCTGTCTTCTTTTTTGTTAAAGACAATGGAACGAATGATAGACTCATATTTGCGTAGAGTGATTGACCCGAGGTTGCTTTCGACAAAGCAACATGCATACAGCAAGGGACGATCAACGGAAACAGCTCTTCATGAGCTCGTTGGTACCATCGAGAGATCGCTTTCGGTAAAGGAGTACACTATGGTGGCCTTTCTTGATATTGAGGGGGCTTTTAATAATGTCATTCCAGAATCGATAATATTGGCATTGTCTGGTCTGGGAGTAAAGCGTGAAATCGTTTTAATGGTGGAAAACCTACTTGCCAATAGACGTATAACGTCTGAATTGGGAGCGTCCGTCATATCTCGATTTGTCAATAGGGGCACACCACAAGGAGGTGTTCTTTCGCCGCTTCTTTGGAACCTGGCACTGAATTCAATGCTACTATCTCTAGAAGCACGTGGTTGTCATGTTATCGCATATGCTGACGATGTCGCGATAGCGGTAAAGGGGAAGCATCTGCCAACATTGCGGGACATTCTTCAGGGTTCTCTGAAAGATCTGTCTAAATGGGCAAGAGACTGTGGTCTAGGAGTTAATCCTAGTAAAACAGAGCTTGTTTTGTTTACAAGGAAAAATAAGATTCCTGCTTTTGATCCTATTTCTCTGGACGGTACTGAAATCACCTTCTCAGATGGAGCCAAGTATCTTGGAGTATTTCTAGATAGGAAGCTGAATTTCAGGCGTAATATTGAGGAACGGGTGAGAAAAGCAACGATTGCTTTGTATTCCTGTAAAAGGGCCATTGGAAAACGATGGGGTTTTAGCCCTCAAGTCGTTCATTGGATCTATACAGCAGTGGTGCGTCCAATTTTGCTGTATGGAATCATTGTCTGGTGGCCTGCTTTGGAAACAAAAGCGAACTTTGTCTTTATCACGAAGGTACAGAGAATGGCGTCAATGTGCATCACTGGTGCTCTTCGTACTACACCTACGGCTGCATTAGAAATCCTCCTTCACCTGATACCCTTGGACATATTGGGTAGGCAGTATGCGGCTGCGTCGGCAATTCGACTTAATAGCACGCTGCAATGGAGGAGCAGTGATTGTGGCCATAGCGCGATCTTGAAAAAGATAACAATACCACAAAATGTGGACTGTGCTCCCTCTTTGAGCCTCTTTGAGCGCCACTTTACCACTATGATACCATCCAGGGAGTCTTGGATGGGGGATACTCCGGGTAGTGGAGCTACCATAAATTTTTACACAGATGGATCGAGGCTGCACGAACAAGTGGGCTTTGGAGTCTATTCGGAAGAGCTTGGGTTGAGCCTGGCTCGTAGATTGCCAGATCATTGCAGTGTTTACCAGGCAGAGATGCTGGCAATAAAAGAAGTGGCTGACTGGTTGAGCTGCAATGTCTTGTCTACAACCGCAGTCAACATCTATACTGACAGTCAAGCCGCGGTCAAGTCCCTGGATTCAATGTTTCTGAAAACAAGATCTGCCCTTAACTGCCGCACGTCTTTAAATGAGATGGCCAAGCAGTTTAACATACGACTCATATGGGTCCCAGGGCACAGAGACATTCCAGGGAATTGCAAAGCCGATGAGCTTGCAAGACTAGGAACTACCTTACAGGTTCCAACAGAATTGGAATGTGTTGGTATGCCTCTAGAAACTTGCAAGCAAAACCTACGGCTTTGTTCTGCGACGGAGACTAATCAAAGATGGGCAAATGGATGGACGTGTGAGACAACACGACTGATTTGGCCTTCTCTTAATCAGGGGCGCACAAGTGAGCTGATATCGCTTCCAAGAGGAGAGATTTCGACGGTGGTTTCTATAATTACCGGACACTGTCTTATAGGGAAGCACGCAGAGCGGTTAAATGTGCCGTCGAATGATTTTTGCCGAAGTTGCATGGATGAAGAGGAGTTGGAAACTATCGAACACTTTATTTGCCATTGCCCGGCACTTTCTGGTCAGAGACTTGCTTCACTGGGATCTAGGGAGCTGTACGATCTTTCTGATTTGTTGGATGTCAAAATTCAACATCTAAGGAGTTTTATAAGAAGCTCAAAATGGTTTAACGACAGGGACTAGTAGGGAAACCTATTACGGTCCCGTGGTATCACAATGGACCTCAGAGTCTACGTGTGTTGACGTAAAACGTCAGCAGCCACTTACAACCTAACCTAACCTAACCTAACCTAACCTGTTATCATAAAATATCCTTAGTCGATTCTCGGCTGGGGTAGATTTGAATAAAGGTTAATATATATCTAAAAAAAAAAACATTTAATATTGTTTTTGAGTCTAAATTTTTTTTTTTTTGATTGTAAAATTTTTTACTCTCAAAATTTTTAAGTCATTTTCGTAAAAAGATTTATTAACATTTTTTAAACAAAAATTTAATTTAAAATTTTTTGAGTGAAAAATTTGTTTAAAAAAAAATACATTCTTAAATATTTATGTGGCTCACCAATGCTTTTAAAGAATACCCAGCAGAAATTTTGCTGAACGTTCAGCAGCTTTTGGAAGGGGAACTTGAGTAAAGGAGCGCAGCCAATTGCGCTGAATTCATGCATGATTCTCTAAGGCGATGTCCCACTTTAGAGCGCTAGTTGGATACACAGAAACAGCGCTCTTTAGATGCACTGAAATCACGTGTCTTTAGAGCGCTGATTTAAGCAGAATAAAGATGCTGTAAATTCATGTATCTTTTTAGCGCTGATTTAAGCAGATTAAAGATGCAGTGAATTCTGCAAAGAATTTAGAAAATTTTTAAATACAAACGGAAGTTTTTGAAATACAGTTGGAAATTTTTAAAATACACATGGATTTTTTTTTTTTATTTCAATGGAATTTTCTTAATAGCGATTATAAGATTTTGAAATCCAAATGGAAATATTTAAATGAAAATATAATTTTCTGAAAAGCATTTAGAAATTTTCTTAAATACAATTTGAAATTTCTAAAATATTAATTGAAATTTCTGTAAATATAAATTGAAATTTCTAAAATAAAGTTGGACATTTTTGAACTATCAATGGAAATTTTTGAAATATAATTTAAAATTTTTGAGTTATATTTGGAATTTTTTTAAATATAATTGGAGTTTCTAATATATGATTGGACATTTTTTGTAATAAAATTTGTATTTTCTAAAATTAAAGTTCTAAAATTAAAATGTAAAAATGAGATAAAAAACAAAAAATTTACCAATAAATGAAAAAATATTCAAAAGAAGTTATAACAAATGTATCTTAGTTTTTCTGTTTTTTCGTGATTAGAGTTTGTGTTTAATCCAAATCGGTTTATTCATCGAAATAACAAATAAGCATTGGCTGTTTTTTGGTTGGCCTATTTATCATCATTTAAAATGTGTTAAGGGCCTCTGTTATGTCTTTCAAAACTTTTCAAATCACATGATATTTTCCGAATCACATAAAATCGAGTTTGGTGTTTGTTTACGGGTTCATTCAAAGTCAGACAAGGAAAAACAATAAAATTTAAAATTCGTTATTGATAAAATTCAATTTTGAATTTTTAAAAAAATTCAAGAAAGAATTTTAAATATAATTCTTAAAAATTTTATTTTAAATTCTTAGAAGAAATAAAATTCAAAAAAAAATTATTTAAAATTCTTTAAAGAATTTTATTAATAAAAAAAAAGAATTTTATTTCCATAATAACAAATATATTTTGAACAAATAAATATTCAAACCAAAAGTAAAATAAAATTAAACCAAAAATAAAATTCAAAAATAAAATTCAAACCAAAAATAAAATTCTTTTTTTTTTGAGAATTTTATTTTTGGAAATAATAAAATTCAAATGTTTTTGAGAATTTTATTTAAACAATAATTTTATTTCAAATACCTTATGAATTTTAAATAAAATTCGAAATTTTTCCTTGTCTGTTTAAAGTTGAAATCAAATAACTAAAATTTAAAAAAAAATTTATAACAAAAAAATTCATTCGTTTTACTTTACAAAACTTTATTTATGTGAAACAAAATGAAAAAAAAAAAATCGGAAGTGAACATCAAAAAAATATCGGAAAATTTCATTTTCACATTTTTTATGGGATTTTTTTTGGGAACAGCGGTCAAAGATGCTATGATTGAATCGCTCTTTGCGGCGCTGATTAATGCGCAATAATGATGAAGTCAAATCATGTGTCTTTGTCTAAAACTTATGCTTTTTTATTCAAAAAGTGTTAAAAATATTAAAAAGGAAAGCAAGTGTGAAATTTTATCAAAAAATAATTACACATTATAAGTTTTATATAAAAAATCTTAAAAAAAAATTAAATTTTTTTCCCCTTCCTTTTACTGCATCCCTAAGAGCGCTCTTTGGATGCGCTACGGTATGCTATAAACAGATGCTGTGTCGCCAAAATCTCGATTTATGTCTGCTGGGTAGTTAGTGGATTTTTAACACGTGAATTCACGAAGAAACCCACCCGTAAAAAGTTTAATAAAATTTAGTAGTTATCTCTCTAGTGTTGAAAATAACCATTAATAATTTTACTTGACATGTAGATTATTTTTATTGCAAAATCTTAATAACAGATTTTTGTTAAAAGTTTTTGCTGGGATATATTTTTAAATACTTCTAATTAAATCCGTTAAATCAATAAATCTCCTAAAAAAAGCCATAAAATTATAATATATTTTCTTAAAAACCACCTACTTCAAAAGCTCGAAATTCTAGCCACTACCCTTGTTATTATAACAATTCCACAAAAAAAAATAAAAAAAAAAACTTCTATTTATTTAAACCATAAATTTAATTTCCTTAAATTTCCACTGAATTTGCTTATAATAAAGACATCATCATTATTATTTTAGCTAATGTTAATATTAGAAAAAGTCAGAGGGAGTTTATCAAACGTATATCCATCTTATATGGTTGTATGCATTTGTGATCTACACCCAAAAAGTACAAAACGAAAACAAAACTACATTAATATAGAAAACAAGCCCCAAAGTCATTGCTGTTTTCTTAATTTGCTGCAAAAGATCTTGTTAGTCTTAATATTTCTTTATAAATTGTTATTCTTTTTATGTGCTGAAGGAAATATTGCATCGTTAGCAGTAAAATGAACGCAAAGATCTTACAAAAGAGATTTCCGTTTTTGTTTGTGTATTTCCACCAGAAGAAAAAAATTGGACGTAATTTAAAATTAGCAACGATGCTTAGCAAATTACTCAATATTAAAAACATTGAGGATATACTTTAAATGAAAAGAAAATGGGAAAGCTTTTTAACAAGGCGACTAAAGCTAAAGACCATAGGGAAACTGAAAGAATATTATAGATCTAAAATCCGTTTTAAGTAGCAAATAAATAAAAAAATAACTGTTATACTGAGAAAAATGATTAATACTGTTATACTAAAAGTTTTATACTAATAAAAAAGTATTGTTTTAGATAAGATCACATTTATTTTTGTACCTAAAAGACTATTCGTCTTATTTTTTACTAAATAAATCGATTTTTTATTTATATAACAGTTAGTTTACACTGTTATAAATTGAGCAATAAAAAATTAATAAAAAAAAATTTTAGCCAAAAAAAGATACTGATCATATCAAATTAAGTTGTCTGTTAAATAAGAAAACTCCATAAAAATAAATATACGATTTTTACTTATTATATTTGAGATATTCGGAAGCCAATCTGACCAAATCCGATGTTTTTATACCCTACACCACACTGTGGTACAGGGTATAATGACTTTGTGCTAATGTTTGTAACTACCCGAAATATTGGTCCTAGACTCACATTTAAGCATACCGATCGACTCAGAATCACTTTTTGAGTTGAGTTAGCGATGTCCGTCCGCCCGTCTGTCTGTCCATGTAAACGGTGTAAACACGATACAGGTCGCAATTTTTAATCAATTGACTTAAAATTTAAAACTTAAGCTTCTGTTGGCCCAAGGACGAAGCCTATTGAAATCGATCCATATTTAGACCTAGCCCCCATACAAAGGTCTTCTTTAGTTTGGGCTTAAATGACTCTAATAACCGTATTATAATAGGTACATTTTCAAAATGTGCCAGGTAAACGTATTTTGTCTTCACAAATCACCATTCCGAATTTTAAAAGAATCGGACCAGTTCTTCTTGTAGCCCCCATACAAACCAACTTCCCGGTTTTCACATAAATCTCTCAAATTTCGCAAAAATCGAAAATATTTTATTAAAATTTGTATGTATTTGTATATGTAAAACGCGATTATCATCGGACCATTTTTGGACCTAGGCCAAATGTGAAAACTTCGTCCGATATTCAGTTAAAGCGGTTTATTGGCAACAAATCGAAGCCTATTTCACTCAAATTTGATTTGCGAGTCACTTTTACATTTATTAAAGATTTGACAAAATATAGATCTAATCGGTCCATGTTTAAACTTGGGACCCATTTTTCGGGAAACTATGTTGTAGGGTATTATATGGTCGGTCTTGACCGACTATAATTTTCATACTTGTTTTTATTTCCTCCAACTAATCACTTTTTCACTCCGTGTGTAACGAATCGAAATATTGCTCGGGGATCCTATATAGTATATCCATTATTGGTCCATGATAGATTCTAAGACATTCTAGCGATGTTCTTGTGTCCGTCTGTCTGTCTATAGAAAGCACGATGCAGTCCAAACTAAAAGAACTAGACTTCTGAAATTTGGCACGAATATGTCTTATCATAGGCTAGTTAAGCTCGGAAATGGGCAAAATCGGACCACGGGGAAAAAGAACCCTCTTGAGAAACTAAACCTATCTCTTAAAAAAAATAATTTTAACGTTCTTTTTGCATCATTGTTAAACAATTTGAAAATTTTTTGTGTCAGATGTAGTTTAAATATGCCCTCAATGTCTCCCGCCAAATAAACATGGATGAAGCGTACTTTGAGGAGCTACCTCATATAGAAAATTAAATATACCAACACCCTTAAACTTTTTTTTTTTTAGCTAACCAAAAGAGATCCAAAACTACTTTTTTTCGAGAATACAATGCATTTTGCTGTTATATGTTCTTTATAACAGTTTTCCATTTAATTTACATATTTTTGCTCATCCTTCTTTAATATTTCTGGGAGTATAACAGTTATAAAAAACTGTTATACTAACTAATTTTAGCTTAATTTACCGCATAAAACTAATAAAAATTATAATTTTTAACTATATAACAGCTTATTTTTTCAGAAATAATTTTTTTATGATTATAAATATCAAATAACATAATAGTTTAAATTTTACATCTATATTCTCATAATTTTTTAAAAATTTCCTTACTTTAAGCTTCTAGTTAAGCATTTGAAAATGCCAATGATGAAAAAATTTAATAAGATAATAGTTATTTTAATAACAACAATTTTTAACTGTTATACTAAAATATTTTAAAAAAAGGTCATCAAAAATAATAAAAATTATATTTTTACAATTTAGACAACATTTTTGTAAAACTAAAAATCATGAAATTGTTATATTGTTTGATAAAGGTTCTGTTTATCTATAACATTTCTATATTTTCCCTCAAATAGTTTTTAAATAATATTTTTTTTTTTTTAACTTATTTCTAACAAATATATTAAAAGATTCCATTTAATTTTTACATTTGACATATTTATGCCCTTATTTATTTAAACAAATGACAGTTATTATGTTACTCTATTATACTTTTACTTTACAAAAACCCCCCATTTCCTTTGATTTCATTTTAAAATAGTGCAAATGTTAACAAAATTACAAATCATTGTTAAGAAACAAACCATTTATACAAAGGACAGTAAACGAAAAAAAAATAAAACAAAATAACTTTTGAATAGTTTTAGTAAGGACCCTCTAATATTTCATCTCGTTTTCCACATATGAGTAATAGTGCATATGTGACAAATATCAAATATCACATATATATTGTTATCAAAATATTATATTATTTTTAAACAATATGATATAACATATAAATGAAGTGCAAATGTTATACGAGATTTAATAAGATTTGGGTGGATATTTTTTTTTTAAAGGGTGTTAAATAAATAATGTATTGTAGAAAACTAAATCAAAAACTAACCTTTTTGTGTATGATGATAAAATGAATGATGTTTTTTGTATAAATTTATATTTTGTATTTTTGTTTTCTAAAACTATGGTTATGGTTGTTAGTAAACAAATTCTTCAATTTGTTGTGTTAGTATTCCATAAAATATCAAATATCTTTTGATTTGTTTTTAAACATGTAACATTTTTTTTTATTTTTTGCTTAAATCCACAACATGTCAATCATTATTTTTAACTTGTTTTTATTTTTTGATTAAATAAAATCTTGAAAATTTCCTGATTTTATTTAATTGTTTACTTAAAAAATAAGCTTTCAAACATTTTTTACACATTTTTCATTAGTATTCCACTCAACATAATTTTTTTTGCGCCCTTTAGGCTATTTTATCATAAAACAAAAATAAAATTTACCGCAATTCTTGCATAAAATTTTTGTAACAAGTAAACAAATGTTTAGTTTTATCATTTAGATTGTGGTAGGATGAAATTAACAGCAAAAATAATGTGAGAATTTATAAAAGATAGACAAGAACGACAGAAAGATACACTAACATGTTATTTAACAAATTGTGATATATTTTAAGATTACATCGGTCGCACCGGAAAGGTTTTAGAAAGTAAAATCCTAAAATTTTGTTAATCGATAAAAAAAATGATAATTTTCTGGTTAAATTGGCTAACCTAAGATATATTATTTCTGGACACAGCATTTAATTTAAAATCTTATACAATTTTTATAGTCAAAATCACTTAAAAAATAGGTATTAAGTTAAATAACATTTTTAAATTACGTTCACGTACTAATTTTCATATTTTGCTTTAATTTTCTGGAGTATAACAGTTATGTTAAAACTGTTATACAACTTTAAAATAGCTTAAACTATTGCTTAATGTTATAAAAAGTCTTTATACTGATTATTTAAAGTATATAACAGTTTTAATAACTCAATAAAGTAAAGAAAAGATGAAATAAAAAAAAAATCACAATTTAGGCTCATTAAAAATATTTTTGGCTCATTTTTTTTGAATTAATATTTTTGTGCTTAAAATAATAAAAGCAAATGAATTTTTCTATATAACAGTTTAAAATTAAGTTTACATATTTCTTGTTATAACTTTTTTAAATTTTCTTAAGTATACCAGTTTCAAGAAAACCTGTTGTGCTACCTTATACTGGTTTAATTGAATTCTTAAACTTAAGACAAATTATATTTTAGATTTTCTTAAAATATTTTTTACTGCTTAAGCGCCTTTTTTTTCAGTAATACAATTTTTAACATAAGAGTCATCAATTTAATAATAACATTTTCAATTTTTATACCCTCCAACCACAGCATGGGGGTATACTCACTTTGTCATTCCGTTTGTAACGCATTGAAATATCGGTTGAAATGATCGATTCTAAGACATTCTCTGAATGTCCGTCCGTCTGTCTGTAGATGGCACGATACAGTCCAAAATAAAAGAGCTAGCCTCCTGCAATTTGGTATGAATACGTCTTATGGTCCTAGGCAGGTTAAGTTCGTAAATGGGCAAAATCGGCTTATTGGGAAAAAGTTCCCCCTTGAAAAACTGAACCAACCTCTAAAAAAATACACTTTTTTTATATGTTTTTTTGTATTTTTGTTAAATAAATGAAACATTTGTTATATTTATCGGGATGGGAACGTCCCCCACTGACCCCTATCAACCTTCCCCCCAAAAAAAAAACAAACGCCCCTGACAATTTATTTTTTTATTTTTTTTACATTTTGGAGGGTATAAAAGATTCGGCACAGCCGAATTTAACACTCTCACTTGTTTTCTCATACTTCGTTTTTTAAATTTTCTCTTATAAAGATGTTTTATAAAAACTGTTATACTATCTTTAATAACGGCTTAAAATTTGTCTAAAAGCTTTTGAAATGTTTCGGTTGTTTCAGTTATAAAAAATACTGTCATACTTTTTTATAGTATGTTTAATTGATGCTTGTTTTTTTTTTTAATCGAAATCATAGTTTTGAGTGTTTAAAAATATTTTTTTGCTGTAAAATTTTCTTGGAAAAAAATGTTATGCTTAAAATCATCAGTTTTAAATAACTTTTAATTTTTTTTTCTTATAGTTGTTAATTTTTTTTATATAACAGTTATATAAAAACTGTTATATTATCTTATACTACCTAAAAATTTAATTCAAATCTTGGCTAAGATTTTCTAGAATTATTTTACCTGTTTAACAGCTTGTTTTGTTTTGAAATACAATTTGTATGCCTAAAATCATGAACTGTTATAAATTACATTTACCTAATTATGAATGCTTGAAGCACAAGGGATTGAAGTGACTTATGTTTAATAATGATATGAATGATATAATAATGATAGGAAATAACTTGGCTGATTTTTAACCGATTTTAGTTTTTATTGTTTTAGTAGAGAGACAATTACTGCAAGTTACAAGTTTGAGTTTAATTTTACATCAAAATATCGCAGAAATCGCGAAAAATTACTGGAAAGTCAATTAAAAAAATAGAAACTTGAATCCCTTGTGCTTAAAGACCCTTATATCGTTCATTTACTTGCATAGTGTCATAACTCAAAAAACGTGATTTTGGAGTTAATGATACAGCATTATTTGTTATATCATGCTTTCTTTTGTGTTGAAGTTTTTTCGAGTATAACAGTTGTTTTAAAACTATTTTATAATAACATACAATAGAGCATAACGATATGTATTTTCACCCTCCTTCTATTTTTCCAAGTATAACAGTTACATTAAAACTGTTATACTATTTTATAGTAGCTTAAAATGGAGCAAAATCATGTTTTTATTGTAAGAGTTATACAGAAACTGTTATATTTCCATTCTATAGCTTTGATAACTTCATAACAATATTTATGCTTCGTAAATGAAAAAAATATGCACAAAAAAATATTTAAGAAAAATAATATTATCAGTTTTAAGCCACATATTTCTTATACAACTGCTAAATGTTTCTCATATTTTTTTTTTTTTTTAATTTTTTGTGTAAACGCTGTTACTGACTTCCTTTCATATCGTGTATATGAACTTTTGAAATATTTTTAGCGTATAATCCCTTTTTTTGTTAGAAACATAATATAATTAATATTTACTGCTCTACTTTTTTTATTTTGTTGAGTATAACAGTTCTATTAAAACTGTTATACTACCTTACGAAAACTCAAATAAATGAACAAAAATTATAAATAAACTTTGATTTTTAAATATTTTTTGCAGCATAACTGTTTGGGTTTTAAATTATAATTTCTGTTTGCTTATAATAAAAAAATGATAGGTAATGTGCAATATAACAGTTTAAAATTACACTTATATAAGTTTCCTTATTTCTTTTTTAAGCTATCACAATTATAACAGTTATATAAAAACAGTTATTCTACGCTAAATTACTGCAAAAATGTGAGAAAAATCATAATTTTTATACGCTTGAGTCATAAGAAACACATAAAAACATTTCTTATGTTTTTGGTATAACACAATCGTATAAAAATTCAAAATTACGATTTTTCTCGATTTTTTACGGAAATTTTAGTATGATACCAAATTTTATGTTTCACGTTTACAGGCGCGGATCCAGGAATTTCATTTGGGGGGGGAGATTTAAAAAAAAAAAATTTTACCAAAAATTATAAAAGTTTGGTTGGAAGGGGGGGGGGGGGGGGGGGGTGGGTGTGTGTAAATTTTTGTTAATATTATAAATTTTAAGTAACAAATTGAAAACCAAAAAAAAAATTTTTTCTTAAATGCGGATCCAGCTTATGGATTTCGGTGAAATTTTTGTATATCCAAAAAAATTTTTATGATTTACTTCGTAAATTCAAACATTTTAAATTTTATTTGCAAATTTTAAGACCTGCTCTCGAAACGAACGATCATAAAATTGCCAAATTAAATGTGGAGAAAAATATTGATATTGTGACTTTTCAGTCATTAAAAATTTATATTATGACTTTTCAGTCATAAAAATTGGCTTGTGACAATCATAGCCATTCACAACTGTGAACAGACTTCTAAACTTTTATATGTATAAAAAATCTTATTTCTCAGATATCTTCCGAAAAAACTTTTTAATAAAGTATGCAATTTTTATGGATGTTTCCTTCACAAAATTTGAGACATTTTTACTACAGAAAATCTCTTAGATTCTCAAATACTTTCATATAGAAAAATAACCCATTTCTGAGATATTTGCCTTTAAAAAAATGGTCAGATTCTAAAACCCTTTGATATAAAAATGTTGTTTTATTCTCAGATCGAATTTTCTATAGAAAATATTTTAGATTCAATAAAATTTCGCATAGAAAATGTCTCAGATTTTTAAACTTTATTTTATGGAAATAATCTGAGATTCTGTGACATTCTATTTATAAAAAATTTTTCCAAATTCTGATTTACTTTTCTTATAAAAAACCTCTTAAATAATTCTTATATTTTTTGTATACACAAATTTTCAGATCCTAAAAAATTTTACGGTTTTAATGCCATCTATTGTGTTCCATGGCAATTTCTTAGATTCTCAAAAATTTTTCAAATACAAAAATTATTATTGTTGGACACAATTTTAAAAGAAAAATTTCCATATTCAGAGACACATTTCCTTTAGAAAAATTCTAAGAATCTGCCAACAGAAAAATTTTCAGATTCTGAGAGATTATGCATACAAAATTGTTTTCTATAGGAATGTTCTAAAACATTTTTCCTATAAGAAAATCATAGATTTCGATAAACTTTTTCTATAGAAATATTCGTAGATTCTAAAAGATTTTTCAAACAAAGAAATCCTCATATTCTTAAAATTTTTTCCATAAAAAAGTCTAAGATTCGAAAATATATTTCCGCATAGAAAACTAAGATTCTAAGACGTTTTTCCTCTAGAAATGTTATCCGATTCTGAGAAATTTATTTGTAGAAAAACTCTTTTCAGATTCTTAAACCTTCTAAGTTGCTGAGGAATTTTTTTATATAGAAAAGTTATAAGACATGTTTCCTAAATTTGAGATAATTTTTCAATCAAAAATTCTTACATTCAGAGTCAAATACATAAGTATTAGATATTTTCTAAAGACAAAGTCTTGACTACTGAGACATTTTTCTATAAAAAATATTTGAGATAATACTCTTTCCTTAGAAAATGATAAGAAAAGTTATTCGGTTCGAAAATGTCCACGACTCTATTGACATTTAAGTTTCTCATATGAAATTTCATAAATTCTGAAACATTTTATCCTGAGGATGCAAAAAAATTTTTTTTTAGGCTATGTGTGCTGACTTAAATCATCAGCACGCATATAACTCTCTTTAGGGTTTTTTTTACCTTTTTTCGTTCTAGGGTTTTTTTTCCTTTTTTCTTTCTTTCTATCTTCTTTCTTTTCCCTTCCTTTTTTCCTTTCCCTTTCTTTCTTTCTTTTTTTCCTTTCTTTCTTTCTTTTTTTCCTTTTTTTCTTTCTTTTTTTTTTTTTTTTAAATCGTTTTGGGGGGGGAGAAATCCCATTCTCCCCCCCCCTGGATCCGCGCCTGCACGTTTATGACAAAAGGAGCAATAAAATTATTACAAACAAATCAATAAATGTCCAGTTTTCCTCCTTAAATGTAGGGTACTAAAAAACACTTGTTACTTTATTTTTTTTCTTTCCTTCATTTTGATAAATATTAATTTTTAATGTTTACATTAAAGAAATATACATTTTTCTTTCACACTTTGTTTAATAGGTCTTCTCATCTAAACAAGAAAAAAAAAACATGTGGTTGGCCATTATCAAAAAACCACAAGAAAATATGTTTTGTTTATAAGACAAAAAAAAATGTTGTTATAATAATGTTGTTTATATAAATAAACAAACAGCTTCCAAAGGTCATTTACAGTAGCTCTTATAATGTTTTTATATACAAAATAATTATTATGTTTGAATATTTTTTTTTTATTTTTTCTTACGAAAAAAGATTTATAAACTTTGCCTGTTACAAAGTCATTATTCATTTTTTATATGACAATTTTTTTTATTTTGGCTGTTAAACAAAATTTTTTTGGTTTTCAACGATTTATTAAAATTTTTTAAAAAAATTCTTAAAAAAAATACATTTGTGGTGACAGTTTTATTAACTGACCAGAAAAATTATGTTATAAAAAAAGCTTTTTAAGTTTTGTAAGTAGGTAAAGATTTTTTTTTGGAAACTTACTACATAGAAACTTGAGAGATGATGGATTTATTTGAAGGGGCAAATTAAAGGTCTTATTTGAAATATGTAATTTTGATAAAAAATAAACGATAATGAACTTGTTTGTGGGTATAATTATAAATGTTTTTATAATAATTCAAAATGTTTGGCAGCAATAATATTTTAATATAGATTTTGTGCATATAACAGTTTTAAAATTGTAACAAGTACTTTTTTAAAACTTAAAAAACATTTTTAAATTATTACAAATATTAAATATTATAAATTTTAAGAAAGGATTTTAAGATCTTAAAAAATTTTAGCTGAATCTTAAATAAAACTTAACAATTGTATCCGTTAGGAATTGAAAAAAGTCTCAAAAAGTTTTTCCTTTAAAACTTTTTGGAAAAACTCGAGCTGAAAGTAAGAATGTATAAGAACAGTTATACTAGAAATAAAACAGATATAACATTATAAGTGTTATACTACCATAGTAGCTAAAATTTTTGCATAGAATTATTAAAAATCATAGTTTAAATTTTTTTATACCATTTTGGTTTGGATTGCTCTTTGACTCGTGTTTCCTTTTCAAAATCTGGAAGTTCAAAAATTTTTTTGCTGGGATGCGGCTTGTTTTTTCGGAAAAAAAGTTTATTTAAAAAAAATTAAAGATAAATTGGTTTGGATTGCTCTTTAACTCGTGTTTCCTTTTCAAAATCTGGAAGTTCAAACAATTTTTTCTGGGATGCGCCTTGTTTTTACAGAAAAAAGCGTATTTTTTTTTTAAATAATAAAAAATAAATTGTAAAACGCTATATAACAGTTTTAAATAATATTGATAAAGATTACTCCAGCTCGAGGTCATTTTCCTTACTATATATTACGATAAAATTGTCAATGTATTAATTTTCAAGAAATAAATAAAGTTTTAAATAATATTGATAAAGATTACTTTAGCTCGAGGTCATTTTCTTTACTATATATTACGACGAAATTGTCAATGTATTAATTTTCAAGAAATAAATAAAGTTAGCTTCAATTCAATTAGTATGGTAATTGTTCAAGACTTACTCGACACGAATTTTGATCTTGTCGGAATCTTATCAAGATTATTTAGAAAATTGATGATCGTGGCAAAAAAAAAGTATTATAATCGTATTTAAATAGACATAGAGCAAATTTATGTACTAAATACATAATATAATACAGTTCTAAATTTAAAAAGAAATGCCCACCCATACCATCTCAATTTAAAATAAACATACCCTCTTATAAAGATCTGTGTTACTGACCATTTATACATACTGACAATAGCTCCTTACGCGAGTAAGATTTTCATTGTTTTTGTTGTTTGCCTCAAATTAATAATATGAATTGAGGGTTAGGCGTGCTGTCCTTTAAGTTAAACCCCTCTGTTCTGTCTTTCACAACTTTTTAATTCACATGAAATTTTCAGAATGACATGAAATCGAGTTTATTCTTTTGGTTTTCATTCAAAGTTGAAATCGAATAATTAAAATTTAAAAAATTATGAGGAAAATAGTACATTCGTTTTGATTTCACCAAATTTTGTTCATGTGAAACAAAACGAAAAAAAAAAAAAAAAAATCGGACGTGAAATCTAGAACACCAAAAAAAATCGAAAAGTTTCACTTTCACATTTTTTTGTGAATTACTTTTTTTGGAACAGCGGCCAAAGTCTGCTTTAATTTTTTAGTTAATAAAAATTATTTATTATTCGACCAAGAAATTCAATTGAGAAAGATTACTTCAGCTCGAGGTCACATTTCTTTACTAATCATTAGAAAGATAATGTCAAAGAAAAAAACAACAACTTTATAAATTGTTTCCTGCAAATTGTTACTTTGAAAATATAATCATAAAGATTAGTAAAGAAATATGACCTCTAACTTTTTTTCAAATTTTATTGAGTATAATAGTAAAATAAAATCTGTTATACTACTATATATTGAATAATTTTACTTCATAGTATTAAGAAAAACTGTGGTTTTTAATTTAAAAAAAAATTAATTAGCTGTATAACAGTTTTCTCTGAAATGCAATTTTTGTGCTTAGAATCATAAACTTTAAATTCACATATTTTTACTGATTTTTATTTTATTTTCTCAAGTATAACAGTTTATTAGAAACTGTTATATAACTTTTAACTAACATAAATTAAATCATAAAATTGAAAAAAATCATAATTTTTAGTTTTTGAAAAAATTTTTTGGTGTAATAATAATAATTCTGATCAAGAGTTATTTTTATTTCTTCCATTTAATTACAAGTATATTTTTTAATTATTTCAACCTAACCTAGAACTGGTAGCAATGGCCGTCGTCTCGTTGTAGCGTAATTGCCCAAGTGAATCGCACCCACGACCCCCCGTTTTATAGGCTAGCATGCTGTCAACTAACCTACAGGGGTCCCTTTTTTGGTGTATAACAGTATTGTTAAAATTCATAGATATAATAAGATTTTAATAATATGAATTTACTGTACTTACTTTTTCTAACACTAAGAAATAAATTTTTATGTAGCCCAATTCCATATTCCACACTCACAATTGAATAATCATGTAGGTGATTCCAAACATAAAAAAAATAATGTTAAAATCACTGTATAACAGTTATTTTACGATATACAATTTTAATGCTAAGTATCATAAAAATTTTATTTATATAGTTTTCCTTATATATATTTTTATTTTCCGAATATAACAGCTAAATAAAAATTGTTATACTTCATTTAACTACCTTAAATTAGTGCATAATATTGAGGTAAATTATAGTTTTGAATTTTGAAAAATGTTGATTTATAACAGTATAACAGTATTGTTCAAATTCTTTGATATATTAACCATTACATTTTAACTGTATGAGTTAAATGTTTTGTATTTATCTTACACTTTTTAATAATTTTTTGTTATTTTTGTAAAAAAAAAAATAATGTAAAAGTTTTTTGAATGTAACATTTTTCCGAGTGTATTTTATTTTTTAGTGTTAAAATTTTTATTTTGAGTGACAAATACTTTTTTTTAATGTATTTTTGGCTACCCGAGTAAAAAAGTTCATATATATTCATATAAAATTATATAAAGCCATCATATATAATCATATATAGTTTAATGCGAAAAATGAGTCGATAAAACGATATAAAAACTTATCAAATTTGATCAAATCTGATCAAATTTGATATAATTTTAATATAATTTTATATAGTTATATGCGAAAATTGGACCCTTTTTTGTATAAAATTGATGCAATTATATATAATTAAATATATTTATATATAAGAAAAAAATGTTTTCCCCCAAAACGCAAAAAATTGACAAAAAAAAATTTGTTTCCAGGACTTAAAAATTTTTAAAAATATTTTTAGGACTTTGAAAATTTTCAAAAAAAAAAAACATCTCGACTTAGAAAAATTTTCAAAAGTTATATTGAATTATATGTAAAGGACTTAGATTTTTTTTAAATTTTACTCATATAAGATAACATATAATTTAAAAACAGTTGCATAAAGTTTTATATAAAATTTCTTCAAATATTTTGTTTTATCAAATTATATAAAAAAGAAGACAGAATTTTAAAGTTCATATGTAATTATATAAACGAACTTTAAATCATATGTTATTATATAAAAGTCCATATTTTCTGTTATATAATTTTATATAAGAAACAAATTAGAAGTGCAAATATATAAAATCACATATGATGCAACAAAAAATACATATAGTTTTACAAAATAATATATGTATATATAAAACTATATATAATTATATAGGAACTTTTTTACTCGGGTAACCAATGTCATTTCTGAACCCCTGGACCGATTTCCATGGAATGCAATACCAACCTGATCGGGAGAACGAAAAATATAAATGCAAAAGATTTCTAAATAATATTCATTTCTAAATATAAATGCAAAACTTCAGCAGCCTGAGAGTAGTCTTTAAAACCGATCGAGGATCATATATTTATATACTGGCAGCATGACTGTGAATACCTCTTATATGAAATTATATTTTTTAGAGTCTTTCATTAGTCATATAATAGCGCCCAGAAAGAGGTAATATTTAAAGAGGAAAAAACACTCATATTGATACGTTTTCTGAGCGTCTGAAGAATCTTATATGAGTGTTTTCCAAATGTACGCTGGGATGCTATTTTTTTAAATTTGTTTTCAAAACTTTTATACAGTCATGTCATTATGAATTTTGTGTAAATTAAAAAAAAATAATAAATATTCTGTAAACATTCTTGTAAATTGCGCAAGTATTTTAATATGCGGTGCATAATAGTTTATTAAACTGTTATACATAGTCATTTGAAACTAGTTTCATGAAATATGCCCAAAATTTTCACAACACTACGAAAAAAACTTTAAAAAATCATAAAAATTCAATAAGTTTCTGCATATTTGTTTATAAATTCTTTAAGATTTTGCTTCATACCCCACTGTTATTCTCTTAAAAGTAAATCTTTTTATTAATTAAAATGTTGTTACATTTTAAACAACATTTCTTATGTTTAAGTAATTAAATTCTATTAAACAATAATCACACCAATTTATATTTTTTTTTTTGTTACTAAATCTTAAAAACACAAAAGTACAACTAGATTTGATTGATCATACCGCTTTTCTAAGTTAATGCAACATTTGTTATTTCAATTTCGTTTCATTTTTAGTTCAAGTACTCTGTATGTGGATGGTTGCTTGGTTGGAGTATCCAAATGCTCCAAGTGCTACAAACAATAACAGCTGCAGCATTTCTTAGCTTTTCCATAATGAACTCTAATTTATTAAGCAAAAAAATAAGAAGAAAAAATATATGTTGAAGAAACAAAATAAAAAAATATCTCTAAAATACAACTAACGTATCATAATGTGAAGTTAACAAGATTTAAACATCTTGTTAAATTTTGTACGACTACATAGTATTAAATGTTAAAAAGAAATATTTAACAGAGAAAAAAAAATTGTACTAATGCACTTTTTTATAAAATGTGGGTATCATTAAGATTCACAGAGTCAAAAAAACAAAAACAAAAATTTTATATATAAATTGTAAAAAGTTGTGCACATGCACATAAATCGGCTGTTCAAAATCCGTTACGACTTTAAATTCATGTAAGCTAGCTAAATAGGTTCACTAAAAATAGCAACTCTTTCCACTGCTTTTGAAAGAGCGAAACAATATAAAAAATTGAGCATAGCTTACTCTCTTTAATACAAACAGTATAACAGAAAAAAAAAACATATCTGGTTCAGTATGCATTTTTTAAATCTGTAATAAGTGTCGCGTCTGTTTAGTCTGTGCTTTGGAGGATAAGTAGCTGTAATGTGCGCCCAGCAACCTAGACGTCCTGAGTTCGAATCCCGACTTCAGCAACCAATAATTTTTCCACCAAGTACTTTAAAATGTCCTTTACAGTGTCTCCCCTTAGGTAAGCAAAGCGATATACCGTCAGTACTCAAAACGTTAGTGCCCTAATGACTTGTACATGGGCTGAGACTTAAAAGTAATAGGTCTGTTGTGAGACAACAAAGCATACAAAAAAAGAAAACACTGTCTGTCTTGCTTTCTTCACTTAGTCTACCTTCCGTTGGGACAGTTTTATTGTTGAATAGTGTAAGATTTAGTGTACATGATGCTAACAAGTGTATAATTATTTATAAGGTAAAGTGAATGAATAAATTGTTGTATGATTTAAGGAAAATCATTAAATGCATAAGTTGTTTGAAATTAGAAGATGTTGTTATTTTGGTTATAATTTAGTATATTTGGTAAACGAAGAAAAAAACGTGAGCTAAAATTAATGTTAACTGTATAAAAAGTTGAATGTAAAAGTTTAGGTTTTTAATTGACAATTACAACTGATAGACTGTTTGGGTATATTCAATTATTTTAGTAGTTTGTTTCTTGGGTTAAGATGTTGTTAAAAGTTGGTATATAAATATGTGCAAATGGTTACAATCAGTGTGAATTTATAACAGTTTTAAAACTGTTATACAACCCATATATAGTGGCTCATTTTGAAGATTTTAATAATTTGTATTCTAATTTTATTCAATTATAAAAGTTATAAAACTGTTATACGTCCCATTTACTTAAGTTTATAAAAAAGTTTTTAAAACTTTTAATATCATAAATTAGCATGTTCTCCCGGAAGTTCGTTACCGGTACTTTAAAATACCAGACAAAAGTTAGATCAAGATTAGAGTCCACACATTTCCAAAATTCTACCCTACTGAATCTTTATTTTATTAAATTGTGGCCGTATAAGTCTTTCACAAAAACTGTTCAGAATAATTGAAACAATTGAATTAAAATAGCTGCGTTTAAATCGGAATCCCGTTCGTTCCGGTAAAACATTTTGATGGAAAAAAAGAGATGGATAATATTTTGAGTGAAAAAAACTTAAAACTTACTAAAGTACACTTACTAAAGTACACTATTTTACCCCTTTTGCCGCTTAGAATCGTAATTTGCAAAAATTATTTTTTCAAATATTTTTTCAAGTTTTTGGGACCATTATTTCTGGAACATAAAAAGGTACCAAAAGATACCTTTATTCGGAATTTTGACAAAACCAGTCATAGTTTTTAAAATTTCCGGGAGGTGTATCCAGTGAATACAATCCACACATCAAATTTAATAATTTTATAAATTTTTAAAGATTTTTAAATTTGTGTATAACAGTTTTAACACTTTTTTGTAACAGATTTTAAAAATAAATTCTCCAATAATTTTTCATAAATTTTTAAATCTTATGCTTATTTTACCAAATTCAGTATTAAATTATAACAGTTTTAAAACTGTTTTTATTATTTTACAAATTTTATTAAAGTTTTTGTATAACTCTTTTAAATTGTATGTTTCTAAAATGATTTTTAAAAAATTTTGAAAAATAATTGAATTTTTTTTGTGTATAACAGTTATTATTTTTCTATATGATTGTATAACAGTTTTAAAATAATATTTAAATTTTAAAATTTTTGATAAATGGCTATTTTATCAAATTCATTGAAAAACATAACAGTTTTTTATGAATAAACTAGAATGCCCGCCCAGAACTTCGATAACGGTTATATAAAACCCAGTACAAAAGTTAGATCAGGATTATATACCCGTTTCTAAAATTCTCCCCTATGGAACCCTATTTAATTTAGTTGTGAACGTATCAATCTTTCACAAAAACTGTGTGAGAAAAAATTTTGAGAAAAAAATTAAGGGGTGGAAAAAATATTGAGTTATCAGAGTAATAAAATTTTGAAAAAAAATATCTTCCATTTAATTTTTTACTCCAATTTTTTGTGAGATAAATCCATATCCCAATAATCAAAATTATTGATTTTAAATCATTTTTATAATTTATAAGAGACCTTAAAATGTTTCTATAACAGTTTTAAAAATGGTTTCGTTATTGCAATAGCTTTTGAAATAACATGTTCTACTGATTTTTGTAAATTTACACGATTTAGTTAAATCTAATGCTCATTCGACTACATCCAGTATAAAATTATAACAGTTTTAAAACTATTTTTATTATAATACAAATTTTATAAATTTTTCGCTTAATTCTATCAAAAAGCATGATTTTAAAATGATTTTAATAAATATGTTAAGATTGTCGAGAAAGAATTTTAGTTTTTTTTTTGTATAACAGTTTTTATTTTATCTATTTGTATAACAGTTTTAAAATTATATTTTAGCTCGAATGATTTTGATAAATGTAAGTGATTGTATAATTTATCGATTTCAATATTTGTATATAACAGTTTGGAACAGCTGTTGGAATAAAATTTTCCTGAGATTTTTATAAATTTAAATGATGTAACTAAATCTTATGCTTATTTTACTACATCCGATATAAAATTTTAACTGTTTTTATTATAACACAAATTTTATTAAATTTTTCGCTTAACTCTATTAAAATGCATGATAATTTTTTAAAATACATATTTAAAGAATTTTGAAAAGGAGTTATTTAAAGATTTTTTTTGTGTATAACAGTTTTTAATTTTTTAATAATTTTTATAAATTTAAGTGACTGTAACATTTTATGCTTATTTTATCAGATTCATTAAAAAAAATTATAACAGTTTGTTTTTTTGTACAAACAAGAATTCCAGCTTGGAACTTCGATAATAGTAATATAAAACTCCGTACAACAGTAAGATCAGGATTGGAGTCCCCATTTCTAAAGCTCTGCCTTACAAAAACTATTTTACTTAATTGTGGATGTATAAGTGTTTCAAAATTTTTTTCAGAATAATTTTAACAAATAAATAATCCTGTTTAACCGGGAATCATATTCGTTCTGGTGAAATATTTCAGGTGGAAACATTTTTTTAATGAAATAAATTTTTAGTGAGAGAAATTTGTGTCAATTTGTGTTAATTTTTTAGAGCTCAATCCACATTCCAATAATCAGATTTAATGATTTTAATACATTTTTATAATTTATCAGGGACCTTAAAATTTGTGTATAACAGTTTTAAAAATGGTTTTGTTATTGCAATAGCTTTTAAAATAAAATTTTTTAATGCTTTTTACAAACTAAAATAATTTTACTAAATCTTTTACTACATCCAGTATAAAAATATAACAGTTTAACAACTTTTTTTATTATAATACAAATTTTATTAAATTTTTTGCTTAATTCTATCAAAATGCATGATTCTAAAACGATTTTTATTAATATTTAATAAATGTTGAGAAAGAATTTTTGTGTATAACAGTTTTAATTTGTTTTATTATTTGTATAACAGTTTTAAATAATATTTTAATTCGAATGATTTTGATAAATTTAAGTGATTGTAAACATCTTATGATTTTTTTTACCACTTGCATTAAAAAATTATAACAGTTTTTAATTTCTTTTATAATAGTTTTAAAAAACTGTTTTTGTAATATGTAGCTTTTTTTTTAATTATTGCGATTTTATTAAATTTTCTTATTAATTTTTGTACTTTACCTCTGCTTTTTTTACGATTTTGCTCATGTTTTTTACATCTGTATAGGATCTAAATCACACAACCAAAAAAATTAGACAAATTATATGGTGATCTAAAAAACATATGTTTACCTTCAAAATATTTATGTTAGTTTTAAGAAAAATCAATTTATTTTAAATCTTAAAAGATTTACACAAATATTTAACCAGAAAAAAAAAATAAATAAAAAAAAATACGAAAAGTAAACAAATCAAATTTAAAAAATTAAAATATGTGAAATGTTTGAGGGAAAAAAGCACTTTGCTTGATTAATGTTTGTCAACTATAGATTATAAATTTTAGTTTTATATATACACCAGATACTCGATTATCTTAGTAAATTAGTTTCTTTATTCAAAACTATATCAAACAAAATTTCTAACCACATTAGTAAATATTAAAAAATTTTTTAAATTTTATTTTAGTAATGCAATTCAAATATTTTCGTCGGTCTTCAATACTTGTTGGACTTCATTTTTAAAATTATCTTCTTTTTCGCCTTATTTTGTACAGCATCTTGTGACAGCAAATGATACTTATCTGAAGTCTCTATAGCGTTTTTTGTTTCTTTAAGTAATCCCTACTAGTTCATGAACAAAGATACCCTGTGATTAAAAAAGTTGTTGATAAAAAAATCATATTCAATTATTTTTGTAATTGATACAACTTTAAACTTTATTCATTTTAATATGATTGATCAAAAATTAAAAAAAAACCCGCGTTAATCAAGTTATAGATTTATTGTGTATATTTTCAAGAAAATTAAATAGATGTATATTTTCTCCCTTCATCAAAAAAAATTTTACAAAAAATTGTAGACAAGTGTCTATTCCATGTTAAACTGTATATTTGAATAATGAAAAAAAAAAAACATGTGTACCCACACAGGCTTTTTAAAGATAGAAACAAATATTTTTAGTTTAAATACAATTCGTCAACGACTACTACTAGTGACATAATCATCAATTAAAAAAGAATTAATAAAAATAATTTCAATAAAAATAAGCATGTCTGGAAATTATTGTAGATTATGGTGGATCAGATCAGATAGCAAATGGATTGTAAAGTTGCAATATGTTAAACAAGTTTAAAACTTATAAATGAAAATGTAAGAACATCTTGAAAACTTTGTCAAAAAAGTAAAAGTAAAGTGCAACTTTTTTGCACTTTACTGGGCAGAAATTTTTAGAAAAAAACTCGATACCCTCTACAGGGGTTGACATTTTTGTAGAAAAGTACACAAAAACATAATTTTTGAAAAAGAAAACACCATTAATTCCAAGTTTCTGTGACTATCATTTCAGCAAAAAGAAAAAGTACTAAAGTACACTATTAGGACCATGATTTTTTAAAAAGTACTTTTTCAGCTTTTTTTTCGGTCGGTATGAAATTCAAATTGCATTCGCGTGTGTCTACCAGCAGCGGAATCAAAGTATTTTGTTTTTATCCCACCACAGTATTTGGGCATACTCACTTTGTCATTTCGTGTGAAACGCATCGAAATATCGATCTAGCACCCTTTAAAGTATATTATTGAACAGTGATCGATATATTATTGATCAGTGATCGATTCTAGCGATGTCCGTCCGTATGTATGTCCATCTGTCCGTCTGTGGAAGACACGATACAGCCTGAAATAAAACAGCTAGACTCCTGAAGTTGGCACAAATATGTCTTATGGTCATGCAAAATCAGATATATGCAAAATCTCACTAGGGGGCAAAAAGGTTTTATTATGATTTTATTTAACAAATGAATAGTTCATGCAAATAAGGACGAATAGACCACTTTTTCGCAAACACGTTTTTTTGCATAAATGCATTTTATTAGCAGAGCCCTAAAATCTTATGCAGAAATTTTTGGGAAATTTTGACTTTTAAGGCTAAAAAAATTACTTTGAAAGTGCAATAATTCGTATATTTTTATATTTTTGTTTAAATTGGGAGTGAACTAACGCACAATTTTGATTAAATACAACACAAAAACATACAAAAATTTTACTTTCGGTAACAATGTGTTAAAAGAACATTACGAGGAACAAACCACACTTATTATATTGGCAAAAAATTTTACCGTTCTTGAGTTATAAGACTTTAAAGTGTGGAAAGCAAAAAGGGCGAATATCCATCCTTAACAAAATATTATATAAAAATTATTTAGCTGCGAGTTTAAAATTGATATTAGCTAAAATTTGAAATTGTACACAAAAAAAAAAACAATCTTAGCACATACAAACTTTTAGTGTTAATACTGCATCCAATGTCAGGAATAAAAAACAAACATTTTTTCATGTCCATTTATGTTACGTCGTAATATGCAGTCAAGGGTTAATATTATAATTCCTAAAAATGTATTTAGTGTCATAAAGAATTACTACTGCATCAAATGGCAGGAATATTAAAAAAAAAACAAAAAAAATTTTTTTTGCATGTCCTGGCAATCCTTAAAAAGTGTATCCTTGAAGTCCTTAAAGTGTTACAAACAAATACCAACCATAGTTCGTCAAGTATTGCAAGTCTCATGAAAATGTAGTCAAAATCTGCTGCAAAATAACACATTTTTATTCAAATTTCAATACATTTTTTTGGATATTCGCCCTTTTTCCATTTAAGCAAAAAATTGAAGTCCAATTTTTGGCAAGTTCTCTTTCGAATACCTTACTAAAATTTTGTATATAGGTAGATGTGACCTAAATCTTTAAGCTAATACCAAAAAGTTAACAAAAATATTATTTTTTAACCGTTTCCTGCGTTTTTATTGTCCCCTGTAAAATTCTACAAATGGTCTATTCGTCTTTATTCGCATGAACTATTCAAATGAAACATTTTAATAAAGGAAGAAGTTCTATGTCCTGCCCTTGAACCCCGGGGATTAGAAAATTTAATTTATTTTTTGTTGTTTCGCCACTTTTTAAAAATGATAAAATTGTAATTGGAGGGAATTAACCTTTACCTCTACCCCCCTCCTCTTCCCTCATAAACGCCACTGTATATATTTTGTATACCCTCCACGTAGTGATAGAGGGTATATATAAGTTTTTCATTCCGTTTGTAACTCATCGAAATATCGGTCTAAGACCCCATAATTAGTGATCGATTTTAAGACATTCTAGCAATGTCCATCTGTTTGTCCGTCTGTGGAAATGGTGATCACGGCCAAAGTTTTAAATAGATATGACCAAGACTCAGCATTTTTACATGTTATTGCCCTAGGCAGTTTGGTATTTGATTTAAGCGAAATCAGATCAGCGCTTCAAAAGTTATGAAAGAAAATATAAGGACACCCCGAAAATTTTGGTACATTCAACATAACCTAAAAATACAAAATGCTTGAATTCGGCTGCTGGTTGACAAATGTTAATAGAATTGATTACCGAATGATTTTTAAACAAGTACAAACATATTTAAAAAAAAAAAAAAAAAAATCACCGAATTTTTTTTTCTATTTATTTAAAAAAAATGCCTGCGAATTTTGTACTCTTGCCCAAAACATTTTTGGTGAAAAAAATTTTGATGAAAAAAATTTGTTGATGAATTTTTTTGATGACAAGAAAAATTTTTTGATGTAAAAAAAATTGATGAAACAAAAATATGAATCAAAAAAAAAAATTTATAAAAAAAATATGAAAAAAAAGTTTGATGAAAAAAAAATTTTATGAAAAAACAAAAATTTTATGAAAAAACAAAAAAAAATGATGAAAAAAAAAATTTTATGATAAAAAAAAATTTTATGAAAAAAAAAAATTGATGAAAAAAAAAAATTGATGATTTTTTGAATTTTTGTTCTATAAAAAAATAACCAACACAAGTAGGTAAAAACTAATGACTTCTCTTTAAAAAATGCCAACAATTTAAAAACAAAATAACGTACAAAAATCATTAAAAATTAAAGAAGAACTACTTATTTTTACTTACAGAACATAAATAAATGAATTTATAAATTAAATGCTAATGAAATTCGTTATTTTTTATGTTGTTATTTTTGAAACAAAGACCAGAAATAGTCATTAAACTGAACATTGAACAAATGTTTTTCTTTTAAAAACGAAAAAACCTAAAATTTTTTTAATTAACTACAAACAGTTAATGTTATAATTTTATAAGTGCTAAAACCATAAAATATGTTCAATTTAAATCTTGATTTTATACGAAAAAATTCGTTAAAAGCAAAATTAGTGCCAACTATTAACATTAAGATTAAAAACATTTTTATTTTCAAAATAAGTTTTTAAAATTTAAAAAAATTTTCGAAAAAAAATAAATTTAAATTGGTCTTTGTTTTAATTTTTGACAAAATATGCCACTTAAAAGAAATATGCTTGTGCATTTTAAACCAAAAAATGCAAAAATATGCATTTTCAACAAAATATTTTAACACAAACTGCATGATTGGAGAAGATAACTGGTAGATACCGTTTTCAGAAATCGACAAAAAAACACGCATTTGCATAAAAATCGCAGACCTAGTCGCAGAAAAAAAAATATAATTGCGACAGCCGTAAAGGAAGTGGCCATAGTATGATTTATAACTTTATCATAATATGATTGTATAGTAGTGTTACGGTGTTCGCTGATCAAAGTATGATAAAAATGGCATTTTATAATGGTTGGATTTCCACAATCATATATTTGATCAAATGATCAAACTATGACCCTCTCCATTATGGTTGATTTGGTGCGTTGCAATCATATTCCAAACATGTTTTTTATCTGTGTGTAGAAATTATTTGTTAATTATTTTTAATGTGTCCTTACATTTTCGTGCAGTTTCCTTTCAGTAAAATGTTCTAAAATTGACAACGAAAAGTTTAAAAGATTTCAAAAAAGTTTTATTTAAAATTTTAAAATTCTGTAATGTGATTTAATATTTGCTGCCAAAAATTAACTACTTAAGTACAACTTTTTTTTCCAAAGAAATTTTAAAAAAATTTTCGTTATTTTTTTATTATTATTTTTCTTTCGAGGATTATTATAGATTTTCTTCGTTTCTTTACTTTATTTTATTATTTTTTCATCTTAAAATAAGTAAATCTGTTTTATGTGTTATTTTAAAGTGTGAAAATTCCTTTACAAACACATTGAGATCTTCACTCTGCCTCTCCAACAATTCTTAGCTCTTAACAATATTGAGTTAAAAGCATCTTCCTTTTTTTTGTGTTGTTCTTGTATTCTTACTTACACTTACTGTTAAAGGATATGTAGACGGATATGTGTGAAGTATGTTTATCCTTTATATGTTCACTTTTTTTTAAATTCATTCATTTTCTCAACACTCTGCCTTGTATCCTTAAAAAGTTGAAATGCTTTGGCATATGCAAACACATTGAAAAATTGATTTGGTTAGTATGTGTGGGTAAGTAAGTATTTGTGTTTTTCTTTTTTCTTTTCCATAAAACACAATACATATGAATGTGTGAGGAATAAAGATTTTTATATTTTCTTTAAGGATAATCCTAAACATTAACTTGTGTTAGATGAAAAACAACATTAAAACTGATTTGTACAAAAAAAAAATATCTGGATATAGCAAACAAACGCAAAAAAAATATTTTTTTGCTTTCATACATTACTTAAAAATGAAAAGGCGTGAAATTTTTAAAAAGATTTACCATAAAAATATGTTTATTTAACAAAAATAATAAAAAAAGGAAGCAAAAAATAACGAAAACAATAAGGCAGGTGTTAGAAGTAACACAAATTGTATAAAAACATTTGTATATGTGAAAAAAAATGTTTTAGCTAAAAATAACATCAAATAACGTAAGAAAAACGTTTAAATCCTTAAAGATTATGGAAAAAACTTTTTCTGGATAATAGAAAAGTTGGAAATAAAAAAATATTCAATAATGTTTTTTTTACATAAATAAACTTTAAACACCAAAAAAATTTTTGAACATTTTTCTATATGATAAAAACAGAAATTACGTTTTCTGGAGGCTCTGTTCTGGCGGCTCTCAGTGGGAAAAATATTTTTATACCCTCCACTTACACGGAAGGTAATAATTTTTTTCAACAAATTTTTTTTGCTCATCAAATTTTTCGTTTTTATTAGATTTTTTTTCATAATTTTTTTTTTTTCATAAAATTTTTTTGTTATAAAATTTTTTTCATCGAATTTTTTTTGTTCATTAATTTTTTTTTTATCAATTTTTTTTATTCAATTTTTTTTTATAATTTTTTTTTTGTCAAATTACATCAAATTTTTCTTCTTCAAATTTTTTTCATAATTTTTTTTATTTTTTTCATAATTTTTACTCCAACTACAGTATGGGGGTATACTCACTTTGTCATTCCGTCTGTAACGCATCAAAATATCGGTCTAGGACCCCATAAAGTAATATATTTATCATCAGTGATCGATTCTAAGACATTCTAGCGATGTCTATCCGTCCGGCCGTCTGTCCGTCTGTCCGTTTGTCCGCCTGTCCGTCTGTCCGTGTGCCCGTCTGTCCGTCTGTCCGTCTGTCCGTTTGTCCGTCTGTCCGTCTTTGCGTCTGTAGTTAACACGATGCAGATGCAAAATAAAAGAGCTAGACTCCCGACATTTGGCACGAATATGTCTTATGTTCCTAGGCAGGTTAAATTCGTAAATGAGCAAAATCGGACCAGGGGGAAAAAAGTTCCCCCTTGAAGAACTAAACCAACCTCTGAAAATATCACTTTTTTGCATGATTTTTTGTGTTTTTATTTAACAAATGCAACATTTTTATGCTACAAGAAGTTCAAAGTCCTGCATTTGGACCCTGATAATAATAAAATGTCGTTATTTTTGGTTACCCACCCCCCTCCCGCCCTTCTATGGGCGTGGAATATTTTTTTTTTTAAATTATGATAAACTTGCAATTCTTTAGTGCAAAAAGTATAAGAATAAATTTTTTAACACATATTCTAGACTAAATTTGCCCCCAATTACCCCTACCAACCCTCCCCACCAAAAAAAATAGAATGCCCCTGGATTTTTTTTGCAAGTTGGAGGGTATTAAAGATTCGGCACAGCCAAATTTAACACTCGTACTTGTTTTTAATTATTTTTTTTTTCATAAATTTTTTGTTTTATAATTTTTTTATTACATCAAATATTTTTTTCATCGATTTTTATTTTTTTTTTGTTTATTAATTTCTTTTTTTTATCAATTTTTTTTTTTTAAATTTTTTTTATCAAGTTTTTATTACGTTTAATTTATTTTTAACAAACATTTTTTTCTTCATCAAAAACTTTTTTTTCAAAATTTTTTTTTAACATAATTTTGTTTTTTGTGAAAAAAAAAATAATTTTTCCATTTTTTACCAAAACCAAACTTTTGAAATAAAATTGTTCCATTTGTTTAACAAACGTACCAAAAAACAAGTGAGAGTGTTGAATTCTTCGGTTCCAAATTCAACACTCACCAGCTGGTGAATAAAACCATTTTTCACTAGCTGGTGCATAGAACGTATTATTTTTTTTCACCAAATTTCATCAAATTTTTCTTTTTCATTAAATTTTTTTTTCATAAGTTTTATTTTTTTTAAAATTTTTTATTACATCAAAGTTTTTTTTCATTGATTTTTTTGTTCATTATTTTTTTTCATCAAGTTCTTTAATCAGTTTTTTTTTTCATAATTTTTTTTTTTCTTAATTTTTTTTTATTTAATTACATCAAAGTTTTTTTCTTCCATGTTTTTTTCCTCATATTTTTTTCATAAAACTTTTTATAAAATTTTTTTTCATCAATTTTATTTTGTTTTTTATTTTTATTTTCATCAAGTTATTTCATAAAATTTTGTTTTATTGATCAAATTTTTTTTCTTCACTTTTTTTTCATAATTTTTCTTTTTTTTATCAAATTTTTTATTACATCAAATATTTTTGCTCATTAATTTTTTTTCATCCTTTTTTTTTTCATCAAGTTTTTTTATCAATTTTTTTTTTTTTCATCAAATTTTTATTACATCAAATTTTTTTAACTAAAAATTTTTTTCTTCATCAAAAACTTTTTTTATCAAATTTTTTTTTTTTCAAAAAAATTTTTTAATCATAATTTTGTTTTTCGCGAAAAAAAAAATATTTTTTTCCATTCTTTTACCAAAATTATTTTTTCACCAAGTCTAAACTTGTGACATAAAAATGTTCCATTTGTTAAACAAACGTACAAAAAACACGTGAGAGTGTTGAATTTTTCGATGACGTATCTTTTATACTCTGAATAAACCCGTTTTTCACTAGCTGGTGAACGTATTTTTTTTTTTGAGTGTAAAATTTTTTTTTGAGTGTATCAATTTCTTTTTATTTACAACACATTTTCCATAAATTCAACCTAACCGAGAACTGGTAACAATGACCGTCATCTCGTTTAGCGAAAAAACCAAGGGCTCTGGTGGGAATCGAACCCACGACCCCCGCGTTCAAAGGCTAGCACGCTACAAACTAGCCTACGGGGCACAGTGCCACATTTGGCCAATCTACGACGACAAAAATCCAATTTTGTTTATATTGACTAGAAATTTGGTATAAATGTTCGTTTTGACTTCAAAAACAACATTATGAAAAATATGGGAGGCCAGTTAACGGCCACACCCACTTTTTAAAAAAATTTTAATTTTGGTTGTAATTTCTTTAAACTTGGTATATATACTCTCAAGGACTGTAGAAACAATATCACAAAAAAAGGGGGCGGTCAGACAACTGCCACGCCCACTTTTTAAAAATATGTTTTAAAAATATGTAAAAACAAGGTTTACATATCGTCCCACTGTAGTCGGCGTCGCAGACGGTCGCAAAAGTTAGCCGTTGAAATAAGTACTATGGATATTGGTCAATATGTCTGAAAACGTCCGGCGACCAATAGAGACCAAACACAAAAGTTCTATTCCATCAAAAAAAATAAATATATAATTTTCTTTTCAAAAAATTTTATTATGTTAAAAATTTAATAAAAAATATAAAAAAAATGTTTAAAAAAAGAAGAAAAGTTATGATTTAAAGCCTTTAAATATTCTTTAAAATTACCAAAAAATACTGTATAAATATCTTTTTTTGTTAAAAAGTTACAACCGTTTAAAATTGACTTAATTAATGCGAAATAATGAACACTACTTTCAGGATTTTACAAGATGCAACTTTACAAGATGCAACTAACGAATAGAATTATAGTTCTTATATGAGTATTTCCGTGTTATTAGGAATGTTTTATAATACATACAAACAAATCATAAAAATCGGGGAACTTTTTTTTTTGATTTTTGTCGTGCTAGATTGGCCAAATGTGGCACTGTGCGGGGGCCTCAATGAATAGAACGTAACATTTTCAATAATTTTTTTTTTCCACCAAATTTTTTTTTTGTTCATCAAATGTTTCTTTTTTATTAATTTTTCTTTCACAAATAATTTTTTTTATCAAATTTTTTTGTCATAAAATTTTTCATTACATCAAAGTTTTTTTTCATCGATTTTTTTTTTTGTTCTTTAATTTTTTTTTCATCAAGTGTTTTTTTATCAACTTTTTTTTTTTTAATTACATAAAATTTCTTTTTCTTCCAATTTTTTTGTTTAAGTTTTTTATTACATCAAATATTTTTGTTCATCAATTTTTTTTTCATAAAATTTTTATTACATCAAATTTTTTTAACCAAAATTTTTTTTCTACATCAAAAATTTTTTTATCAAAAAAATTTTTTTTTTTTAATTTTTTTTACATAATTTTGTTTTTCGTGAAAAAATTTGCATGTGTTTTGTTATTGTAACAACAACTAAATACATGTTAAATTTTCGTTCGTGTGTATCGTTCGCCTTCTGTAAACTGGCACTTAATGTTTTTCCATTTTTTTTTACCAAAACTATTTGTTTGCTCATAAAGTTCAAGTTTTTTTTTATCAAATTTTTTATTACATCAAATATTTTTGTTCATTAATTTTTTTTTCATAATTTTTTTTTTTCATCAAGTTTTTTTATCAATTTTTTTTATCAAATTTTTATTACATCAAATTTTTTTAACCAAAATTTTTTTTCTTTATCAAAATCTTTTTTTCAAAAAAATTTTTTTTTTCAAAAAATTTTTGTAATCATAATTTTGTTTTTCTTGAAAAAAAATTAAACTTTTTTCCATTTTTTTTAACAAAACTATTAACATAAAAATGTTCCATTTGTTAAACAAACGTACAAAAAACAAAAGCGAGTGTTGAATTCGTCGATGCCGAATATTTTATACTCTATAATAACTTTTACATTGTGGAGGGTATTAATACAATCGGCAAGCCCAAAATTTTACTTTTTTCCTTGTTTTTTTGTTAATTTATTTTATAACCTTAGAAAATGTTAGAGGGTATCACAAAGATTCGGGAAATTCAAATATTATTGTTATAAATTATTGCTTTTACGATTTGTTTATACTGATAACGCTCTCTTAAATTTGTTTTAATGTATTTTGGAATTTAATTAGAGATTGACACAGAGTGTCGACTAGAATAATAGCAGTATTTATTCATACATTATCTGTAGATTTTTTACAAAACCTAATAAATCAATCCTAAAGAGTGTCGGGCTATTAAAGAAAAGCCATCCGCGGTTAAAATTAATATTAAGGTTTCACAAACCCTAAAAATTACAAAAATCACATTTCCGTATTTCAAAAACTCGAGAAGTTTGCAATGAAGGGACGAAAAATTAAATCCATTAGATCGGTCTTCAGAATAACTTTTATCTAAAACTATTTTGAAACATTAAAAATTTCCGCAAAATATGTTAATAATGAAAAGAACACGTTAATACTGCTATTAATCCGAATTTCACTGCATATGAGGCGTTCCATTCATATTTATTTATTTTTTACTATTAATTTTTCGTTCTTGGTGTAAAATATCAGATTTACTTTAAAAAAATATACTTTCAGATAAAAGAAGTGAAAACAGATTCAAAAGAATTTGAAAAATTTTGAAAATCGGGGGACTCTGTGGAATTTTAGCATCCATCGAGTATTTAGATAAAGTAGATTTCTCCGCTACACTCAACATATTTTTTTGCGGATTTCAAACTTCTGTTTTAATGGCGTCATGGCTAAAATATTTCACAGATATACCTGTTCATTTACATACCCGTGTAAAAATCTATTAGATCTTATCTGATCTGTTCATATATACTTATATATAACTGTATCTAATTGCATATATTATAACTGAAATGGCCAAAATCGAGATCTAATTATATCTCTGATCTGATCAGAAATCATTATATACAATGAGAATCAATCATATATTATCAGATAAAAGCCGACCTGACAAGATGTGATCGCTTTTTACACGGGTAGTGTTCATGCCATAAAAGGGTTAATACCGATTCTCGTGATGTGCGGTGTAACGCCCCCCTTTTTATGGCATGAACGATGGCAACCCTTTTTTTCTTTTAAATGACAGATGATTTGTCTCATCTTTCTCTTGATCACTTTTAGTTTTAATTATTGTAAGTTGTAACGCCAAGAAGGCAAGTTAATCTTTTTCCTTTGTAAAACCAAAACGTGAATAAATCATATATAAATATTTTATAAAACCCAAAAACAAAGAAGTGTTTTTCCTTTTATCCGAAAGAAAAGTGTTTGTTATCGATACCCAGTTGATTGCAGAATTGAAGGCACTCTAAAGTTCTCCAAAGGAACATATGGTCACTTCGAACCTCAAAAAGGAACACCGACAATCTACAATAAATTGTGCACGCTGCCAGCCAAAGAAAAACTACAATAAATTGTACACGTTACCAGCCGGTAAGGGTAGTTGAAGATATTGGAGCACAGGGGAAATTGTAAACTAACCACCAAAATCAACACAGCATATACAACAACAAAAACGGTGCGTAAAATTCAATTTATTTATGTTAACAGGCAGATAGTGTTAAAAAACAAAAAAAAAAAAAAAAAACAATCAAAACTGCATTTAAAAGTTGACCACCAACATAACATACAGAATTTTAGAAATTCTTTAAAACAACCGTTAGCAAAAAGAACAGTTGGGTTTTTGTTGTTTTTTATTTGTGTTATTTCAAATTGGACTCTTTAAAACTTCCAGTCATTGGAATATAGTTGCCGTGATCTACTGTTGTTTCTCTCTTCTACTATTCGTTGCTTATATGCAAGAGCATTTGAAAATAAAAACACACTGGGCCCGACTTCAACAAAATTTGGTAACTTTTTTTTGTAATTGCTACCTTTTGTTACCCTTTTGTTTTGTTTAATACAAATAATGCAATATTGCACTTTGTAGTTGCATTGACAAATAACACACTGGGCCCGAATTAAGCAAAATTTACTAACTTTTTATGCAAGTGCCGCCTTTGGTAGTTAATATCAAATAATAAAATTTGTACTTGGTCTCTGTTTGCGCTTGATTTGTTCTAATTGGTGAGGGATAAAACCGCACACTAGACCAGTATAACAAAAACAGGTCTCTAATTTTGTGTACCCTTATTTAAACTCTTTGCAAATACTCTTATTGGATTTATATATACGGAATTAAATACAAGACAATAAAATGAAACCCAATCAAGAGTACATAATAGCCTCTGATGAGATTGTTAGATTTGCCCAATATTTAAAAGATTTGGACCCAACCAAACTTAATAGGGAAGCGTGGAATATGGAGAGAACAGAACTGGATACTGTATGGACAGAATGCAAACAGGCGTACAAAAACTTTCTAAAAACACCTGACATATCAAAAGAGGAACTTAACGCAGTAACCACAAAACAATCTTCCGTTCACAAATCTTATATTCATTGTGTATCGTACATTACTGAAAAAGCCAACATCTGCAAAGACACGACTATGGCATTAAAACCAGAGGTTCCCAACACTGAAGTCAAAAACGAAGACACCCATCGGGTCCCACCTTGCGATATTGCGACTTTTCATGGCGATTACATAACCTGGCCCACCTTTAGAGATATGTTTACAGCATTGTATGTAGACAATAAACGACTGACAGCGATCGAAAAATTTTGCCACCTACGAAGTAAAACAGATGGGCAAGCAAAAGAAATCATTGATACGGTCCCTTTTACTTCAGAAGGTTTCACAATAGCGTGGGACAATTTAAAAAAACAATATGAAAACGAACGTATACTTATATTCAATCAATTTGAACTTCTTTTTAATTTGCCTCATTGCACTCAGGAGTCGGCTACTGATCTCAGACGCCTCCAAAGAGACATAAATAATTTCATTTCGATTATGAGACTGTACAAAATTGATATTGAATCATGGGGTCCAATATTTGCGTATCAAGGTATAACGCGGTTACCTAAATTAACACGGGCCCTCTTTGAACAATCCATAACAGACAAGACAAAAATGCCTCAATGGGAAACTTTAAACACTTTTTTAACAGATAGATTTCAAGTACTAGAAAGTATGTCAGACCTTTCTAGCTCACAGTGGTCCAGTGTTTCCCAACCTAAACCAAGGTTCTATAATTTTAACAAGTCAATCCAATCGAAAGCTCATCACATAAAAGGTGGGTATAAATGCAATTTATGCAAGGGTGACCATGGCTTAAGAGCATGCTCAGAATTTTTAAAGATGACATTTAATGATCGTCTATTAGCAGTAAAAAAGCATAAACACTGCATGAATTGTCTTGCCCTGGGTCATATTGCAGCGGATTGTAAAAGTCTGAACACTTGTCTAAAGTGCAATTTGAGACACCATACGCTACTACATAAGGAAAGTACTAATGACCTACATCTAACCAATTCAAATCCCACTCCTGTGGGTGCGGAAGCTTCCACGTCCCAAGCATATTCAATACAGTCCACTCAAAATACAGAAAACTTTCCTGATACCGTTCAAAATTATCACGTTTCTGTCTCAAAAAGCACGATGCTCGCAACTGCCTGGATAGAAATATTACATTTGGGCTCCGCTTATAAAGTCCGAGCCCTGATTGACCCCTGCTCTGATGATTCGTTTATTTCAGAGCGAATTCAAAAATTGTTAAGATTGCCCACAAAACCGATTTCTGCTGACATCTGTGGATTGGGAGGAGAAATCATAACAAAATGTTGTAAAATTGCAAATTTTATTATTGGTTCTATTGTTAAACCCAACCTGTCTCTTGAAATTGATGCCTTAGTGGTAACTGATGTCACAGGTAACATACCTACGCATTCGTTTGCTCAAGTAAACCAAGATGCTCTGCCGAATTTAGATTTTGCTGACCCTGGGTTCTATCAAAGTGGACCAGTAGATATATTATTAGGAGGAAATTTGTACCCATTAATTATACTCAATGGAGTAAAACATGGAATTCTTGGCGCTCTCCTAGCGCAAGAAACAATTTTTGGATGGATAGTAACTGGCCCTACACAAAATAAGTCACGCAAGGTCTCACTATCTCACTGCACTAGAGTGTCCGTAAATGACACACTTTCAAAATTTTGGGAAATAGAAGAGGTTTCAAGAAAACCTATTGTGTCACACGAAGATAAAATTTGTGAAGAGATATATCGTTCAACAACAACAAGAAACTCAGAGGGGAGGTATATAGTAAATCTACCTTTTAGGTCTGACTTTCCCTCTCAGGTTAATATTGGTCCCAATAGGCACATAGCTCTTAGACAATTTCTTAGGAACGAAAAGACTCTGGTCCGAAAACCAGAATACAAGGCTTTGTATGACAAAGTCATTGAAGAATACATGACACTCGGTCATATGGATAAAATTCACGCTCCCCAAGGGGACAAAACCCCTTCATACTTTTATTTACCTCATCACGGTATTTTTAAACCCGAAAGCACCACAACCAAATTGAGGGTCGTCTTCAATGCATCTAGTACTTCACTAAATGGCAATAGTCTTAATGACATTTTATATGTGGGCCCGGTTCTACAGTCCGACATTATGTCTTTGATTTTAAAGTGGCGCCTATTCAGAATAGCGTTCAATGCTGACATATCCAAAATGTACAGACAGATTCTTATCAATCCTAAACATGCCCCTTTCCAAAGAATCGTTTTTCGACAATCTCCAGAAGATGAAATTCAGGATTTTCAGCTGAAAACTGTAACTTTCGGAGTCAATTGCGCGCCTTATCTAGCAATTCGGACATTATTGCAACTGGCCCATGACGAGGAAAAGCGATTTCCCCTTGGCGCAAGTATATTACGCGATAATATGTATGTAGACGATGCTTTAGTGGGGGCCCATAACGTTTCAGACGGCTTGGATGCTAGAAACCAGCTAATTAAAATTTTAGAATCAGGTGGATTTCAACTTCGTAAATGGACATCCAATTCGAGACAGATTTTAGAGAATCTACCTCGAGAACATTTGCTGAATGAAGATTTTTTGTGTATCGCTGACAAGAGCACTGCTAAAACTTTAGGTATCAGGTGGAATGCCTCAAAGGACTCCTTTTATTTTGTCACGGAGGAAATCCAACAGAAGGCGACATACACAAAAAGGGAAGTGCTTTCAGTAATTGCTAGATTGTTTGACCCAGCCGGATGGCTCTCACCGGTAATAATAAAAGCAAAAATTCTAATGCAGCAAATGTGGCTCGACAAAATCGAGTGGGATGAAAACATCAAACCTTTAGCTCTAATAAAATGGCAGACCTTTGTCGCAAAATTTAAAGAGATTGACTCTATTAATATACCTCGGTGGGTTCAATATACTCCTAGTTGTGCAATAGAAATTCATGGGTTTTGCGACTCATCTGAATTGGCATATGCAGCTGCACTTTATGTTAGAGTGGAATGTCAAAAAGTTGTGTTCACAAACATTCTAGCAGCTAAAACAAAGGTAGCCCCTCTAAAGAAGATATCATTGCCCCGACTTGAATTATGTGGAGCTCTTCTTCTAGCAAACTTAGTAGACAGTGTTGTACCCCAACTTAAACTTAACTCTTATTCTCTGTCTCTTTGGTCGGACTCAACAATCGTCCTCGCCTGGCTCAAAAAACCTGCAAACTCTTGGACAACTTTTGTCGCGAATCGAGTGGCGACAATACAGGAAAAGGTAGGGAACCACTGGTCCCATGTAGATTCACATTCAAACCCAGCCGATCTAGCAACCCGGGGGGCTAACTCCTTCAGAACTGAAGGAGAGTGAACTTTGGTGGCAGGGACCCGAGTGGCTTAAAGCCGAAAAAACAAACTGGCCCTCATATCCTGAAAAAGTGGACACTATTTTAGAAATGCGAAAAACTCAAGTATATGTTGCTAGATCAACTGAAAAGGAAGATATATTAGACAGATTTTCTTCTTTATCGAGAGCAATACATGTCATAGCATATATGTTTAGGTTCTTTAATAGCGTACACCCTGCAAAAAAGGTTAAATTTGAAACTCTACGTTTGTCAATGAAAGAACTAGAAATGGTCAGGAACAGATTGTTTTATTTATCGCAGCAGATTCATTTTCCTAAAGAATATCGTCATTTGTCTCTGAAAAAATCATTAGAACCTCAGAGCCCACTTCTAACTCTAACCCCTTTTCTGGACAAAAGGGAGATAATACGAGCTAACGGGCGTTTGGGTTCCTCAACCGGACTCACTTATAATGAACGACATCCGATTATTCTTGCATACGGAAGCCGACTGGCCCGATTATATGTGGATTTTATTCACAAATTATTGCTCCATGGAGGACCCCAGATGATGTTATCGACTATCCGATCCGAATGTTGGATCCTGAAAGCAAAAAACTTAATAAAAACTCATATTCATAATTGTAAAGAATGTGTCATACATCGTAAAAGGCTCCAGGCACAAATAATGGCCCCACTCCCCAATGAAAGAACAATACTTGGACGACCGTTTACTAATACTGGTGTCGACTTCGCTGGCCCATTCGATATTAAAAATTTTGCAGGCCGTGGCTGTCGTATTACGAAAGGCTATATTTGTCTCTTTGTCTGTTTCGCCACCAAGGCTATTCATTTGGAAGCCGTAAGCGACTTATCCACGCCGGCGTTTCTTGCCGCCTTCTCTCGGTTCGTAGCTCGACGCGGTTGCCCGAGTAAAATCTATTCCGACAATGGAAGAAATTTTGTTGGCGCCGAAAAGGATTTAAAAATTAAGTTAGCCCAACACACAGCAGAGTTAAAGGATTCAGCTGTATCTAAGTATGGTCACCAACAGCTTTCTTGGCACTTCATTCCCGCCTCCGCCCCTCATATGGGAGGATTATGGGAAGCCGGGGTTAAAAGCTGTAAAACCCATTTAAAAAAAATCTCTGGTCAATCTAAGTTTACTTTTGAAGAGTTTGCCACAATGTTAGCTTCAATTGAAGCCTGTCTCAATTCTAGACCCCTTACTCCGCTTTCTGAAAACATCGATGATCTCTCGGCACTAACACCCGGCCACTTCCTTATAGGGTCTTCTTTACTTACGCCAGCCGAACCAGAAGAAATTCCCTCAACGACCTCTATGCTAAATAGGTGGAGACGTCTTAAGGTGTTACAACAAGACTTTTGTCGACGATGGAAGTCTGAATACTTAAAAGAACTCCACAAACGATATAAATGGAAAGTGCCTCAAGAAGATTTAAAGGTTAACGATCTGGTTGTTATTAAACATGAACCCATCTGTCCAACTGAATGGAGATTAGGTCGCATTCTTAAAGTATACTGCGGTACTGACACCCGAGTTCGTGTAGTCGATTTAAAAACACAAAATGGAATTATTACTCGACCAATACACAAACTAGTATTGCTACCATCCAATATCCAATAAAATTTGAACCCTGATGTCTGTCTTACATAATACTTGATCATATATTTACACATAATTACTCATACTCAACAAAACACTCTTTCTCTCCTTTTTTAAATCCTAGATGAACTTCAACGAAAATTACCTCTGTCCCTTGTGTCAGCTGCGCCATCCACTTCGCACCTGTAGAAGATTTCTGGCACTGAACCCAATTAAAAAACTTGATTACGTAGCGGATCATAAAATATGCATAAACTGCCTCGGGCTCTCCCATCAGCTTGAGAACTGCCGTAGCTCATACCGCTGTTTCAAATGTTGGACTGAGCATCACACCGTCATGCATCCAATTAAAATCAAATCCTGTATCTGGATAAAAATGACGGCATTAATTCAGGTCACTGCTCCGGATGGTACTGGTTCTTCAAAGGCAATAAGAGCCCTAATTGATCCCAATCAACCCAGTAGTTATATTTTTAACCACTCCCCGTATCGATTTCCAGTAGCACCGGTTCAGCATTGCCTAAGAATTCGAATGGCTGCCCGCTCCAATCCGGTTAGGACTTTGACAATGAATCTGCCTCTAAAGGAAGAATCGGCCCCATATCACCCGGCTAGCAAACTCGATCCGACGTCGGTGTTTAAGTCTCATCCTAAGAATACGTTTGCGGACCCCTCGTTTTACCGCAAAATTCCGTGTGGTATTCTATTAGGTTACGATGTGGCAAATAGAATTTACCTTGGAATACCGGAACAGACATCATCTTTACTATACACTCAACAATCCATTTTTGGACTATGCGTATTTGGCGAAGCCCCTCTGGCCCAAGCGTTAAACAAGACGTTCGATATCGAATAAATATCGACTCCATAGTTCAAGTGGAACCTACTATTACCTCTCTATACCTCATTTTTTATATTTTTTTTTATTACATTGAATCATATATCTGAACTCAGAGTATTACTAAGTTATTATTATCGCAAGGATTTGAATTTCATACCTTTATTTGTTACTTAGTTTTCTGCCTCTCAAACGTATTAGTAAATGAATTTTAACTGGTTTGTTGCACGGTGAGTGCAAGGGGGCCGGTATGTTCATGCCATAAAAGGGTTAATACCGATTCTCGTGATGTGCGGTGTAACGCCCCCCTTTTTATGGCATGAACGATGGCAACCCTTTTTTTCTTTTAAATGACAGATGATTTGTCTCATCTTTCTCTTGATCACTTTTAGTTTTAATTATTGTAAGTTGTAACGCCAAGAAGGCAAGTTAATCTTTTTCCTTTGTAAAACCAAAACGTGAATAAATCATATATAAATATTTTATAAAACCCAAAAACAAAGAAGTGTTTTTCCTTTTATCCGAAAGAAAAGTGTTTGTTATCGATACCCAGTTGATTGCAGAATTGAAGGCACTCTAAAGTTCTCCAAAGGAACAGGTAGTAACATAATGTTGCTTCGATATGTTTGGTATTTTATTTGAGAAATATCGGTTCGGCGTTTTTTTTTTTTCTCATCAAAAACATTCTATTGAATTTAAAAAAAAATAAATATTTTGTTTCATCAAAATTTTTTTCTTCATCAAAAGGTTTTTTTTTCATCAAAAATTTTTTTCACCAAAGCTTTTGTTTTCATTAAATTTTTTTTATTATAATTTTGTTTTTCGTGAAAAGAAATAATTTTTTTCCATTTTTTTTACACAAAACTACTTTTGACAAAGTCTCAGTCTTTTTACATAAAAATTTTCCATTTGTTTATCAAATGTACATAAAACAAGTGAGAGTGTTAAATTCTTCGTTTATTATCTCCAACATGTAAAAACACTTTTTGCACTTATTTTTGCACTTATTTTTGCACTCATTTACCAAATGTACAGCTCTTTTGGTTTTTAAATGGGGTCCTCGACCGATATTTCAGTTCGTTTTGCATGGAATGCTAAAAAAAAAACACTATTTAAAAAACAAAACAAATAACTTTGCTTTGGCAAGTTTACCCAAAATCTTCAGCAAAACATTATCATGATTTAATATTTCGGGCAAGAGTACAAAATTCGCAGTAATTTTTTATATATAGCTAGCTATTTAATATGGAATATCTCATACATAAGTTGATAGTATGTCAAACAAATTTATATTGTGTCAAAACATATCATAAAATTGAGATAGGTTAGGTTAGAAGTGGGTCTAGTGCGATAATGATGAAATGTATTATTTAGTGATCTTATTAGAAAGAAAGTGTTTTGCTCTCTGAAAAAATATACGTGTAGTGAGTCCCGGTTGGAAGTGGCATCAATAAACATAGTTGTTAAACTTAGCAAAGCGGATCACAAAAAATTTAAAAAATAAGTTTATGCGCAATAAGTTAAAATAATATTTTAAATTTATGGTGCTAAAAAATATTTTACACAATAAAAATTAAAAGTTTTTTGGTTGAGTTTAAAAAATTAAACAACCCTTAATAAATTGCTCAAAATGAGTCAATTAGTATTTATCTGCATATGCAGTTTTGTAATAAGTTTAGCTAAAATTAATGCCAATCCCATAAATTTTCCAAATGGAGAAACCACAGAATTCATAATATTGCACAATAATGATATGCATGCCCGTTTCGAGCAAACAAATGCAAGAAGTGAGAAATGTACAACCGAATTAGCAAATAGCAATAAGTGCTTTGGCGGTTTTGCTAGGGTGGCCTATGAGTGAGTTAAAAAAAAAAAAATTTAAATATAAATTAAATTGTACATCCCAATTTTATTAAAACAGAGTACGCAAATATCGCCAAGAAGCCGCTGCCGGTGGAACACCCGTTTTATATCTGAATGCTGGTGATACCTATGCCGGCACTCCTTGGTTTACTATTTTCAAGCATAATATTTCATCAGCATTCTTAAACAAATTGCAGCCTGATGCTGTGGTAAGAGATATATGTATAAAAAAAATCCCAAATAATTAATATTTTTGCTTTCAGTCTCTCGGTAATCATGAATTTGATGAAAATGTCAAAGGTTTGGTACCTTTTTTAAATGAGGTAAATTTTCCTGTATTGGCTTGTAATTTGGATGTTAGAAAAGAACCTGAACTTGCTAGTGCCAAAAATTTTTATAATTCAACCGTTTTGGATGTCAAGGGTGTTAAAATTGGCGTTATCGGTTATCTAACACCGGAAACTAAAAATTTGACTTATAAAAATGAAGTCGTGTATTTGGATGAAATTGAAGCTATTAAGTAAGTTAATTTAACAAATAGTATTTTAGAAACTTTTAAATGATCAAAATTTGAATCAAAAATTTCAAGTTTTTGCTATTTTTATACCCTCATTCTCATTTTGTCATTTTGTCATTTCGTGTGTAACGCATCGAAATAATGTTGGGGAACTCCAAGAAGTGTATATATTATTGATCAGTGATTCTAAGACATTCTAGCGATGTCTTATATACCCCACTGACCCCCCTCCCATCAAAAAAACATGTTGGACGGTATAAAACTTTTGTCACAGCCAAATTTAACACTCTCACTTGCTTTTTTTAGTTTTTCCTTTGTTTTCCAGTTTTAGTACTTCTTGACAGCTCCTTAATGGTAAATTTTTAGATTTTTTAAACGACCCGTTCAAAAGATATCAAATTTTTGGAGCTTTTTCCCTTACGCAAACTTCTTTTAATAGTACAAATTATTTTTTTTTTCTCAAAACATACCAACTCTCTATATTTAACCCTTAAGGAGCACAGAGGGGTGAAATGCATCCAAAGTGGCGATTAATTCAATAGATGAACATTAACTTTCACAACCGTGTTTGGTACCAGGTTAAAGTAGATAAAATTCAACATCAATAATGGCAAAAACAAAGTTCTAAGTTGTATACTTTATTTGCAGTGTGTGTTTAAAGTTCAATTATTTTTATTATTTTTGCGCGCATTGATTTAAAGTGAAAATTTTGATATTTCAAGTAATTATATTTTGTATAAAGACTTCTAAAATTGAAAGCTTCATAATGGATCAGTCTACTTTAGGTATTTGAGCATATAAAAAAATTTTTTTGGTTTAGATAAATGTTTTGGAAATATTAAAAAAAAAATAATAATAAAAATGCTCTAAAAATAGGGCTTTTTTGATATAAATATTGAGTTTCAACAACTTTGTCTGTGAAAGAGTGAAAATCCGCCTATATGGTCTTTAAATATATGATTTCATCTAATAATCCCTGAATGTCCGTTTGCGGTTTTTTGCGGTTTTTGACTTATCAATTTTTTTGTGAAAGAACTCCAGTTGGTAAAAATCTATTTGAAAAAAAAATAAGACTAAAAATCAAGTTGTTTTCATAATATTTTGTCCTTATATTCCGTATGGTAGTTGTAACTGCAGCTCATGAGTGTACTGTTTATAAGAGATGGGTGCGTGAGTTATTTTAAATCACGCACACGCACGCCCGCCCCCTTTTTGGGGCGTGGTTATAAAAAATATGTAATAATAATGCAATTGTATTACTTAAGTGCAAAAACCAATAAAAATTTATTTGCAATGATTAATCGCAAGGGTGAAAGTGCCCCCTACGTCCCCCTCCGAGCCCCTATCAAAAATGCCCCCCAAATTTTTTTGTAGTTTTGTAACGTTTTGGATGGTATAGAAGATTCGGCACATCACTCTTACTTGTTGTGTTAAAATACTCTCAATTTCCATATTTTTGGTATTTTGTTGTTTTTTGTTTTGTGAGAGATGAGTGCGTGAGTGATTTTGATGAAGATACACCATACATAACCTCATCAACTAGACCTTAAATTATTCTGTTCTGATCCTTTAAAAATTTTCGTCTGTAAATTTTTGAGATAAATGTTCACATTAACTGAATTAAGTGAAAAATAAAAACTTGATTAAAATTGAATTAATACTAATAAGAATACATATTTTATTTTAAGTAGATTTATTCTAGCTCGAGGTCATTATTTCATTTACCAACTAAAACTATGATATTCTCATATTTTTTGTTTGCTAAATAATCTTGACAATGGGATCTGACAAATACCGAAACACGTGTCGATTAAGTCTTGAAAAAAATTACCAACATAAATAAAGTTAAAAACGGAAAAATTAATTTCTTGAAAATTATTCTATGAGAATATCATAGTTTTAATTAGTAAAGGAAATAATGACCTCGAGCTAGAATAAACCCACTCAAAACATAATATTTCAAAGGTCGAATAAAACAATTTTTATTTTTTAATAAAAATTAATCAGAATTTGAATACATATTTTATTTATTTTATATTTATTTACTTATTCTTTTGATGTCAAAGTTACAGCGAAAATTGTGAATTAGGCTTTTTCCGAAAAACAGAAAAAAAAGTTTAACAGATAAAAATATTTTTTCCAATTTTTCTTCTGAAATGCTGCGTTTTATTAAATTATGATTATCCATTAATAAAAAATGTTTAATCTTCTGTTTCGGGACTTTTTGAGATAAATTTGTACATTAATGAGATTTAGTGAAAAACAAAAATCGAATTTTAAATTAAAATTATACTAATAAAAACACATACGATATATTTACTTTTTTAAGTTTTTAATAGCACATTAAGTTCGCTATAATGTGCCATTTTATTTATAAATGTAAAGCTTTTTGTTCCAAAGTTACAGCAAAAATTGTGAAATAAGATATTATATCCGAAAAACAATAAAGCGCCTAACAGGTTAAAAAAAAAAAAAAATTCCAATGTTTTTTTTTTTTTTAAAAATGCTGTGTTTTTATGTGTTTAAGATTACTCATCAATAAAAAATTATAATATTTTAAAATTAAGTCTTCTATGTATTAATCGCCATTTTAGGTATCATCCACCCCACTGTGAGGCGGTCCCCATATTTTATTTTTTATAACTTTGTATCATTAAATCAGCTCCTACCTGTCTAATGGTACGTCCTAGAGGGTTCATTAGTGAGACCGACCCGCATTATTTTTAAGCCACCAAAAAATTTTGAAAACATAACTACCATCTATCGTCACTCTCGAAGTTGGCTGCCACTCAAATTGAATTTATTTTTAATTTGCTCCCTTTGTGGAGTGGAGATAGTGGTTAGATATGTTATGTAAAAATGTTGAAGGGTAAATGTTTGTTTCCCCGCATTCCCCTATGACCAGGAACCCACGAGAGGTAGACCCTGAGATGAGACCTCATTGAGTCTGCGCCTACACTCTTGGAAAATATTAAATGTGGTAGTTGGGGAATACAATGCCTTGAGTTCAGTGCCTTGAGTTCAGAAAACGGACGGTTAGCCTATTAGTAGGAATACTTACAGGACACTGTTTAATTGGCCAAATAACCGTGCGTATGGGTATTTCTGATAGGGATTATTGTAGAAGGTTTGGGGAAGTGGAGGAGGAGATATTGATAATTAGGTGAATCACAATGGGCCTTATGGCCTCCGAGTAAATTCGCCAAGTTGGCGGACACCCGTTCCACCTAACCTCAGCTTGACTGCCTTTACAGATACTGATTTACATATCCCTCCAACCATTTTCAATTATAAAAGTCGCTACGTCCAAAATAGCAGGGATAGGTAGTAAACGACTGCTGACATTTTAAGTGATGACGATAAACTCTGAAATCCGTTGTGATACTACGTGAACGGGGTTCCCCTACCAGTCCCTGCTGAAAAACCAAGTTGAACTCCTTATGAAATTCTTAAGATATTGAATTTTGACATATGGCATATAAGGCAGATAAAGAGTTCGAAAGTTTCTAACTCATCCTCAACCTGCAAAAGTCATTAAACGGCCCATTTAACCGCCGCACTGTGGTCAATATTTTGAGATAGCGGCCAAAACTCCTTTTGGTTTTTGTTTTCCGATTTTAAAGTTATTAGACTCATATGAAAGTAGACAATAGTAAACCTCGGGAGCCAAAAAATTAGAACTCTATTTCAATTATTTCACTGAGAACAGGGTGGTCCAAAATGGGATTTTTCAGAATTTAGTAAATTTATGATATTTTTAGTTAATTTTGAAAGTTTAAATGATCATAACTTTTTTGTTTTTCAAGATTTTTGGACGAAATAAATTTTGTGTTGTAACTTAACTTATTTCCTATTACTGGTAAAAAATTGGAGCTCTACTGTTTTCAGAACAATTTAAATATTTTTTTTAAAAAAGGTAAAATTTCTCGGAAATTTCCTACTTCATAGAGCACAACTCCTGTGAGTCAAGCTGAGTCAAAACACAAATTCACTATTTTGTAGTCCTAAATCTCCCCTACATTCCTATATATACATGTCCATGCATCGGGACTGCACTTTTTGAGCTACAGCAATTTTTCTGACCCAAGGTTAGATATTCGCTACAAATGCACGTCATATTTTTTGAGAAGTTATTTGTATGTGAAAGTGGCTATTATGCATATATTTTGATGAAATTTTGTACAAGAGTTCTTATTGACCCAAAAAATAATTCTGTTGTAATTAGGAGAAGTTGACCCATATTTGGACCTAGTCCACATAGAAGGGTGTATCAAAATTTTGACAAAAATGACAATAGAACTCTCAAATTATGTGGTATCTGGCAATTCATTTGGAAAAGGTAAAAAATGATTTTATTGCCATCTAATATTACATAACTTAAATACCTGATAATTGCAAATAAATTTAAAACCAATGGAAATAACCTGTGGATCCTTGGACCTATCAAAAAGACCTATACTTGGACCTATCAAAAGGACATATCCTTTTACATATCAAAAGGACCTATCCTTGAACCTATCAAAAGGATCTTTCCTTGGTCCTATCAAAAGGATAGGTCCTTTTGATAGGACCAAGGAAAGATTGAACTTATAAAAAGGACCTATCCTTGGACCAATCAAAAGGACCTATCAAAAGGACCTATCCTTTGATCTATCAAAAGGACCTATCCTTGGACCTATCAAAAGGACCTATCCTAGGACCTTGATCTATTAAAAGGACCTATCCTTTTACATATCAAATGGACCTATCCTTTAACCTATCAAAAGGACCTATCCTAGGACCTATCAAAAGGGCATATCCTTGGACCTACCAAAAGGACCTATCCTTTTACATATCAAAAGGACCTATCCTTGGACCTATAAAAAGGACCTATCCTTGGACCTATCAAAAGGACCTATCCTTTGATCTATCAAAAGGACCTATCCTTTTGCATATCAAAAGGACCTATCAAAAAGGACCTATCCTTGGACCAATAAAGAGGACCTATCCTTGGACTAGACATGAGCGTGAATCCATCCATATGGCCTTTCAAGCCATTTGTTTTTTTTTTAACTACTTCACTGCGGTTACTTTTTGCAAGCAAATTGAATGATTATTGTTGTTGATATCCATTTTACAATATACTCACAACAAAACAAATACAAATGCTTGTGAGTAAAGAGTTAAAGAGATAAAAAATACTCACGGAAAAACCACCCAAATATAGAGTAATGCATTCATGTGTTTTGAAAGTTAATATTGTGTTGAATGACATGAATTATCTGAATGATTCAAATGATTTTGCAAACAAATAAATACAAATCAGACAAATTTTAAAACACATTAAAAAAAAAAAAGCTGAAATATAAGGGAAAAAAACTAAAGCAATGCAGAATATTACAAAAATCGAAAATTGTGAAAAAAAAAATAAAAAATTATAAGCATAAGTAAAGTGTTGTTGTATTTTTTTTGTCTCTTGGTTAAATACAATTCATATAAATTTCACGGCATTTAATTTGTAAAAACAACAACAAGAAAACATTCTTGTTATTAGTTTGCAAACTATTAATAAGTATGCATTGCTAACGGGAAATTTAACTAACTACAGACGACGCAACATTATGTACAATATGCTATTATATTGATGGTGTGTGGGTAAGATTGACCATTGTACAATCGTCAATATTGCCACAGACTAAATACAGACTCGACAGTAGAGTTTTATAAGAAAAGATGGGGAAAAACTAAGCGATTTTAGGAGAAAACACAGCGGTTTTTAGTCCGTTTTACGCTAACATGGCAACACTTTCTACGACTTAGGAGTGAGTGAAACAACAAAAACCGATCTGGCATCCATTTTTCTTATGGCGCGTTATATCAGTTTTCTCTTTCTAACCTAATTCGTAGAATAATTTGAAAATATTAACCATATGGTTCAGAACTACTTTTTTGACACCTGTCACTTATGTCGAGTCTGTATTAGTCTGTGATATTGCGTCGTCTGTAGGTACCGTAAGAGGCAGTGGTCATTGTTCATCACAATATGCATATGGGGCATTCCAATTCAAATCGGACACTTTGAATATATTTTTTTTTTTAGATTTTCCCAATTTGTTTACAGTTTTTAGTAAATTTTCAGATGACCCGTTCAAAAGATATCGAATTTTTAAAAATTGGTAGTTTGTTCCTTTACTCAAACTTCTTTTACTCATAACTTCTTCAATAATGGTCCAAATTTCAATTTTTTTTTTCAAAATATTTGTTTTGTTACATTCATAAATGTTTTCGAAGGGTGCTAAAAACTGTAAACAAATTGGGAAAATCTAAAAATAAACAAGTGAGAGTGTTAAATTCGGCTGTGCCGAATCTATTATACCCACTAACATGTAAAAAATTAAAACAAAAATTTTGACAGTGGTGTTGTTTTAAGGGGGCAAGGTAGGGGGAGGGATCGGTGAGCTGTGGTGACTCCTTGGCCCTCAAGGTATATGTTTAGAAGTTCATTTTTGTCTGCTTTGTCCACTTAAGTACTATAGTTTTATAATTATTTCAATTATTTTTTATCCACGCCCTTAAAAGAGGGGCGCGGCAAAAGAAAGCGACATCTTTTAATCCCCTGGGTGCAAGCGCTGGACTATAAACTTCTACGAACATAAAAATGTCTCGTTTGGTTCACAAAAATACAAAAAATCTTAAAAAAAGTTTAAATTTTTAAGAGGTTGATTTAGTTCTTCAAGGGGGAACTTTTTTCCCCCTGTTCCGATTTGGCCTATTTCCGAATTTAACCTGCCTAGGACCATAAGATATATTCCTGCCAAACTTAAGGGGTCTAGCTCATTTATTTTGGGACTGCATCGTGTAAACTACAGACGGACGGACGGAAGGAGACAGATGGACATCGCTAGAATGTCTTAGAATCGATCACTGATCAATAATATATGGGACATTCCAGGCCAAATCACTCACTTTTACACCCGACCCCTGTCGATTTATTTTATTTTTGGATATGTTTTAGTACTTATTAAATGCAACTTGGACATCAAATTTCAGCCTTTTTTTCAAGATGGTGTTGAGTAATCAATTTTTCAAAATGACGATTTTTTCAAAAAAATTAAAATTTTTAATTAACTGCAGTTAAAAATATAGATATGTATCTTAAAAAAAGTTGGACAACGTTTTGTTGGTATTTAAATGTAGTTTTAGACAAAAATATTAAAAAAATTATTCGAAGTAACTATCACTTATTTTTTAACGTTTAAAAATTAAAATCGACTTTTTGAAAAAGTCCGAAACCTTCGATTTTTTTTTTAAAAAACTTCCAAAAGTTCTACTCTAAATAACGCAACGTTTAAGCCATAATTCGATATGTTGTCGCAATTTGTTCTATTGTTTTTTAAATTTTGAAAATTGCACCTTTTATTTTTGAACTCTGATTTATTTTATATGGTCCTAAAAAAAATTAAATCGGTAGATACTGACCCTAACTTACCCTAGATATATTCATTTCGAGGTAAAAATACGCCTCACAAAAATTAAGAACGATCGGACATGGGTAAGGCGTTCCGCAGGGGCCTTGAAGTTTAGAAAACGGATTACAAGGAAAAATAAAATTTTTTTCTGTTTTTTCACTTTTTTTGGTATTTTAAGTTGTTAATACGGATCCGATTTTTGAAATTTATTGAAATTTTCCACTGAAATAACATTTTTTATTCTTCAAATTCAACTGTATTACACTGTACGACACGATTTTGCACCCATGATCGGGACCAAAAAAATCTGAAAGAAGAGGTAAAAAAAAGATACCCGTGTCTCCCAGTTTTTCTAGATCAATTCGTTTTCGCGTTTTATTAGCAAATCAATATTTTGTATATATATGAGTTTTTATTACTTGGGGAAGTAGGGATTACGCGCGTAACAATTAATCGCGATAGCTTAAATTAAGCTGAAATACTTGCAAATAGTACCAAATAAAATGTGCGAAACATGGGGAAAATCGATCTACGGGTTTAAAAGTTATGAAGAAATTTCGCAAATTTGGACGTTTTTTTCACATTTTTTTATATCCTCTTTTAAATGATAGAGGTTTAAAAGACAATTTGGATGCTCCTAAAGTTTGGCATATATATTTGATATTTCCCTGGTCTGGTTGGTATAGAATTTCGAGAAAATCGATCCAGATTTCATCTTGAATTCACTCTTTCAAAAAAACTTTAAATGCTCTTTAAAAAATATTGCTATGCCCCAAAATTACAAAGCAATTTTATCGCTCGAAAAAAAATTACACTCAAAAAAAATTTACACAAAAATTTTTGGCCATCCAAATTGTCTATGATGGCAACAAAAATAAGATGTGTGAATTGCAAAAAGATGTTTCCCAGAGTTGCCACAATTTTCTTTAGAATTGCCACGAACAAACAACCAGAAAAGTTAAAAACGACTTGGCCGAACCCATGAATACCCTCCCCCTTTTAAGTAATTTTTCTAACGTGAAAACAAAATTGTTAATAATTTTGACTCAACATTTCTTATTTGGATTAAAAAACTCTTTTTATAGTTTTTGTAAAAACAATTTTGAGTGCAATATTTTTTTTTAGTGTAAATTTTTTTTGAGTGTAATATTTTTTTTTTAGTGTAAATTTTTTTTGAGTGTAAATTTTTTTTAAGTTTATATTTTTTTTTCGATTGTAAACATTTTTTTAGCGATAAAATTACTTTGTAAAATATATTTGTGGCATACCAATATTTAAAAAAAAACATTTAGGGTTTTTTGAAATAACAAATACCCAGCAAAAATTGGCATTACTAGTAATGGGTTTTGTAATCCGAAACAGATGTTAATAGGGTCATTATTAGTGAAATCAATCATGAATATTCTTGACCCCCTCCGATATTGATGAAATTTGGTAAAGTTCTTAAACTACGTAAAAAACTAACAAATGCAAATTTTCAGCCCTCTAAGTCAACAGGGGCCGAAGATACGGAGGGTCAAAATTTCCCCCAAAATCTCCCAGTCGCGACACTTTACACCGTAAAAACTTAATATCGTTGGTTCTATTATAGCTAGAAAGCCCATTTTTGGTTTGTTTTGAAGCTCATAATATGCTCTATAAGACCTACCATAACCAAAAAATTTTCGAAAAAAAATAAGGGTTACCTCCCTTATTTTAAGGTCGTGATAAAGGGAGGAGAAAATGGGGATGATGGTATCCCCCGATTTTTTTTTTACTTGATGATCTTATAGAGAAAGTCCTAAAGAATATGTTCTAAAATTTTTAAGTTGGGACAACAATGGGATCACTCAAAATCAAAATTTTTCACAATTTCCCCTAAAATCTCCAAATCGCAACACTCTTGAACCTTAAAAATTTAATATCATATGTGCTATTGTAGCTACAGAGTCCATTTTTGTTTGTTTTAAAGCTTATAGTACGTTCTACAATACCTACCTTAACCAAAAAATTTTAGAAAAAAAGGAAGGGTGCTCCCCTTATTTAAAGGTCGTGGCAAAGGGTGGAGGAAATGGGGGGAAAGCATTCCCCGATTTTTTTTTTACTTGGTATACTCAAAGTGCAAGTCCTAATGAACATATGCTAAAATTTTTATGTTGGGACAACAATCAGATCGACCAAAATCAAAATTTTTCACTATTTCCCCCAAAATCTCCAAATCGCGACACTCTTGCCCATTACAAATTTTATATCGTGGACTGTATTGTAGCTACAGAGTCCATTTTTGGTTTGTTTCAAAGCTCTTAATATGCCCTACAATATCACTATTACAAAAAAAAATAAAAAAAATTAGGAGTGCCTCTTGTATTAAAAGATCGTGACAAGGGGTGGTGGAAATCGGGGGATAGTATCCCCCAATTTTTTTTACCTTTTTTTTCTTTAAAAGAGTAAGATCTAGAGAGCATACCCTGAAATTGTTATCTTGGGACTCCAATGGGAGGCGCCAGAATGTCGCTATTTGATGATTTTGGGAGAGAATTTTGAAAAATTTTGATTTTGGTCAATCCCATTGTTGTCCCAACATAAAAGTTGTAGACTATGTTCATTAGGACTTGCACTTTGAGAATCCCAAGTAAAAAAAAAAATCGGGGGATACTTTTCCCCCATTTCCTCCACCCTTTGCCACGACCTTCAAATAAGGGGGGCACCAATTCCATTTTTTGGAAAATTTTTTGGTTTTGGTATGTCTTGTAGAGCGTATTACTTATAAGCTTTAAAACAAAAAAAAATTGGCTCTGTAGCTACAAAAGCACTTATAATATTAAATTTTTAAGGTTAAAGAGTGTTGCGATTTGGAGATTTTGGGGAAAATTGTGAAAAATTTTGATTTTGAGCGATCCCATTGTTGTCCCAACTTAAAAATTTTAGAATACATTCCTTAGGACTTTCTCTATAAGATTATCAAGTAAAAAAAAAATCGGGGGATACCATCCTCCCCATTTTTTCCTCCGTATATCACGACCTTAAAATAAGGGAGGTAACCCTTATTTTTTCGCAAATTTTTTGGTTATGGTAGGTCTTGTAGAGCATATTATGAGCTTCAAAACAAACCAAAAATGGACTTTCTAGCTATAATAGAACCAACGATATTAAGTTTTTACGGTGAAAAGTGTCGCGACTGGGAGATTTTGTGGGAAATTTTGACCCTCCGTGTTTTCGCCCACTGTTTACTTAGAGGGCTGAAAATAAGTGTGTGTCAGTTTGTCACTTAGTGTTACAACTAAACCAAATTTCATAAAAATCGGAGGGGGTCACGAAAATTTTTAGCTATTTTTGATTGATTTCACTAACAAGGGAAGTATCTCAACCCTTATGAACCGATTTGCATGAAACGTAACATATATATAAAAGAGACAATTCTAAGGTTGGGGTGTCTCGGCTTATCGGCCATATCGCGGATTTAGGGGTTCAAAACATGGGTCAAAAAATGGCGAAAAAATCGTTTTTTTGATTTTTCAGCCATTTGTTTCTAAGAAACTATATGCTGTTTACATATGAGAAGAAAGGTTTTTTTAATGCCTATCCAACGGTGGCATAACCTTGTAAATATTTGGCTTCGTTAAATACTTTTTTCATGAAAATGTAAAAAATTTGGGGGGTATTTATATGAAGACATAGAGCTACGATGTCCATATGAATACGAAATAATCTTTATTAAATTTAAGTCGACACGTATTTTTGCTCTAGAGGATATTCCTGTTAGTTGGTGAGATATCGAAATTTTCCCGGAGGTTCATATGGTTTCATAAGGGGACAACGAAATTTTGAAACACTGATATGGCCGAAAAGCCGAGACACCCCAACCTTAAAATCGTCTCATTTATATATATTTTAAGTTTCAGGCAAATTGGTTCATAAGGGTTGAGATACTTCCCTTGTAAGACTGACCCAATAAGTAGTTACTTATTGAATGAAACACTAATTATTTTAATAAGGGCGTGAGACAAAAATAACTAGTGAAGAGTATGGAGTTAAATAAAAAAAAATTCGAAAACAGAAAAAAAATTCATATTTTTCCTTGTAATCCGTTTTTTATACTTCAAGGACCATGCTAAACGCCTTACCCATTTCCAATCGTCCTACATTTTTGTAAGACGTATTTTTACTTCGAAATGAATACATATATCTAGTTAGGGCCAATATCTACCAATTTATTTTTTTGGAGCACCATATAAAATAAATCAGAGCCAAAAAATCAAAGGTGCAATATTAAAAATTTAAAAACAAATAGAAATAATTGTGATCACATCTCGAATTATGGCTTAAAAGTTGCGTAATTTAGAGTAGAATTTTTATAGATTTTTACAAAAAAATCGAAGGTTTCGGACTTTTTCAAAAAGTCGATTTTAATTTTTAAACGTCAAAAAATAAGTGATAATTACTTCGAATAATTTTTTGATATTTTTTTTCTAAAACTACATTTTAATACTAACAAAACGTTGTCAACTTTTTTTAAAATATCTATACTTTTTAATGGTCAAAATTAATTAAAAATTTAATTTTTTTAATTTTTTTGAGAAAATCGCCATTTTGAAAAATTGATTACTCAACACCATCTTGAAATAATAGGCTGAAAATTGGTGTCCAAGTTGCATTTAATAAGTACTAAAACATATCCAAAAATAAAATAATTCGAAAGGGGTCGGGTCTAAAAGTGAGTGATTTGGCCTGGAATGCCCCATATATACTTTATGGGGTCCCCGACCGATATTTCGATGCGTTACACACGGAATGACAAAGTGAGTATACCCCCATACTGTAGTTGGAGGGTAAAAAAATATTCAAAGTGTCCGATTTGAATTGGAATGCCCCATATGCATATTGTGATGAACAATGACCACTGCCTCTTACGGTTAGGGTAGCCAGATATAGAATTGACAAAAAAAGTACATTAAGGAAAAAAAAGAAGTACAATCAAGAAAAAAAAGTACATTGTGTTTTTCACACCTCGGCAGAACCAACATTAACCTCAAGTTGCGAGCACTGTGAATGCCATTCTTGGTTTTGAATCTGATGTGCCCCACTACTATATTTCGACGAAAATCAAAATCTTCGCCAGATACGCTTTTTTTTAAATCGCCGTCAAATGTTAAAAATTTACATTTTATTTAAGCTTATCAAAAAACGACATTTATAAAAAAAATATTGTAACAAGTGAGAGTGTTAAATTCGAAATTTTTATAACCTCCAACACGTTAAAAAAAAACAGGGGCGTCTTTTTTTTTTGGGGGGGGGGTTACGTCGGTGGGAGACAACCTTCCTGGATCCAACGCAAGATTTTGAACTTCTTTTGACATAAAAATGTTTCGTTTGCTAAGCAAAAGTACAAAAACCTATAAAAAAAATAGCTTTTTTTAGAGGCTTTGTTTAGTTCTTAAGAGGGCAACTTTTTCCCCCTGATCCGATTTTGCCCATGTTCAAACTTAACTAGCCCAATACCATAAGACATATTCGTGCCAAATTTCAGGAGTCTAACTCTTTTACTTTGGACTGTATCGTGTCTTGGACAGACCGACGGACATACGGACATCGCTAGAATGCCGATATTTCGATGCGTTACACACGGAATGACAAAGTGAGTATACCTCCATACTGTGGTTGGAGGGTATAATAAAGTTTTTGAGCAACAAAACCGATCAAATTAAGTAAATAAAGAAGTTTTAATCGCGGTATTTACAATTCGTTATTTTTCCCCCGAAAACGCAAAGGTTTTAGCTCACTCAGAAAATTATGTAAGTTACTGCATGTTAGTTGTTTGTATATTTTACAGTAGTTAGTTGTTTTCAACTACAAAGTCAGTTGTTTTTGTATGAAAAATATCAAACAACTATTTCTGTTAGTTATTTTAAGTCGTTTTTTTGAACAACTAACAAAAAAGTACTGTGATGTAGTAACAGTTATTTAAAGTAGTTAATTTTATTTTTTATCTCTGAAAAATTGTCAAAGTTTTTTTTTCCAAAAAATAAATTTTCGTTTTTTATTTTTCACAACTTTTTTTAAATAAAAAAAAAAAATTGGAAAAAATTTCGTCTTCAATTTTTTTTTCTAAAAAATTTTTTGGACAAAAAAAAATTATATATTGATTATTATATTTTTACTACATTTTTGTGCTTTTGACTACAAATGTAAGTAGTTTTTACTACATAAGTCAGTTGTTTTTTGTTAGTTAAAATAACTAACATTGTTAGTTGATTTGACTGAAAAAGTAGTTGACCCCAAAACAACTTACAAAGTAGTTATTTTAACTGACATTTTCAGTTGATTTTACTAACATAATTTTTTGAGTGCTCTGAATTAAAAAGTGCAATTTTCGACAACAAAAACATTGCAAATGCAGAATGTAAATTTGCAGTTTTATTGCATTTTTTCCGGGGAATAATTTTTGTTTTCCGTATCTTTTTTCATATCTCTCATTGTTTTCGAGATAAGGTTAAAGTGTAAATTTTTTGGCTTTGACAGCGATTTTTTCAAAAACGGCTCTGGCTAAAATTTTGATTTTCGTCGCTGCTTTAAATTCATTAAATAACAATTTATTCAACAACGAATATAAAAAATGGGATTGTAAATAATATTTACAACAAAGTACTTCACTACTTTAGACATTTTTAACATTTTTTTTAATAGTTTTTTGTTTTTTAATAAAAACGTTAAGCACAGAAAAAAAGTACAAAAAGAAGTACAAAAGCCTAAAAAAAGTACTTTAGCGTACTTTTTCAGGTGTTATGCAGAAAAAAGTACATTGAGTAAAAAAAAGTACACGTACTGTTGAAAAAAGTACGTCTGGCAAGCCTACTTACGGTACCTACAGACGACGCAATATTGACGATTGTACAATGGTCAATCTTACCCACACACCATCAATATAATAGCATATTGTACATAATGTTGCGTCGTCTGTAGTTAGTTAAATTTCCCGTTAGCAATGCATACTTATTAATAGTTTGCAAACTAATAACAAGAATGTTTTCTTGTTGTTGTTCTTACAAATTTAATGCCGTGAAATTTATATGAATTGTATTTAACCAAGAGACAAAAAAAATACAACAACACTTTACTTATGCTTATAATTTTTTATTTTTTTTTTTTGTCACAATTTTCGATTTTTGTAATATTCTGCATTGCTTTAGTTTTTTTCCCTTATATTTCAGCTTTTTTTTTTTTTAATGTGTTTTAAAATTTGTCTGATTTGTATTTATTTGTTTGCAAAATCATTTGAATCATTCAGATAATTCATGTCATTCAACACAATATTAACTTTCAAAACACATGAATGCATTACTCTATATTTGGGTGGTTTTTCCGTGAGTATTTTTTATCTCTTTAACTCTTTACTCACAAGCATTTGCTAAACAAATAGAGTAATTATCTGTTTTGTTATTAAAAATCATTTGCTCTACTCACACAAAAACTCATTCAACAGTAAAATAAAAGTACACAACTCATATAACTCATGAATGCAAGGAAATCAAATGTATTTGATCTCACGTTTACCTTGGACCTATCAAAAGGACCTATCCTTGGACCTATCAAAAGGACCTATCCTTTGATCTATCAAAAGGACCTATCCTTTGATCTATTAAAAGGACCTATCCTTGGACCTACCAAAAGGACCTATCCTTGGACCTATCAAAAGGTCCTATCCTTGGACCTATCAAATGGACCTATCCTTGGAACTATCAAAAGGACATATCCTTGGACCTATCAAAAGGACCTATCCTATGACCTATCAAAAGGACGTATCCTTGGATCTATCAAAAGGACCTATGCTTGGACTTATCAAAAGGACCTATCCTATGACCTATCAAAAGGACCTATCCTTGGACCTATCAAAATGACCTATCCTAGTACCAGTCAAAAGGACCTATCCTTGTACCTATCAAAAGGACCTATCCTTTGATCTATCAAAAGGACCTATCCTTTTACATATTAAAAGGACCTATCCTTTTACATATCAAAAGGACCTATCCTAGGACCTATCAAAAGGACCCATCCTTTTACATATCAAAAGGACCTATCCTTGAACCTATCAAATGGACCTATCCTTTGTCCTATCAAAAGAACCTATCAGAAGGACCTATCAAAAGGACCTATCCTAGGACCTATCAAAAGGACCTATCCTTGGACTTATGAAAAGGACCTATCCATGGACCAATCAAAAGGACCTATCCTAGGACCTATCAAAATTACCTATCCTTGGACCTATCAAAAGGACCTATCCTAGGACCTATCAAAAGGACCTATCCTAGGACCTATCAAAAGGACATATCCCTGGACCTATCAAAAGCACCTATCCTAGGACCTATCAGAAGGACAAAGGACCTGTGAATATTGAGACTAAATAAATGTCAGTGGCCAAATGTTGGCATTTTCTGACCAAAATTAAGTTTAGGAATAATAAATAAGTATTGGTTGTAAAATACGATTGAAGAAAATAAGAAATTATAAAAAAAATACCTATTTAAAATGTAAAAATATTCAACTTTTACATGGAAACTCAACAAAAAATTAAAATGCATTTTTAACTCCACATTACTTACGTTCCTATCAGTCGATTTTTACGTTTGAACACGCAAATTGAAGCTTAAAGTCCCTCCTATTGAACAAAACAAATTGCGTAAAAAAATACCGATCCGGTCAAAAGTTATAGAGTTTTGACCGCTATCTCGCGAAATTGACCACTGTGCGCCGTGCGTGATTTCCTATAAGGCAGTGTCCGTTTATTAAACCAACCAACGTCAAAATCTCTTCTCTTGGAAGCGATATCAGCCCGCTTGTGCGCTTCTGATTAAGAGAAGGCCAAATCTGTCGTGTAGCCTCACACCTCATTTCATGTGCCCATCTCTGATTCGCCTGCGTCGCAGAACAGAGCCTTAGATTTTTCTTGCAAGTTTCTGAAGGCATACCAACACATTCTTAATCTGTTGGAACCTGTAAGTTAGTTCCTATTCTTGCAAGCTTATCGGCTTTGCAATTTCCTGGAATGTCTCTGCGCCCTGAGAACCATATGAGTCATATGTCACAATGCTAAGGGCAGATCTTGTTTTTAGAAACATTGACTTCAGGGACTTGACCGCAACTTGACTATCAGAATAGATTTTGACTGTGGTGTATAAACACTGCAATAACCAGCAATATTTAAGCCAGGCTCAACCTAAGCTCTTCCGAATGGTCTCCAAAGAGAACCAGTTCGTGTTCAATTTGTCTAAAAATTTATGGAGGCTCCACTACCCGGAACGCCCATCCACCAAGACTCTCTGGATGGTATCACAGTGGTAAGGTGACTCTTATAAAGGCTCATAGAGAAGCACAGTTCACATTTTGTGGTATTGTTATCTTCTTCGAGAACGCGCTATTGCCACAATCGCTTCTCTTTCAATGCAGTGTGCTATTTAGTCGAATTTCCGACGTAGCCCTATATTGCTTACCTAACATGTCCAAAATAGAAAAACAATTCTATCCGTAAGACTGTTGCCATTTTGCCCATATCATGAAGGTATTTGGTTTCGCCATCCAAATGCCAACCAAATCCAGACCCAACTAAGGAACTAGAACCGTCCGTATAGAAAGTATCTGAGTAGTTTCTGGGTACAATATACAATTTTAAGTCTGAGCGCCATGGACTTGCCTAAAAAATTTACTTATTTTAGGCTTGTACAATCCACCCTCAACTCAAATCAAAGTTTATGGGAAGTTTATGAAAATCACACCAGTCTTTCCTTCTTAAAACGTTTACACTGAACTTTCTACCAAACTCAATGCAAAGCGTCATACTATCTAAGGGCATGGCAACATCGGACAAAATTTAGAAAGCCCTTCAATCAGTTGACCATGTTCTGCGTTGTAGTCTCCATGCCAAGTTGCATTTTTATGGAATCTGCAAAGAGATTTTGTGGCTATCCTTTGGATATGTAGATCCAAAGGAAGAATGTCAAACAAACATAGCAACTGTCTAGCAGATCCCGAGTAGATTTCAACACCATTCTCGGCTACCAGTAGGAGCATCCTTATAGGACAAAGACGCCAAAAAATACGGTGCGCTTGAGAAACCTTTAGTTCAACATGTTTTGTACACATTAGTTTACTATCCAGAGTGACCCCCAAATACTTTACATCTGTGGACAGTTGAAGAGTAACACCCTTTAGCTTAGAAGATTACAATGCCCAGTGAGGTAACCAGTTAGAATCCTTAGATCCTTTTTTGTCGAGATTAGGTAATCGTTTAGAAATCCCAGGGGATGGAGTGATAAATCTTTTCGCCTGCCGCTGTCCAGAACAGTGGTTCTAGTGACTGGTAAATTCAGATTCCCTCTATGATCGTAAACTTTCCCTGATGTGCCCAATCTTTATTTTAGTTCTTGAACGATTTTTTTGTAAATTTTATCAAATTTCAAATGGCGATATCTTGAAAACCGTTTGACCGATTTTCAAAAAAATCTAGATACGGTCATTCTAAAATATAGGCATGAAATTTATCAATTTTACAATAACTGAATTTTTTCTTATAATTTCAGTGAAGAGGCAATCAGAATTAAGGAAAAAGGTATCAATATAATCATTGCTTTGGGTCATTCCGGTTATGAACGAGATCAAGAGATTGCTCTAAAGTGTCCTGATGTTGATATTGTTATTGGTGGTCATACCAACACTTTCTTATACACTGGTGACAAACCAAATTCTGAAAGTCCAGTCGGACCCTATCCCACTGTGGTGGAACGAGATGATGGCACAAAGGTTCCAGTTATTCAAGCTTATGCTTATACTAAATACTTGGGAAAATTCCATGTACAGGTAAGTGGTAAAAATGGCTAAGTCATACAATTTTTAATATTACTGATTCAATATATAAATTTCAGTTTGATAAAGATGGTAATCTTGTTGAATTTGATGGTACACCCATTCTATTAAATGCCGAAATACCTAGAGAAAATGATGTTGTTGAGCTACTTGAAGTATATCGTCCCAATGTAACGAAGTTCGAAACAAGTGTGGTTGGTTACACTATGGTACATTTAGAAGGTAACAGAGAAATTTGTCGTGGCCTAGAATGTAATCTGGGCAATTTAGTAACAGATGCCATGGTGCATGCTAGAGTTGTGGAATATCAAGGCAATGCTTATTGGACTGATGCTGCAATTGCATTTGCATCGGCAGGAGGTGAGATTTAAAGTGTTCTATTACTTTGTATTTGTATATATTTTTAATTTAATTTAATCCTTAGGCATTCGTCGTTCTATTGAAAAAAATGCAAATGGATCCATAACCGCCAGCGATGTTATTTCCGTTTTGCCCCATGGTAATGATTTGTATATTACAACCGTGAGCGGTCAAGCAATTTTAAATGCTTTAGAACGTTCTGCCAGTATGCTGGTAAAGGATGATAATCCAGCATTTTTACAAATGTCCGGAATTCGCACTGTCTATGATCACAACAAGGAAGTGGGCAGTCGAGTAGTATCCGTTAAAGTTAGATGTGCCGAATGCAATGTACCCAGTTATGAAACTTTAGAATTAACTAAATTATACAATATAATTGTACCGGAATTTTTAAAAGATGGTGGTGATGGTTATACCTTTGTAGAAGAAAATGGTTTTGCTCCCCACAGTTTGAAGAAAAATGACTACGATACCATGATACAATATTTAAAACATCATGAATTTGTTTATCCTGAAGTTGAAGGAAGAATAACAATAGTGGAGAAAATTAATGAAGATGAACATGTTAAAAATTAATTAGGTTTAAAAAATCTTTCAAAATTTAGCACTTCACAAATGTTCCTGAAATTATTATTAAATAAACTATAGTTAGTGGAGAAGAAAATTTTTAATGATATTAAAAAAAGTCTTCCAATGGAAAACTTATGTAATAAGTCTATATCTTAAATATAAAAAATATGCCTGATATAATTCAATATTATCATGCGCGGATCCATGGGATTTCTTCCCCCAAAGGGATTTCTTCCTCCAAAAAATGGGATTTCTTCCCAAAAAAACGTTTAAAAAAAGAAAAGGAAAGAAGAAATAGAATAAAGAGAAATTGCATGGAAAGGAAAAAAGAAAGGGAAAGGTACAAAGATAGAAAGAAAATGACCAGAATTTAACAAATCTTTAGGTATTTAATGTGTGCTGACGATTTACATAAGCACACATAGCCTCTATCCTAAGGATTTTTATAACCTCCAACCACAGTACTGGGGTATACTCACTTTGTCATTCCGTTTGTAACGCATCGAAATATCGATCGGGGACCCCGTTAAGTATATATATTATTGATCCATTATCGATTCTAAGACATTCTGTGAATGTCCGTCCGTCTGTCTGTAGATAGCACGATACAGTCCAAAATAAAAGAGCTAGCCTCCTGCAATTTGGCATGAATATGTCTTATGGTCCTAGGCAGGTTAAGTTCGTAAATGGGCAAAATCGGCTCAGGGGGAAAGAGTTCCCCCTTGAAGAACTGAACCAACCTCTGAAAAAATACACTTTTTTTTGTATTTTTGTTAAATAAGTGAAACATTTGTTATATTTTTCGGGATGGGAAGGTGCTCTCAACGCCCCCCACTTACCCCATCACCCCCCCCCCCCCACCAAAACAAACGCCCCTGACAATTTTTTTTATTTTTTTTTACATGTTGGAGGGTATAAAAGATTCGGCACAGCCGAATTTAACACTCTCACTTGTTTTATATCCTTAGGACATAATTTTATAGATTTCAAGAAGTTGCATATGAAAAACTTAAAAATCGTGGACCTTTTCTAACCGAAAAACTTTCCTTATTATTTTCTTTGTAAAAAGTATTATCGCAAATATTTTTTATAAAAAATTTCGCAGAATTCCAGATTTTATCTTTAGAAAATGTTTTGATACTTATTTTAGTCTGACTGTAAATTTTGGAAAAAATGTCTTATAACTTTTCTATAGAAAAAATCAATCAACCATTGAGAATTTTTCCTTAGAAAAAATGTTTCAGAATCAGCCAAGAGTTTCTCTGCAAAAACATTTCTCAGAATCGGATAACATTGCTACAGGAAAAACGTCTCAGAATCTGAGTTTTTCTATGGGGAAATATATTTTTGAATCTTAAAAGTTTTTTATGGAAATTTTTTAATAATATGAGAATTTCTCTGTTTAGGAATTTTTCTATACACTCAAAAAAAAAAACTTTAATGTTAGCAAAAAAAAGCTTGTAAACCTACAAGAAAATTTGCTGATTTTGAACCCACAATTTTTTTGCTACAGTTAGCAAAAATGTTTTGCCAATAATTAGTTAACTGAATTTTTTTTTTTTTTGGAACTTAGTTCATACACATTTGAGGACCCCATTGTGTTCGGACGCAATAGGTCCAGACCCCGATGGACCTAGACGTAGTTGGGTTCCTTAAAAATCGTCATAGTTTTTGATCCAAAATTTGTGTCAGTTTCGCTATACCTTGCTTAGTTTTTGAGATACGTGATTTTAGGGGATCACTGGGGTCTTGAGAATTAAAAAACTCGATAACTTCAAAAATATTACTCGGAGAGCTTTTGGATATTTTGCGGTCTTGTTCTACGTTTTTAAAGCTACAAAAATTCTTTTGTACTTTTTGTTGTGTCGGCAATATTTACCGAGATATGAGCATTTTAAAATTTTCGGGAATTCTAACTTTTTTGGATCCAAAGTTAGGTCCCATTAGGATCCACACATGTGAAGAGGACCGACGATACTATGGAGATTCTAAGAACCAAAAATGGCCTCCAATTCTTTTGGACTTTTTGTTGTGTCGGCAATATTTACCGAGATATGAGCATTTTAAAATTTTCGGGAATGCTAACTTTTTTGGATCCAAAGTTAGGTCCCATTAGGATCCACACATGTGAAGAGGACCGACGATACTATGGAGATTCTAAGAACCAAAAATGGCCTCCATTTTGCTCTATCTGGCTTAGTTTCCGAGATAGCGCCATTTTAAGTTTTCTGAAAATAAAAAAAAATTTACCATTTATTTTTGCTAATGTTAGCAAAAAATCTTGTAAAAATGTTGTCAACTCAATTTCAAATTTAGCAAGAGAAATTAGTTCAAAATTTGTTTAAAATTACTAATGTGCTAAATGAAGTTTACAAGAATTTTTTGCTAACATGCTAATCTCAACTAAAAATTAGCTAAAAGTTAGCTAACTAGCATTAGCAAAAACAAATTAGTAAATCTACTAACGTATTTTTTTGAGTGTAGGAAAAGTTTATTAAAATCTATGATTTTTTTATAGGAAAATGTCTGAGAACATTTCTATAGAAAACTATATCACAATCTGAATTATTTTTCGTCTGAAAAATCTCTTAGAATTTGAAAATTTTTCTGTCGGAAGATTCTGATAAATTTTTCTAAGGGAAACGTGTCTCTGAGTATGTATATATTTTCGAATCTTCGAATTTTTTTTCTGGAACATTTTTAAGAATATGAGAATTTCTCTGTTTAGGAATTTTTCTACACACAAAAAAAAACTTTGTCAAATTACTAGGAAAAGTCTCGTAAATTAAGATGTTTTTTGCAATTTTACAATTTTTTATGTAATTTTACAAATTTTTAATATAATTTTAATTTTAATTAGGCCAAAACAAAGAAAGAGCTTGTAAAATTACTAGGAATTCTCATAAAATAGGAGGTAGCAAAAAATCTAGTAAAATTATGAAACCTCTTTGAAAATTTTATTGTGTCAAAAAAAATTTAAATTTACAATTTTATTGGTAAAACCCTTGTAAAATTACTACCTCCTATTTTACGAGAATTCCTAGTAACTTTACAAGCTTTTTACCAATAATTTTGTAATTTTACTAGCTTTTTACCAATAAAATTGTAAATTTAAAGTTTTTTGGCGCAATTAAAATTACAAGGAATTCTCGAGAATTTACTAGATTTCTTTTGTAACATTATCTTGGAAATTTGTAAAATTACAAAAAAAATGTAAATTTCAATTTGTTAAAAAGCAAGGTAAACTGTCAAATATTGGTAAATTACGAGATCTTTCTTAGTAAATTGACAAAGATTTTTTTTGTGTGTATATGCAAGTTTCAGAACAATGGGCGGTTGCTCTGTGAAAGACCTTCTTTGTTAGTTCAATTCCACTCAAATTTGGTTGTTGTGTGGTTTCAACAATTACGAAAATAAATACAATTACGAAAATAAACTTGTGAAATTACCAATAAAACTGTAGTTCTCGTTTGAGCAAAGTACAAGATTTTTTGTTAAAAAAGAAGGAATTTTACCAGGCGTTTTACCAGTTTTTTTTTTTTTTTGAGTGTAAGAGTGTTGTGGAGGCTATTCATGAATTCGGTCAGGTCGAGTTTGACTCTTTTCTTCTTTGCATTATTTTTTTTTCGTTATTGAGCTACCGGAAAATTTTACGACTAAAAAGATTTTGGCTTCATTTGACGGGAAAAACAACAACGATTTTAAAATCTAAATTGGCCTCTTCGACACATTCGTATCGAGAAAGAAACGGAATTCCCACAGATCGATGGACAGCCAGACGAACGCTAGATCGACATAACATAGATGACAAATTTGTATACCCTATATGACTAAGTGGTGGGTTTAAAAAATTTGAGGGGTCCTGTCGCTTCCAACTGTTTAAAATATCTTAAGGCAGTCAAAAACCTACGTTTGGTAAAACCACCCATTTTAATATTAATACTTGTTGATTTTTATATATTTTTTTTTTTTTTTTTCAAATATTAAACCAACACTATATTTATATAATAAATGTAATTATCATTAGTAGCTGTAAAATATTTATCAATATTAGCATTAGCTTAAACATATAACCATAAATTTTATAATTTGTCTGTCCATAACTACTAGCAACAACCATTTATTGGCTTCTTGTCTGTCTAGCTTTTGTTGTTAAAAAAAAGATGCTTTTAAAAATTTATTGATTTTTTCCATCGTTGTTTTTTGTCTATCCAACTTAGATATAAACTATTTTTTTTATAACGCTTTCAATAAACCATAATTTGAATTGCCCTCAGGTTATTTAATTTTTTTATATATATTATTATTTTTTTTATTTATGCCTTGTAATGATCGCATTTCAAATTTTATTATTGACGTCTCACGCACATTATGTAAAAAAAAAAACTAGAATTTTTGGTTTTGGTGCGTGCTTTAAAATGTAATTGAAATTTTTTCATTTTTCGTGAAGGCACTTAAAGAAAAGAATTTGAAAAAAAAAATAATATAAAAAAGCTTGCTAGAAAATCGACTTAAACAACTTCTTACGGACCCAATTTGTTGATGATGTAATGAAAGTAGACGGTTTTACAAGAAAATACAGTTAAAAAAGCTTTTAAATTTAGTAAATTAATCAAAATTTTTGGTCATCTAGTGGTGGATTAAGCTTCATTCAAAACTTGTCTAGTACAAATTTATAATCTTTTTTTAGAATTTTTTAAAAGTAACAAATTTTTTCAAGTGTAATTCATTCAAAGAAACCTTTTATTATTGGCCTGTTTCTTTTCGTTTTCTATTATTCGAAAACTATTTCTATCATACGCAGCTAGAAGCATTTTTGTTTTTTCATTTCATTTTAGAAACATGAACGAGTTTTAGTGTTTTGCCTTTAGGGGTTTTTAACATTTTGAGTGTTAGAATTGTTTACTTTTTTTGTTTAAGTGGAGAAATAATATTAGATTTATTTTGATTAATTTTTAATTGGCTTGTCTTATGGTAGCTTATTCTTTTGTGAAAATATTTTTTTTATGTTTAAATATGTTTGATTTGGAGTATGTTTTCAGAAATGTACAACTTTTTTAGAATTTTTTTATGAATTTTCGATTTCATAGAAAAATTATAATTTTTATACAAAATATCGTCTCTCAATCAGTCGGTCTGTTGAAAAGGCGATCACTGCACAAATACTACTTAGATTTGAGTGTAGCTTAACAAAAATTAAAAGTGGGCTTTTTTGTTGCTTCAAAAGGTTTAGATTAGCACTTCAGCGATATCGGTTCAGCAGTTCAAAAGTTATAAACGAAAATGTATGGTAAATTTCGAAAACTTTGTTACATTTCACATAATTTATAAATACAAAATGCTTCAATTCAGCTGCTGGTTGAAATATTCATCCTAACAGAATTGGATACCTAAAGGTACTTAAATAAACAAATTTTTTATCCCTAAAAATATTTCAGAAATTTTTTTTCTCATCCCATTTTGTGGGCGTAGATATAAAAAAATATAAATAATAACAAAATTGTGGTATTTAAGTGTATTAATGAAAGTAATTGAATTTTGTTCACATATATCGCAAAATGGAAGTGCTCCCCACCACCTATAACTTTCTAAAAATCCTTATGTGATTTTTGTTGCCACTATCAATTATTAGAATCTGGCTGTTAATTTTCATGTAAAGTGCTTATCAGTTTAACGGTTGGCCACCCTGTACAAATTAATTAATGATAATCGTTATAATTTACCATTTTTCAAATATTTAAACAAAAGAACTGTAAAATGATGTAATGGAAATAATTTTTTTTTTTTTTTTAAAACCTTTCTAATGATTTTTTAAAATATTTTTTATAAAACAAAATCAACAAAAACAAGTAGAAAAGTTAAATTCGACTTGGCCGAATCTATGAATACCCTACACAATGCCATTTTTAAGTGATAGTAAATTTTCTAACGTGAAAAAAATAACATTTTTGGTTAGAAATATTTAATTTTCTGTAAAAAACTTTTTTTATTAATTTTTTAAAAAAAATTTTAAAAACAAATTATAACACATAATTATAATTAGAGCCTGAGCTCGACTGTCTTTACAGAAACAATAATTTAAAAATAACGACTATAAGTCGCCAAAAGTGGCAATCAGTATCTTTAGAAAAATGGCAACACCTAACATTTGTGTCTAAAATATAGACCATGTCTGGCAATGTTTGCAAAAATAAGTACTTAGATCAGAATTGATGAAAGAGAGGAAGAAGAATAATGATTACTAAAAATAAAAGTTTGTTTACACAATTACAATAACAAGTCTTCTGTGAGAAAAAAACAACAGCAACGAATTGAAAAAATCAGATTTAGTTGATACTTGCTTAACAGCCTACTTGGCGTATCGGTCTAGAGTGATTGTACGTTACAAGCAGTTAATAGCAAAGTATTACAGATGATGATGAGTTCAATCCTTGTCGGCTGCAATCTGTTAATAATTTTCACATATAGAGTTCTATTGACTATTAACTAAATAAATTTGACATTAAAAGTTTTTCTGAAGATTATTATAACTGGATAATATGAAACTAGTAAGAAACAAACCGGGATGTCTTAAATTTTTAGAAAAATTAAAAAAATTTTCTTTCACACTTTCCTCAATTCAAAACCATATATAACAAATCAAAAAATTATAATACATAATTATAATTAGAGCCTGAGCTCGACTGTCTTTACAGAAACAATAATTTAAAAAATAAATAATCTACTAATTTTATTTTGAGTGTAAAATTTTTTTTGAGTGTATTTTTTTTTGTTTTAGTGTAAAAATATTTTTGTGGGACAAAAATACCTTGTAAAATATTTTTCTGACTCACAAATGTTTTTAAAACATATTTAACGGGTTTTCGATTTCGCTGGATTGCAATACCAACCTGACCAGGTAAATGTCCAATATATATGCCAAACTTCAGGAGCCTCCGTAAAGTCTTTCAAAAGTTAGCGTGTTTTCAACAGACAGACGGGCGGACGGACGGACATCGCTAGATCGTCTTAAAATCGATCGAGGATCATGAATATATATTCTTTATGGGGTCCTAGACCAATATTTCGAGGTGTTACAAACGGAATGACAAACTTATACATACCCTCTATCACTAGAGTGGAGGGTATAAAAAATTATATAGTGGAATTCAAAGACCAGTAGAAATATAATTTAGTGCTTTTTTCGGAAGTTTACTTTCGCCATTCGCCAATTTTTTTTTTAACAAATTTCCTTGTAATATTTTTCTTTTGGTGTATCTTTATCTTTTTTTCATATTTTTTTTTTTTTCATCCAATTTGTATACCCTCCACTCTAGTGATAGAGGGTATATATAAGTTTGTCATTCCGTTTGTAACACATCGAAAGATTGATCTAGGACCCCATAAAGTATATATTTTCATGATCCTCGATCGATTTTAAGTCGATCTAGCGATGTCCGTCCGTCTGTCTGTCTGTCCGTTGAAAACACGCTAACTTTTGAAAGACTTTACAGAGGCTACTGAAGTTTGACATATATGTTGGTCATTTACCGGGTCAGGTTGGTGTTGCAATCCAGCCAAATCGGTCCAGTGGTTCAAAAGTTATGAGCAAAAGAGTAAATTTCGGCAATGGTTTTTCGCGAATTTACGAGATAAAAAACATGAAAACTTTCGAAAGACAATAACGAGACTGCTGAAACGTTGCATGTATCTTCGCCGTTCCTCAGGTCTGTTTGGTATTGAATTTTAGCTCAATCGGTTCAGTGGTTCCAAAGTTATAAGCAAAACCCTGAATTTCAGATTAGTTTCATCTAAAATGCCACGTGTTTTAACAAGTTTAAAAAGCATTGGTGGAAACTAAGCAATGCTTTTCAACCTTGTTTAATTTTAAAGCAATGCTTTTTAAACTTTTTTAGTTTTAAAAGCATTGGTAACTTAAAAATTACACACGAAAAAAATTTTACACTCAAAAAAAATTTTACACTCATAAAAATTTTACACTCAAAAAAAAATTTACACAAAAAAAAAATTAGTTTTTTTTTTTACAAAAATGACAATATTTTGTGTACATACGTACGTGCATTCACTCAGAAATATTTTTACAGTAAAAAAAACATTATACTCGAAAAAAATTTTACACTCAAAAAAAAAAATTAGTAATTTTTTTTTTTAATGACAAAAAAAGATTTTTTTACTCAAAATATAATATTTCTAATCAAAATTGTTAATTTTTTCACGTTAAAAAATGTACTACCCTTTAAAAAAATGCATTGTGGAGGGTATTCATAGATTCGGCAAAGTCGAATTTAACTTTTCTACTTGTTTTTATTATAATTGTGTTTTTCATGAAAAAAAAATTCTTTTTTTAACATGATAAAGTTTTTAGGCTGGTGTCTAATTTTAAAAAAAGTTGCAGGACGCCACCTCAGTTTGACTATATAAGCTAACAATTAACGAAAAAGAAAACAAGAATTACTATTTTCATTTTCTTAAAACCAAAAATTTTAATAACTTGGGTTTGTAACTTGGATAATAATTCACCTCGTGGTGAATAAAACCGTTTTTCACCAGCTGGTGAATAAAAAGTAACATAATTATTTTTCAACAAAAAAAAAATTTTTTTTATCAAATTTTTTTTTCCTCAAATTTTTTTTTTCATTATTTTTTTTTTTCATCAAATTTTTTTTTCATCAAAATTTTTTTTCATAAATTTTTTTGTTTTTTCATAATTTTTTTTTTTTTTATCAAAAATTTTTTTTTTTCATAATTTTTTTGTATCATGTTTTTTTATAATTTTTTTTCATCAAATTTTTTTATAAAATTCAATTTTTTTCTCACCAAAAAAAAATTTTTTTTCATAATTTTTTTTTACATCAAAAAATTTTTCTTTTCATCAAAAACTTTTTTTCATTAATTTTTTTTTCACAAAAATTTTGGGTTCATTAAATTTTTTTTAACATAATTTTGTTTTTCGTGAAAAAAAATATTTTTTTTTACCGAAACTACTTTTTCACCAAGTCTAAGCTTTTCGCATAAATATTTTCCATTTGTTTATCAAATGTACATAAAACAAGTGAGAGTGTTATATTCTTTGGTGCCGAATACTCTCCAAAATGTAAAAACACTTTTTTGCACTCACTTACGAAATTTACAGCTCTTTTGGTTTTTTAATGGGGTCCTCGACTGATATTTCAATTCGTTTTGCATGGAATAGCAACGTAATATAACATTATTTTTTCTAAAAAACTTTGCACACCCAAATCTTCCGCAAAACATTATCATGATTTAATATTTTGGGCAAGAGTACAAAATTCGCAGGCATTTTTTCCATTTCATTTTATCAAAACTACTTTTTCACCAAGTCCAAACTTTTGACATAAAAATGTTCCATTTGCTTAACAAATGTACAAAAAAAGGGCCGAATCTTTTATACTCTACAAAATGTAAGAAAAAAACATTCTTGCACTTAAGTAATACACTAAAAGGGCCGAATCTTTTATGCTTTACAAAATGTAAAAAAAAATTTCTTGCACCTAAAGCTGTGTTTATATCATACCACTGAGTATTAATACTTGTCAAAAAATCTTGTGTTATATGATTTTGTTGACAGTCCAATAAGACTACTGATTTTATGAAATATTTCAAAAAATGGCTGTGTGTTATTAGATTTGCATACAAACAGCTGTTTTTAAAAATGTCTGTTTGATTTTGTTTATGATTTTTTGGCAGTATTAAGACTTAGGTAATATTTTACTTTTTTAAAATCCAAAGACTCTGTGGGATGATATAAACACACCTCAAGGAATACTCATTTGCCAAATTTGCTGCTCTTCTGGTTGCATCTTGCTTTCCACAGACAGATGGACGGATATATATAGTTAGAGTGTCTTACAAATGGATCAATAGTATATTAACTTAATTTAGTCCTCGACCGATATTTCAATTCATTTTGCATGAAATGGCAAATGAATATAATATTATTTTTTCAAATCTTCAGAAAAACATTATCATGATTTAATGTCTTGGGCAAGTGTACAAAATTTGTAGGCATTTTTTTCATACTTCTAAAAAATTTTTTAAAATGAATCACAAAATTTCTTACCCCTGACCCTTTCATAAAGCTTAAAACAGTCTTTCATAGAGCGGTTTTCGAGATACATATTGCCATTTGAAATTTTTAAAAAAAATTCTTAAAACGGAGGTTTTTTAAAAAAAATCTCAAAATTTTTGTCCACCGACAATTTTATAGAGCTGATGAACCCAAAATTTTAGCCATATGAGCAAATCTTACTCCATCGGGCCCTTCTATTAAATTTTAGAGTTTTTGGTGAAAATTTTCAAAAAAAACTAAAAATTTTATCAAAGGGCGCCACGGGTTAAAATGATCGGAAATTAATTTTAAATTAAAATTTGTCTCAGGTTTTAGAAAAGCGTTAAGGAAAAGAAATTTGAAATTTTTTTAAAAAAAAATTCTCGAAAGTGGGAAACAACTGCCATTTTTGCAAATTTCAAATAGCGATATCTCGAAAACCGTTCAACCGATTTTATTTTTTTTTTTGGTATTTATGTTATGCGCATCAAAATTAATAAATATTAGACATGTTTTTTTTAATTGGTTTTTAAAAAAATTTCAAAATTCCAAAAATTTGATTGCCAAACGTTACGAGCTAAAAGATCTTTTGGGTGTAGTAAAATAAAATATATAAATTTCATGGGGGTCCTCGAGCGATATTTCAATTCAATTTACATGGAATGAAAAATTGATATTAAACTATTTTTCCTTAAAAAAATTTCTTTGGCAAGTTCATCCATATTTAATGTTTTGAGCAAGAGTACAAAATTCTTAGGATTTTTTTACATTTTAGAGGGCACAAATAACTCAATTTTTCTGCTCTAAATATATTTTCAACATACTGATTGTGATTAAAATCAATACTTTTTTTCAGAAATTTTGTAGGATCGTAAAAAAAAATTATACATGCTCACTCACGAATAAAAAAGATTTTACTCAAGATCAACTGAAATGTAAATGTCATTCTCGACAATCATGTGGCTGATGCATATCTCGTATTTCCTTATCCCCTGTATCTCACCTAGTGGTAGTGTTAAGCTAATTCTCTATTTTTTTTAGACTGCACCATCAAGTGAATCTCGCTACTTCTAGATTCACTAGTGTTTTCTCACTTGTTCGTATTTAAAATATAATTTTAAGGATGTTTTTTTCTAGGACAAAATCTTTACATGTATGTATAAAAATTGTTTTTAAACAAAATGCATGTAAGGAACGTTTACATCGTCCCATTGATTAATAACATTTCGACAAAAATCGTACCAAATTTAAACATGCTATTTAAAGGCCCTATATGCTATTTAAAGGCCCTGAGGCCCTATGCTCCTAAAAGGAACAACGGAAAACATCTGCCGTTTAAAAAAATATTTAAAAAATATAAAAAGTCATATTGAACTTTCAACAAAATATAATTACACATATTATTTCTACATTCTCGAAATACTAAAAAGAATGATGTAAACGTACCTTTTCTACATATTTACATATATGTATTTAAAATATGTCAGACAAAGCAAAAAAGGAAAATTTTGTTAAAATTGTTATGTTAAACCACAACAAAGTTTCAATACTATGTGTGGTTTTTTAAAGTAAAATTATTTAAGGGAGACGAAAGTAAATAAGTAAAAGTTTATATAAAACAATTTAAATACAATAAAATCTAAAAAAAAAAGAAAAAGAAGAAAAATATTTAAAAGTAAAACCATAAAAATTTTTATTAACAATTAATTTACAACATTTCACAGCTATGAAATACAACAACTCATGCCAATTAATTTAATCACAACTGCCACCCTGGTCTAAAAATTTATCATCACTTCATGCAAATGTGACATTGAATTTTTTTTTGTATAATTAGCAACGCTTCAAGAAAATTGCTTCTTTTACAAAAAGTACTATGGATAATTCAAAAGGCATAGTTTGTATTTTGTTCAAAAGATTGCCCGTGTGCGCTTCTTTCACTCTTTGTGTAAATATATTTTAGTGTCACAGAGGCGCCACGCATTAACACGCCTCACAGAATTGCAAATGACGACACATTTCCAAATAGTTTATTAACCACAGGCAACAAGATGTCACAAAAAATAAAAACAGAGAACAAACAAACAGCAAAACAACTACCAACAGCTAAGCAACAGCAACAGTCAACAGCAATATTATATACACTCGAGAAAAAAACATGGTAAGGTCTGGAAAAACCGAAAATGTGCCCTCTAATTAAAAGTGAGTTGCCAACACATTTAAAATTGGGGGTTATGTGGCAACATTGATTTAAACTACATAAGAAAGGTAGAGAATGTAACAAACAATTTCATAAAAAAATTCAAAAATATGCTAGAAAATTCAAAAACGTTTTGAAAACTTGTTTAAAAAATTTTGGAAATTCAGAAAAATTCTTTAAAAATTAAATCAAAAAATTTTTAAAAATTTTTAAAGATCATAAAAAATACCTACAATAAATCGAGAAAATTCTGCAAAATATTTAAAATTCACCAAAATTTAGTAACAAGTTAAAAAAATTCTAGAAAACTCAAATTAAATAAAATTAGGAAAATTTGTAAAAAAATCAAAAAAAAATTCGGAAAAATTCCAAAAATTTCAGAAAAGTTTTGAAAAATTAAAAAAAAATAGTGTAATATATTCAGAAATATCAGATACTTTTAAAATTGAGGGTTTATGTGTAAACACTGACTTATATTACACAAGATAGGCAGAGAAAATAACAAACAATTTTAGAAAAATCAAAAAAGTTTTGAAAAATTAAAAAATTAAATAACAAATAGAAAAGTTAAATTCGACTTGGCCGAATCTATGAATACCCTCCACAATGCCCTTTTTAAGTTATAGTAAATTATTTAACGTGAAAAAATAAAATTTTTGACTAGAAGTATTTTATTTTGTGTAAAAAAACTTTTTTTAACTATTTAAAAAAAAAAAAAAATATAATTTACTAAATTTTTTTTTTAAGTATAAAATTTTTTTTGAGTGTAAAATTTTTTTATGTAAATTTTTGATTGTAAAATTTTTGTGCATTTCTTTTAGTGCCAAATATTTTTGAGTGACAAAAATGAGTTGTAAAATATTTTTGTGACTTACTAATGTTTTTAAAACAAGTTTAACGGGTTTTCAACACGTGAATTTAAGGTGAAGCGAATCTGAAATTAACGGTTTTGTTAATAACTTTCGAACAACTGAACCGATTTGGCTGAAATTCAATATGAACTAGCCCAGGGGCTATTTTCACAGAACTTCCTTTAGAAAGTTATCGTGTTTTTATCTCGTAAATTCGCTGGATTGCAATACAAACCTGACCAGGTAAGTGTCCAACATGTGTGCCAAATTTCAGGAGCCTCCGTAAAGTCTTTCAAAAATTAGTGTGGTTTCAATAGACAGACAGACGGACGGACATCGATAGATCGTCTTAGAATCGAACGAGGATCATGAATATAAATACTTTATGGGGTCTTAGACCAATATTTCAAGGAATGACAAACTTATATATACCCTCTATCACTAGAGTGGAGGGTATAAAAAATTTAGAAATTTCGAAAATTCAAAAAAAAAATTGGAAAAATTACAAAATTTTAGAAAAGTTTTGAAAAATTCATAATTCCATATCTGTAGAAAACAAGATTCTGTCCAAACCAAAAGAGCTGTAAGTTTGTTAAATGAGCAAAATCAGATCCATCTATGGAAAGTGAGATGCAGTCCACTCAAAAAGAGCTTTAAATTTGGTAAATGAAAGAAATCGAATCTGAGGATATTCTTGTGATATTCGTCTCTCGGTTTGTCTGTAGAAAACACACTGCAGTCCTACGAAATCGGACCAGGGGGAAGCTGCTGCCCTTTGAAAAACTAAATCAACCGCTGAAAAACGCCAACTTGGACCCAGAGGTCTTAAAAATTTCAGAGGACTTAAAACATTTTCAGTGGGCATGGATATAAAAAGTATAAAAATTGTATTAATTAAGTGCAAAAAAGTGTTTTAGATTTCGGAGGATATAAAAGATTCGGCACAAACGAATTTAACACTTTTATTTTGAAGAAAAAAATATTGATAAAAAAAAAATATTGATGAAAAAAAAAATTATAAAAAAAATATTAATGATAAAAATATCGATGAAAAAAAAAATATTGATGAAAAAAATATTGATGAAAGAAAAAATATTGATGAAAAAAAAATATTGATGAAAAAAAAATATTGATAAAAAAATGCTGAGGAAAAAAAAATATTGAGGAAAAAAAATAATAATGAAAAAAAATATTGATGAAAAATGAAAACAGTAATTCTCATTTTTTTTTATTACACAGGGCAACACTTTTTTTTGCCCGGGTTCTGATAGCTAATTTTGGGTAATTGGGGTACGTTGATTTCAAATCTGACTTCCGTTTTTCTGGGTCAGCTCTAGTTTTCGAGATATAGCCGTAGGAAACTATGAAAATAGGCTATTTTTGGCATATTTGTGAGTCCATATTTACCAACACTGGTCTTGTATTAAAAAAGTGAATGACGATTTTAGGTATGTTGGATATGCTGATTCCAAAAATGCCCTTCGTTTTTTTGAGTCATCTTTAGTTTTTGAGATATTGCTAAAATAAAATTTTAAAATTCTCATTTATGCCAGAATTCGATAAAAAAAATTTTTGTAGTTTCGTGTTATAAGAGAGGTGCCACGCCCCTTAACCCAATCTTGCCTATATTGTCTACAAAGTTAAGCAAACAAAAATTAGCATCCTGTACTAAAATTTGTTGAAAAATATTTTTCAGGAGCCAAATAAAAGCAGTTGTTGTTTTGGGTTACATGGGAGGTACCACGCCCACGCCACCTACCCACACCACACATTCCTTAGAACAATTCCCAAAATCAAGTAAGCATATGATGTAAATATAAGGTCAATCACAAGAGTGGTTTGGCTGGAATGATGAAAAGAATTTTTCGAAATTTACTTGCGTCATAACTCGAAAACTAAAGCTGTCAGAAAATAGCTAGTACCAGTTTTAGAGTCCTCGCATCCAATTTAGTTAAGTTCGTGATTAAAACTCAGACTCTAAAATAAGTGTTGGAAATTATAGCCTTGCAAAGTTGGTAAAAAACGCAACTTTTTGACTCTTTAACAGCGATTTGCTCGCGAACGCGAGCTGATGGAAAAAATCGGATAACAGATTCGGAATCAGCACACTAAACTCCATATAAATCAGTTGTCAAATGTCAGGCAAATTGAAAAAGGTAATTTTTTGTGACCCTGTGTGATCATTAGATTATAAAGTCAAACTGAGGTGGCGTCCTGCAACTTTTTTAAAATTAGACACCATCCTAAAGACATCATCATGTTAAAATATTGATACTATGAAAGTTCATTTATAAAAATTGGCTTATGACAGTCATAGTCAGTCATAACTGTGAATCGGCCCGCCCGAGTAAAAATAATTTAATATGATCTTATATACTTTTATATAGTCATATTATTTCATATATGATCATGTGTGACACTATGTCTTGCGAGATAAATTTATATAATAAATTTTGATGTGCGATTTTTTTAAGATATCGCCATACATAATTATATGTTGTAACATCTGGTCCCATGCATCATTCCAAGTTTCTAAGTGTTTTATATAAAATTTTATATGCCTCAAATTTTTTTTAATTTTTCTAAGTTTTTTCCAAGAACATATTTTTATCGCAAATATTTGCAACGTGTTTTATATAAAATTTCATATGACTTCATATTTTTGTATTTTTCGAAGTTTTTTCCAAGCACCACTTTTTATCACGAATATTTTCTAAGTGTTTTATATAAAATTTTATATGACTCAATCTTTAAAATTTTTTCTAAGTTTTTTTCAGGGAACATTTTTTTATCGCAAATATTTTCTAAGTGTTTTATATAAAATTATATATGACTCCATTTTTTTTAAATTTTCTAAGTTTTTATAAGGATAAAGTTTTTATGAGAATATTTTCTAAGTGGTTTATATAAAATTTAACATGTCTCCATTTTTTTTTTTTTTTAATTTTTCTAAGTTTTTTTCAAGAACAACTAATTTTTATTATTTTAATTTTTCAACTTTTTATTAAAAACTAAAAAACATCCGATTTATAAAATTGTATAAATTTTAATATAATTGGATATAATTTTATATCATTGGATTAGACCAAAACTCGTATCAAAGTCGATATAAAGTTATATAAACTGATATTATTAGATAATATTCGATCAAGTCTTATGAAACCATTTTTCGTATAAGATTATATCAAAATAGACACGAACCCATATTAAATTATATATTGCGTCATATCATTTTTTTTACTCGGGCGTTTTTTTGACTTTGTCTGTTGTCTTTTTCCGGTTTCGGCATTATTTATGATTTATTTTAACAATGAGGTTTTTTTAATTCTTTATTGTAGAGTTTTTCTGTAAACATCTAAATTTTTTTTGTTACTCAATATTAACAACACTAAACAAATTTTAACAATCGTATCTGATTGTATATAAATCTATCTGAAATAGCCAAAATGGAGATCTGATTATATTTCGGATTTGATCAACATTGCCATTTAATTATATCTGATCAGATATGATTATATACAATCAGATGCAATCATATATTATCAGATAAAAGCAGATCTGGCAAGATCTAATCAATTTTTACACGTGGAAAACAAAAAAAATATTGATCATCAAATTTGATAAAAAGTAACAACAAAAAACTTACGAAAAGTTCAGAAAAATTGAACAAATCAGGAAAATTCAGAAAACTTATAGAAAAGTCAGAAAAAATGGAAAATCATTTGATAATATCAGAAAAAACCTGGAAGAACAAAAAAAAAAACATTCAAAAAAATCTGGAAAATTTTAAAAAAATCTTAAAAGTTCAAAATACATTAAAAAACTGCTCGAAAATTAAGACAAAATTAAAAAAAAATCAATAAAATAAAGAAAAGTTTAGTACATACAAAAAAAAAAAAGAAAACAGGAATCACAGCCAAATGAAAAATTCAAAAAATAGCAAAAAAAAAAATAAGGAGATCGGGATATGACCGTATTTCCTAACCCTTAAATCACATGATAACTGACAAATTTCTATTGTCGCCAACTTTATGACTAAAACACTTGTTCAAGATTTCATTCTAATAATTTCAATTATGTTGTTTTATTATTTTTATACCAAAAGGTACATAAAAATAAAATGTATTTATTCGGCCTTTATATATGTGAGGCATTCCACACCAAATGTCCAGCGAAAAAAAACATGTGTCCCGTAAATTTCTGAATAGGTTGTTTGGCTAGCCCTATATGTAACTAAGAAAATTGCGTTTTTGGTTTTTCTAATTTTCAAAAACTGGGCTTAGGAGGCGTGGTCAAATGTTGGAAAAATGGTAAAATTTGTGGCGAGTTGCCTTGATTAAATATTTATCACATTAAAACGGAATGCACCACAATGTCAAAAATTTACGTTCTTATATAGTTTTGTATGGGCTATCGATTAAAATTTTTTTTTTGGAAAAATTTCAGAACCCGTTCTGAAATTTTCCATTTTTAAAAAAAGTCAATTTATCAAAAATCCGGCCACTTTTTTTTTTCTTTTTTATTTATTTTTTTAAAATTTTAGATGTTTGTCCATCCACACAAAAAAAATCAGAAACACGTTCATCTTTTTTTTCGAGAAAATCGCATTTGAACTTTAAATTTCATAACAATTTTGTTATTTGCTTGTATTTCTTTGTGTCAACAGAGCGTATGACGAATATTTATGCAATTAATATCAGTGATTAAAAAACTGAAATTCATTACACATTTTTAATTTTCACTTCCAGTCAAGTTGTCAATAATTTTAAAAAAATACTGCAACCCACCAGTCCAGTTTACATTTCTAACAAAACAGTCCAGTCACTTTTTTGCTGCTGAACTTTTTTGTGTTGTGCTGATGGTGGTTGATTTAAAAAAAAACAAATACTGACAAACCAGCAACAGTAAAAAAATTAGGCAGCACACAAACAGCACAAACGATGTTTTGAGAAATCCACTGCAAGTTACAATTCAAAAAGTGGTGAGCTGCTGACAAGCAAATAAATATAAACGAAAATAAACTCGTATATTGTAACGAGAGAACTTCTTGTATGCATAAGAAGAAAAAAGGTTCAATAAATAAAAAAATGCAAGGTTCATTTAAAAAGAAAAAATCTTTTTAATTCAATTAATTTATATCAGTAAAAAATCAATATTTTTTATATTAAATAAATAAATAAATTAATGCGTAGTTGAAAAAATTATAAAAAATAAACTTCAAGTCTAAAATAATAGTACAGTAGGTATTCTAAAGTTGAAATAAAAAAAAAATTTTTGAAATATTTTTAGAGTTACAGAGATGGAAAGTTTTCATTTTTATGCACCGATCATTTGGTTGAATTTTTATTGACACTTTGATGCGATAAAAATTTATTTTAAAAAACGAATTTTAAAGGATTTTTGTCGACCTTTTCAATGGCATTGTTGGTTTTTTAAAAAAATATAAATTTGACCTTAAAATTCAAGGTCAAATTATTAAAAAAAATGTATCTTATAAAGCGCCTATTTTGATATTATTTTAACTGAGTTTTTACATTTAAAAATAATTGTTTTGTATAAAATAACACTCAAAAAGTACGAATACCGCGTGTATAAAAACAAATAAAAAAATATTTTCGCAATAAGGAACACTCGATCCATTTTTTAAAAATGTTTTTAAATGAAAAAAACGTCAGGCTTTTAAAAAAAAATCTCAAAATAGACGCTTATAAGATAAATTTTTTTTAATAACACTGTGTCACAAATTTTCAACAAAGTCGTGACCAAATGAATCTGACACCTAATCTTTATGTAAATCCGGACGCTGAATCCGAATATGAAGTCAGAACGGTCAAAAGTAGAACAGTTTTCGAGATATTTACGAGAAAAGCGAGAAAATTACCGTTATTTGCACTTTTCAACTTATTTTTTTAAAACCAAACAATAAAATTTTTTAAAATTTTATCACTTAGAACGGTAGCTTATTTCAATACGAACATTTTGTGCCCAAAAGGATCCAGATCGGTGAAAAAATGACAAAGTTACAGTAGATTAATTGAATTATCCCACTTTTCGATTTTTTTTTTAAAACACAATTAAATATACAGAGCTAAATGTTAGTAATGCAAAGTGGGTTAATTCACTAAATCTTCTGTAGCTTTGTCATTTTTGCACCAATCTGGGTCTTGTTGGGCGAAAAATGTTCGTATTGAAATAAAATAATGTCCTATGTAATAAAAAATTACAATTTTTAATTGTTTGGTTTAAAAAAAAAAACTTGAAAAGAGCAAAATTGCAAAAAATCATCAAATTTTTCATGAAGTTTTAACTTTTGTCGACTGTAACTCTGTCATTTCTTTACTAATATTCATAAGCGACCCATGGTTATTTTAGTAATTTTATTATCTTTCATTAAAAAAAAAGAAATACAAAAATCGACGAATAGTTTTGAAGATATTTGCATTTAAGTGACATCACCTTTTTTAAAAACACAAATAACGCTTATTTTCAAATATCTCGAAAACTGTTCTACTTTTGACCATTCTGACTTCATATTCGGATTCAGTGGACAATTGTACATAAAGTTTAGGTGTCAGATACATTTGGTCAAAAAACTGTCACGTAGTGTAATTTGACCTTGAAATTTAAGTTAAAATGTTTATTTTTTTAAAAAACCACCAATGTCAGTGAAAAGGTCGTCAAAAATACTTTAAAATTCGTTTTTTAAAAATAAATTTTTATCGCATCAAAGTGTCAATAAAAATTAAACCAAATATGATCTTTGCAAAAAAATGAAAACTTCCCATCTCTATAACTCTAAAAATATTTCAAGAAAAAAATTTTTATTTGCACTTATTTATTCTAAAATTTTGGCATAATTATATCTAAATCGGTTTTTTGGTGTGACCGTTAACGCGTTTCAGCCCATATTTAACTTTTTGTTTTCATCATATTAGTTTTCGTTAGTTAGTAAAAACAATTGTGTCTGACACTTATTTTAAAAAATTTTATGAAACTTGGAATTTTGGATCTGTTAATAAAACACTTAACTTCAAACCAAATTTTCAAAAAATTTTCTTAATAAAGTAAAAAAAAAAAATTGTGTTTTAAAAAAATTTTCAAATAAAAATTTTGGCACTTAACTTTTTTTTTATATTTGTTTACTTCAAATATTTTCCAAAAAATTTTGGAACCTAAAATTTTTTTTAAGCATTTTTAATGAAACTTTTAACCGTTAAAACTTACTTAGAATTTAGAAAATTTTAAAACTTTTTTTAAATAATTTTTAGTTAAATTTAAAAAATTTTCAAAACATTAGAAAAATTTCTTAACATTTTTGTTAAAGCATTATCTTTACGTTTGAAACATTATTCTTAATTATATAATACAACATGCCATTACTTGTACAAAGAAATATCTACTTATAAGTGCGCTCATTTAATTTTCAGCAGCCAAATAAAAAAAATTTCATGCTGACGAGTCGAGTTCAATTTTTATTTTCCATGCTGCAAGTCCCGTACAACAAACATAACTTGTGCAGCGCAGTAACCAGACAATTCAGTCGTGTGTGCTGTTTTTTGTTTTTTTAAACTGAAGCTGAACTGTGTGCTGGCAAGTTTGTCAATTTAAAAAAAAAAAACTTTTACTGTACTGCTGCTGAAGAAAATTGACAATTTTTAACAGCTCAGTTCTTGACTGCTGTTTTGTTTTGATAATGTTTATGCTGACAAAACAGTACAAATTATGTGTTTTTGCTGAAAATCTAGGCAGTATTTTCAACACTGATTAATATTACTCATTCGCAAATTTAAAACAAAGAAATACAAGCAAATAACAAAATTGTTATGAAATTTAAAGTTCAAATGCGATTTTCTCGAAAAAAAAGATGAACTTGTTTCTGATTTTTTTTGTGTGGATGGACAAACATCTAAACTTTTAAAAAAAATAAATAAAAAAGAAAAAAAAGTGGCCTTATTTTTGATAAATTGACTTTTTTAAAAAATGAAAAATTTCAGAACGAGTTCTGAAAATTTTCCAAAAAAAGAATTTTTAATCGATAGCCCATACAAAACTATATAAGTAAGAACGTAAATTTTTGACATTGTGGTGCATTCCGTTTTAATGTGATAAATATTTAATCAAGGCAACTCGCCACAAATTTTACTATTTTTCCAATATTTGACCACGCCTCCTAAGCCCAGTTTTCGAAAATTTGAAAAACCAAAAACGCAATTTTCTTAGTTACATATAGGGCTATCCAAACAGCCTATTCAGAAATTTACGGGACACACGTTTTTCTGTAGCGGGACATTTGGTGTGGAATGCCTCATGTATATATATTCGATTAGAGTTTTATTCTAGCTCGAGGCCCAAAAATATTTCTATTAATGATATTGTCATAGTAGTCTTTTTAATTTATTGCTTTAAAAAAGTTACTCATCCATAGTATATCTGTACTGATCAGTGTCATTCCCACAAAGGAATCTTCAGCAGATTTTAGCGTCCAACCTGAATCAAATTACGTCGCGTAAGGCGTAACGCCCAATAATTTTTCGTTTCTAATATTTAAATGTGAGCTACCTAAATCAAACGGACGTAAAAATTTCAAATTTGATGTGTTTGTTTTTGTTTTTTTTTACGTCTTGCGGGACGCAATTTGATTCTGGTTCGACCCTTAGAGAATCATTGTTGGTCAACATCAAACCAGACATAATATTTCATATATTTCACAAGTTAAATGAGAAATACTATTAAACTATGAGATGAGTAACTTTTTAAATCAATAAATTAAAAATACTCTATTATGACAATATCATAAATAAAAATATTTTTGGGCCTCGAACTAGATAAAACTCTAATCGAATATAAATTTCAATTATGTTTAAATTATTGTTTTTTACTAACATTTCTCTTTCGAGCTTTTTAATCACAAACATGTTTTGCATATGATGCAGTCGTCAGTCTACTATCAGTTGTTCTGTTCTTTCTTTACAACAATAACAAAAGAGGAGGCACTAATATATTGTATAAATGAGTTCGGTTTATTGTTGTTGTGTATATTATTGCAACAATTTTGCTTCTTAATATTCAAATCATTTGTTCTTTTCAAACAAAAAAACTAGAAATCGTAAAATAAAAAAAACTCATCAGCTAAAAAATCAGTTTTCCTTTAAAAGTTCTTAGGAATTTATAAAAATGACTTGAATTTGAAAGCGACATTAAGGAGACAATTAGGCCTTAAAGGTCTTTTGTGTTTTTGGAGTGGTTTTAAACAAATGTAGCCATAAATTTCTGTTGTAGGAGTAGTTAATAATTCTAAAACAAAACATATGGGAATGAAATAACAATTATTTAAAACAGGGATGTCAGTTACTTTAAACAGGGATGCCAGATTTTTTAGGTTATCTGAGATTTTCGTTAATAACTTTTGAACAGCTTAACCGATATCGCTTAAATGCAATAACATGCAGTTTGAATAACGAGCAAGTATTTATGAAAACGGTACAGTCATCTCAGTTTAAAGGCCCTGGCACTTGAGCGCTACTGTAGCGGTGCTGTAGCGTGACGGGCTGTTGCATCGTTTTAAAGTTCGGCAGCTACACCACCGTCACGTATTCGTTTAAGTACCTATTTCCATTTATTTTAATACAAACTAACGTATCAGCTGACACGTCTCCGAACCGTATTCGCTCAAGTAATTATGCCTTAATATTAAGGCTTTGATCGTCATTTCAACAGACAGTCAAACATGACTTAAAATCGATCCAGGACAAGAAATGCCGGCGATATTTAAAGTATGTGTCTGAACGGAATTTATTTCTAAAGGGTTTATTTTCTTGCAACTATCCTTGCCATACATGTCAGCCTAAAACAAATATTTATTTTTTCATATTTTTTTTTTGCCATCTTGTTAATTGACTCAAAACAATTGATCTTAAGGTTTTCATACAACCTGAAACTTAATACTTCTATTTTTTTTTGGAAAATCCCATAAATTGTTTATGTACTTTAAAATTGTTTTATTATCTTTACGCGAAAATCTCCAAAGAGATTTTTGAGAAATTGTTTACATAGACGCGGCAACTGCAAAAATATTAAGGACACTTAAAGGATCCTCCTTAAAAGAAAAATACATACAAAATGTCCTTTCAATGTTATTTTTTCATCAAACCCAAACCCAAATGTAAACAATACATTTTATTATCTATCTCTGCTGCATCAAGTACTTAAATCATTTTTTTCCTTTTCTGTACAAAAAAAAAACTCACTGAGGCATTAGTAAATTTGTTTACTAAACCTGGATGGATGATAAAGCAGAAGTATAGAAAAGCCAGGAGTATAAAAAAAGAAGGCTCTTGAAAAAACATTCGAGCGTTTATAATGATCTGGACATTTTTTACGTTTTTTTTTTGTTAGTTCAATTTTCTTTGTTGTGATTTCATGTCATTGTTGTATGTATGACAAATAAACTACAGAATGTGTCCTTTATATTTTTTGTTAAGGTATGTTGATGTTATTGTTGGTTTTTTTTTGTCCTATTAAGGATCTTTAGTGAAGCATATGAGTAGTATACGAATTTATTTTTATAATTAAAGGATAATCTTTTATAGAAAGTTTTTTTTGTTGTCTTATAATTATACTACTTATTATAGTCTAAATATCAAAAGATATAAAATTTTTGATTTAATCTAAAATGTTTTTGTTCTTGTTATCAAAATTTTCAAAATCTCAGCATGATCGTTTTTCTTTTATTTTTAGGGTTTTTTGTTTTGTTTTAAAAGAAATCTGCTTCAAAACATTTTTTCCGTTGTTTTTATGTTGTTTGATGACAAAATTTTATATTGTACATTTGATATTTCACATATTGTTGCCCCACTTAAATTTTGTTGTATTCTGTATTTTTATACCCTCAACCATAGTATGGAGGTATACTCACTTTGTTATTCCGTTTGTAACCCAACGAAATATCGGTCGAGCCCCCATTGAGTAGACATTCATAGAAAAAAGTAATGCGCTTGGACCCAGGGGACTAGAAAATTTTATTTGGCCCACAAATTTTTGTGGGCGTGGCTATAAAGAATATTTTTAAATATTTAAATAATAATTTAATAAAAAAAATTATTTAGAGGGGGAACGTGCCCCTCTACTCCTCTAGATCCCTCTCTCTGAAGCTTAAACATGCTCCTGCATTTTTTTTATATTTTTATTTTCAACATGTTTTAGGGTATAAAAGTTTCGGCACAGCCGATTTTAACGCATTTAAATTGTCGTTTTTGTTCGTTTTAAGACTTTTAGTACTTTATGATCATCATTTTAGAATATTCATTTGTAGTTCATATCTGCATCTTCTTTCTTTTTGTTTAAACTATTAAATATATATTTCAAAAGATGATATTTTTAAAAATGTTTCTGTGTGTATAATGTCAAATAAGGAAACAGATGTTTAGTATGAAATTTCTAAAATAGTATATTGATACTCATATGTATGATTGTTTTTAAGGGTGTCCCTTGTTTTCACAAAGTTGGAATTCTAGAAAAATAATAAGAGTCTAAAACATTTTTACAAAAAAAAAAAAAATATGGTTTATAGATTATATTTTTTATAAGCCCAGATGATGAAACTTAAAGAGTTTCGAAATATCGGCAAACAATAAATAAAACTTATTTCATGGCCTCGAGCTCAATCAACGCATTTATTAAAAACGAGTAAAAAGATTAAATTCGGCCTTGCCGAATGTAGTGATACCCTCCAAAATTTCAAAAAGATTATTGCAAAAAACTTTTTTTAAAAGGAAATTACTTTTGAAAAATAAATTGTAAAAAAATCCGCGAAAAAAAAAATTTGGTAAAAAAAAAATCCGCGATTTTTTTATATTTTTGTCAAAAAATATGTTCGTACTTGTTAAAATACCATTTTGTGTTCAATTATGATAACATACATATGTCAACCAGCAGCTGAATTAAAGCATTTTGTATTTTTAGGTTATGTTGAATGTACTAAAATTTTTGAGGTGTCCTTATATTTTCGTTCATAACTTTTGAACCGCTGCACTGTGGCCGAAATCACTGATCTAGCGGCGTTTTAGTCAAAATTAAAAAATTAAAACTGATAAATGTTTTGCACTGTATCGATTACCTATACTTTACAGAGAAAATTAACGTTTTCACTTTTGTTTTTCTCTTAATATTCGCACAGCTGTAAGCTATCAAATATACATTTTCTGCAGCAAGTGTATTAAAGGAATTTGGGGCCGATTTACTCAGTGATTTTTTTCTTGACACTTTTAAGTCAAATGCTTATACATTTCGAGCCAAAAAGTTTTAATTGAAAGTAAAAGGTAAGTTTTAACTAAAAAATAAATGTTTGTGGCCTGTGTGTATGTAGTTTATTATTAGTTCATTATAGAAGTTTACATTTGTGATATAAACTATAGTTTCATGGACTGCAACTTTTGAAATTCGATCGTATTCGGTCCAATTCCTATTCATAAACATTCGCTCTAAATTTTAACGGAATTGGACCATTTTAATTTCTAGGCCATATACAAACCACCCTCCCAATATTCACATAATTTTCCCAAAATACATAAAAATAAATAAATATTGTTTAAAAATTAATTCTTATAAATTTTATAATCGCAAATAAGCATTAGTCTTTATTATTTTACATTTCCGAATTAAGCCCCGCTAGATTGGCCACTGTGCGCTGAACCGATATCTCTCAAATGCGATACCAAACTTCTCAGGAGAACTTCCAATAAATATGTTAAGTTTCAGTCATATCCGTATAGTATTTTGGTCGTGATCACCATTTCCACAGACAGAAGGACTAGGATGTCTTAAAATCGATCGGGGATCATGACTATATATGGGGCATTCCATGCCAAATCACTCACTTTTAGGCCCGACCCCCTTCGATTATTTTTATTTTTGGATATGTTTTAGTACGTATTAAATGCAACTTCCATCCAAATTTTCTGCCTTTTATACCAAGGTGGTGTTGAGTAATCAATTTTTCAAAATGGCGATTTTTTCCAAAAAATAAAAAAATTTAAATTTTCAATCAATTTTGACCAGTAAAAAATATAGATATATTAAAAAAAGATGGACAACATTTTGTTGGTAGTTAAATGTAGTTTTAGAAAAAAAATATGAAAAATTATTCGAAGTAATTATCACTTGTTTTTTATCGTATAAAAATTAAAATCGACTTTTTGAAAAAGTCCGAAACCTTCGATTTTTTTTTAAAAATGTCAAAAAATTCTACTCTAAATTACGCAACTTTTAAGTCATAATTCGAGATGTGATCGTAATTCGTTCTATTTTTATTCAAATTTTGAAAATTACACTTTTTTTTTTTTGACTCTGGTTTATTTTATATGGTGCTCCAAAAAAAATAATTTGGCAAATATTGACCGTAACTTCCCCTAGATATATTAACTTGGGTGTAAAAATACGTCTCAGAAAATTTTAGGATGATCGGACATGGGTAAGGCGTGCCCCATCGGCTTTGAAGTTTGAAAATCGGATTACAAGGGAAAATATGCATTTTTTTCTGTTTTCTTAATTTTTTTGGTATTTTAAGTTAATTTTGAATTCAAATGGTTACATAATTGAAATCTAGAGTAAAATGTCTCTCTATTAAGGTCATAAAAACCGAAATCGGTTTAAAATCAGCCAAGTTATTACAACTTCCCCAGGCATCTAACGTGTGGCAGACAACTTGATTAATCAATACAATCCGATTTTTTAAATTCTTTGAAATTTTCTACTGTAATAACATTTTTTTATTCTTCAAGTTCAAATGTTATTAGATGACAAGTATTTTTCATATTGTGTTTTGCTAACATTTTTTAAATAAGTGCTAAAAATGCCTGCTTTTTCCACACCCTTTTGAAATCTCTATTTTAAAAAAAAAATATTTTTTTTGTTTTAAATTTTGGAAAAGTCAACAAAATATTACACTGAAACATGAATAATGAAAAAATGTTATTACAGTAGAAAATTTCAATAAATTTAAAAAAAGGGCCTCGTATTTTTTAATCAAGTTGTATGGCACACGCTAGATGCCTGGGGAAGTTGTAATAACTTGGCTGATTTTCAACCGATTTTAGTTTTTAGTACCTTATTAGAAAGGCATTTTACTCCACATCATAATTCTGTAATCACTTGAATTAAAACTTAACTTAAAATACCAAAGAAATTGCGAAAACAGAATAAAATTCATATTTTTCCTTGTAATCCGTTTTTTAAACTTCAAGGACCATGCTAAGCGCCTTACACATGTCCGATCGTCCCAAATTTTTGTGAGACGTATATTTACCTCCAAATGAATATATTTAGGGTAAGTTAGGGTCAGTATCTACCAATTTAGTTATTTTGGAGCACCATATAAAATAAATCCGAGTCAAAAAATAAAAGGTGCAATTTTCAAAATTTGAAAAAAATAGAACAAATTGCGATCACATCTCGAATTATGGCTTAAAAGTTGCGTAATTAAGAGTAGAACCTTTAGACGTTTGTAAAAAAAAAAATCTAAGGTTTCGGACTTTTTCAAAAAGTCGATTTTAATTTTTAAACGTTAAAAAATAAGTGATAATTACTTCGAATAATTTTTTTAATATTTTTTTCTAAGACTTCATTTAAATACCAACAAAACGTTGTCCAACTTTTTTTAAGATATCTATATTTTTAACTGGTCAAAATTAATTGAAAACTTTAATTTTTCCATTTTTTTGAAAAAATCGCCATTTTGAAAAATTGATTACTCAACACCATCTTGCAATAAAAGGCTGAAAATTAGTGTCCAAGTTACATTTAATATGAACTAAAACATATCCAAAAATAAAATAAATCGAAAGGGGTCGGGTCTAAAATTGAGTGATTTGGCCTGGAATGCCCCATATATTGTTTAAAATTTTAAATGATATTGAAGGATAAAGTTATGAAATGACATTTCTTACCACTTTTTTCTTTTTGTCGGAAGGAGTTATCGTTAGCAAAGCCGAAGTTGTTTTTTTTTTTCTTTTTAATTTAAAAAAAAATCGAACTAACCTAAGTTTTTCTGATGTTTCTGAATTTTTTGCAGCATATTTTTTGTAATTTTTCTAAACTTTTCCAGATTTTTTTTCTTAGTATTACCGAATTTTCAAAATTTTAATTTGGCAAAATTCTTTTTGTTTTCTAAAAATTCTAGAATACATATTTTTAAATTTGTTTCAGAAACAAGTAAAAACTGTTATCTCGGCTAAGCCAAATCACATGTTCCAAATTTTCAGAATTTTTCTGATTTTTTTTTTTTAATTTCATAATATTTTAGTAAATTTTTCTAATTTATTCTTAATTTTAAGAACCTTTTCGAATTCACTTAAATTTTTCAAATTTTTTCGTAAATTTTCTGAATACCCGAGTAAAAATTTTTGTATGGAGCAATATATGTTCTTATATTATTCCAGATCTGTTGATAGATCCGAAATTTGAAAGATCAGCACTGATCCGAAAAATGGATCGCTAAGATTAGATCAGTTTTAACCGGACGGATACAATTTGATCCGAAAAGTGGGTTTATCTAATTAGATCAGTTTTAATCGGTGGGATACAATTTCATCCGAAAAATGGTTGGATCTTATTGGACCAAGACAAAAAAAAAAAGATTTTTTTAGCTGGATAAAAAAAGATAAAATTTCATACGAAAGAAAAAAAAAATATAACAAAAAACTTTAGATAAAATTTTATCCGAAAAAAAAAATCTATTTTTAGAACTATATATAATTTAATCCGAACAATAAAATCTATTTTTAGAACTGATAAAGTTTTATCCAAACAATTTTTTTCAATATTAAGATATAAATATATATAATTAAAATTTATTTAAAAAAAAAAAAAACTTCGAGCGGCGGGGGAATCGAACAGCTACCAACTGTTTTGTAATCGCAATCTCTACCCTCTGACCCAGCGGACGTTGTTAATAAATGACAACTTTAAAAGACTATGTTTTAAAAAAACTTAGAAAATAGTTTATCATATATAATTATATCAAGTTTAACTTATATATAATTAAATCCAGTTTATCTTATCGTGTATATGATTGCATCAAATTATATTCGACTTGAATTTGAACAAAATTTTAAAAAAGACTTAGAAAATTTTTGTTAAAATTTGTGATTTTTTTTTTTTTAGTTTATTTGCTGAGCTAATAGGGGGTTTAATACTGAGTTTAACAACATGATTTTCATCTTCCAATGCTCTTAATTTTCCAAGTTATAAAGCTTTAAAGTAAAAACGGTTTTTGGCTTATGAGCTTCACATTTTTCATCGGATCCAAATTTTCTTTCTGCTGTTGTATATTTAATAAAAATACCTTTAAGATGGTATAAAACATGTATAAACTTTTTTACTCACCAACGGCCAAATAATGAGTTTTAAGTTTTTTTCGGAAGTTTTTTCAGACAAAAATAATTTTATCTGAAAATATTGCTAACATAAGTTCAAACCAAATACACTTTTAATTATTGGCAACAAATAAAGCTTTGATTTGAGCTTGATCTGAGGACTTTAGCTCTCTTAAAACCAGAGATATTGATGGTTAAACATTAAAGTTTTAAAATATTTTTTTCTTCGGATTAAATAATATATAATTATATCAAAGTATAATTATTTTTGAAATATTTTTGTTAAAATTCAGGGATTTTATTTTTTTTTAAATTTGAAAAACGAAAACGCATTAAAAAATCATTTAGATTAAAAAAAAAATTAAAAAAAAATTATTTTTTTCTTGACTTAGTCGGGAATCAACTCAGGGTCCTCAAGAATTATATATTATCATATATGATGCAATATAGAAAGTTATATTACTATATATAAATAATATTTATTTCTAAATATTATCATAAAAAATAAATTAATCAATATTTTTAAGTTTAGTAAAAAATTAAAGCTTCTAAAACATATTTTCTTTAAAAAAAAAATAAAAAAAAAACAACTTTTTTTCTTAGCTCAGCCGGGGATCGAACCCAGGGTCCCTAGGAACCATATATTAACTTATATGATGTAATATATAAAATTATATAACTATAAATAAATAATATTTATTTTTAGATTTTATCATAAAAATTTAATTATTCAATATTTTTAAGTTTAGAAAAAACAAAAAGCTTTAAAAACATATTTTCTTTTTTAAAAAATTAAAAAAAAATAGTTTTTTTCTGGGTTGAGCCGGGAATCGAACTCGGGGTCCCCAAGCATCATATATTATCTTATATGATCTTATATAAAGTTACACACAACTATTTAAGTAATATGCATTTTTTAAAAATTTAACTTTTAAAATCCAATATGCATTATTTTAAGTTTTAAAATACAATGGATTAAACAGATTTTTTTCTATTTAAAAATTTATAGAATTTATATATATTTTTTTTTGACTGATTTTAGGTGCTTTGAGAATCATATATAATTATACAAGCTCTCTTGTATACTTAAATAAAAATATATATGATGCAACATTAAAAAAAAATATTGAAATACTGTCATATAAAAGTATGCATAATTATATATAAAATATTGTGAAAGAAAAAAATATTTTTTACCTTATACAATTGTATAACATTTTATATGGCGTTACATGTGCCACCATTTAAAATTATATATAGAGTTTAAAAAAAAATTGTATTTATATGGTACCTTACAAAACTATATACGGTATCTCATAAGCCATTTATAATTATATCTTTGATAATATTAAAAAAATAAATGTTTGATGCCATGTATTGTTTTATATAACTGTATATAGAGTTATATGTGCGCCCATATATAATTATATTTGAAAATTTTTTTTTTCGTTTTTTAAGATGGAACCATATATAGTTTTAAATGGTTTCTTGTAAGTCATATATAATTTTAAATGGTTTCTTGTAAGTCATATATAATTATATATATAATGATATTGGATTTTTTTTAAATATGCTCGTATACGTTATTTGATATTAAGTCACATATAAATATGTATGCAATCAGATTAAGTTATATGTGTCACATATGATTATGTCTCCCACATGTATTTATATATTAATATGGTTATCATTAGATGTAATTTTATATAACTCCATTTAAAAAATTTGGAAAAACTCAATGCGAGATATAATTATGTACTTTGTTTGATATGAAAACATATTATTTCATATGGCTATATATACATACATCAAATAATGTAAAATTATATGTATTCATTTTTACTCGGGTATTTAAAAAGGATTTTTTCCAATTTTTCGAACTCTTGCATTTTTATCATAGTTTTACTAAATTTTATCATTTTGAAGTTTAAAAACTTTTTTTCTTTACAATTTCAGAATTTATCTGATCTCGAATTATTTTAAGAAGTTTTTCAAATTATTCCAAATTTTCTTGAATTTTTATGACATCTCTAGAATTTTTCTGAAATATTTTTTTATTATTTTTTTTTTAACTTTTCAGAAGTTTTGCTGAATTTTACTATTTTTATTCTTCAAATCGGAAATGGAGAAATTTCCGTGGGGACTATGTCACAACAAAATGTTATATTTAGACCTCAACAAAAAAAAACTTGGGTTGCATGCAATTTTGATTTTAAGTTTGCAAAAATATGGTACACCCTATTGAACATACGCACAGTTCTAGCTTATATTACACAGTACATTTGTAATTTAACAAAGAACTTGTAAAAATATGTTGAAAACTACTAAAAATCAGTCAACGCCTTCGATTATTTACACATGTGGTACTTGTAGTATTTTTTTTTCGCTGAGGTGATATCGCTTCTTTACTTGCATAGTGTCATAACTCCAAAAATGCGTTTTTTGAGTTAATAATGCAGAATTATTCGTTATATCGTGCTTTATATTGTCTCAAAAATTCGTATTAGTATCTTTTAAACTCACCGTTTGAGAAGAGTACACGCCATTATTACATTTTCTTTGTACCGGCCTTTTTCAATTAAAAACCAGGGGCCTAATCACGTAAAACGAAAACTATAGACGATGCATAAACGGCATCAACATACATATCATTTTGAAAGGAAATTTTAAAGTTTTTCTTTATTTAATTGTTAAAGAGTGTTGTCTAATCCAGAAACATTAAAAATCTTGGAAACATTTTATTAGTTTAGGAGCAACAAGGCTCCAAAAATCGACTATAGTCAACTATCGTTTTACTTGATCACAGTCCTGTTTCAATAGTAAACTTTAAACGTGTTTTCTGCAAAATCAAATATTTTGAGTTGTGACACTATACAAGTAAAGGAGCGATATGTTCAGAAAATATTTCAATTACATGGGGAATTTTAAATAAATTTTATAAAAATTCCATTAGAATCATTGTAGTGCAATTTGTCTGTGGCCTTCATCGTCAAGTTTTTTTATGACTTCGTTTACGCAAAGCCAAAATATAATCTATAAAACTATTTGATTTCGTACAACTCTTTTTCTTTTAAAAAACTAAAATATTTTTATTTCCGCATAAAATGTGTAATTGGACTTTTACACATATTTTGTTTAAAATAAAACAAATTTAATTAAATATTTATAAATATATTACACATCAATGCCGATTACTACACATTTGTATGTACAATTACAACTTTTGCCTAATTTTAGGTACAACTTGTGGAATTTAAAATTTGGTTTTCATGTCAAGCTTGAAAAACATATAGAAGCGGTTGTGCAACTGCTTTGGTCTCATAAGTAAATTTTTCTATTCTTTTAAACCAGATTGTTAAAATTATTTGTTATTTGTCTAGGTCATGACCTTAAACGCCCTTGATTATTTCTTCTGCTACTCAATCAATTTCATTTCCAACAATGTCCTCGTCATCATCATCATATTTAAAACATCAAATAAAGTAACATGAAACACTAGAATGATGTTCAAATATTGTTTTTTTCTTAAAACTTAAACATTTGTAGATCATCATTCAACACTTTGAAATTTTCAATATTTTTAGTTTTCATACTACTTATATGTAAAAAACAAGAAAATGCAAGTGTTTAATAAGTGTATAGAATGTTTACATGAGTACTAGATGATTATAATTTTTCAACATCAAAGTAATACATCTTGTTTTTTTGCGGACGCAATGTTGAAAAACTTTAAGCATTAACTCTTTTACATCATACTATGGGGGAAGGTATACCAAGGGAGATACGTAGAAAATAATGGAGCATAGTTAAACAATTCTAGAAAAATAAGAATGCCACAAAAACTTCAAATTTTTATTTTAATTTTTTTAAATTTAAGTGCTGCTCTTAGACCCAGAAATAGAAAATATATTTTTTCGACTTTTTCTAGATTTCACTGTGTAATTACAAACTACAGTGGGCCTGTAAAAAGAAAGTAAAACAAAGTTTTTAAAACCCTGTGGGGGTTTTGTATACTGCTACTTTTATTCAACAGTGTAATGAAACACTCAACACAAATATTTATTAATATGGTTACCTTCCCCCTTATACTACATATGCAATAAGTACAATTTAAAGTCCTTGACTTGTATTTTGTATATGAAAACAAATAGAAGAAATTTTATAAAAAAAAAAATATGTTTTTATACAATTGTATCTATCTGTTTTAAACTGTTTCTACTTCTCTCTCAACAAAAATACGTATATATTTTTTTGATAAACAACATGTCACTTTTGCAGACATAAACCATAATCTAGCTAGCTGCACAGCACTCCAAGATGGAATATACAAAATGTATATCATTCCAACACATCATGTTAAATTCAACACACATTTGCTATAAGCAAAATACAAAAACACCAACAAAAAAGAAAACTTTTTCTTTCATTTGCCAACCCTGCAGCGACAAAAAAAATAAAAATATTTTTGTTGATTTTGATGGAATGATCCATATGTTCATCGCATACATTTTCTTAAGTGTAAGAAGAGAAAGTGAAAAATTAAAAATTTAGATAAATTAAATAATGTAGTAAATAATAGCAAAAAAAACAACAACACAAAAAAATATTATAAATTACCAACACTTGTTTTTATTTTAAAACTAACACATGGTTTTTTCTCTTTAATCATTAGCAGTAACATCATTATCCTGTTATTGCATTTTGGTGTTCCTACTCCTTAAAGAACTTGTCTAATGAATGGTTTAATGTTTTGTGTCCCATTTTCAATTTCTTTCGAAAATGCCAACTGTTCTTGATGAAAGCATTTTCTTGACTCTGTGTGAGTGTTTTTAATATGAATGTGAGGGTGTTCTTTTTATTTGCTAATTAATTATAGTTTTCTTTTTTAAGTATTTTTTCTTTTAAATGTATTGTTTGTTTGTTGTATGATTATTTTAAAATAATATAAGTTTTAAAACATTAAATTTATTAATTACACTAATAATTATAATGAAAATGAAAATGCATTTGAAACAAATTAGAAAATATAATTAATTAAACAATGTGTTGTTTAAATATCAAGAAAACTAAACTAAAATTTTGTCAAAGTTTGGTGTCAATCGGTGCAGTTGCTTTCGAGTTTCTTCGAACTTTGACTTGCAAACTACAACTGACAGAGACAAACGGATATCATCCCATCCAAAACCTGGGAGAAAGTACTCATTACCAATTGAATTATCTTATAAAGAATACTTATTACTATCAGCATTACCTTAAGGTAAAAAATAATAGCATAATTTTAACCAGTGACACATGAATTTGTATCTTCAATGAGACCAACAAAAAATTAAGTAGATTTACCAGTAGACCAAAACTCTCGATGGGACTTAAAAACCTAAACATTTTTTTTATGGTCCACAGTATATTTAAAATTTTTAATATTGAAATGTTTTTTTAGCTAGTTTTTAATTTTAAAAGTAATACAGGATGCTACGTCAAATCTAATCTTTCGAATTTCATGTCGTAATACCTGACGGCTTAAAAACTAGGAATTTTTGTTTACTTTATAAGAAAAAAATTAAAAAATTCCAAAAACGAGATTTTGGTCCACAGATACTGATTTTTAAACACTAAAATTATATTTTATCCAATTTGTTCCCAAAAGTTGAAAAATGTTTTCTAAAAAATGCCTGCGAATTTTGTACTCTTGCCCAAAACATTAAATCATAATAATGTTTTGCGAAAGATTTGGGTGTACTTGCCAAAGCAAAGTTTTTTTAGAAAAAATAATGTTATATTACTTAGCTATTGCAGGCAAAACAAATTGAAATATCAGTCGAGGACCCAAAAAAAACCAAAAGAGCTGTACATTTCGTAAGTGAGTGCAAAAATAAGTGCAAAAAAAGTGTTTTTACATTTTGGAGAGTATAAAAGATTCGGCACCAAAGAATATAACACTCTCCCTTGTTTTATGTACATTTGATAAACAAATGGAAAATTTTTATGCGAAAAGCTTAGACTTGGCGAAAAAGTAGTTTTGGTAAAAAAAAAAATGTTTTTTTTTTATGAAAAACAAAATTATGTTAAAAAAAATTTAATGAACCCAAAATATTTGGTGAACAAAAATTTTGATGAAAAAAGTTTTTGATGAAAAGAAAAATTTTTTGATGTAAAAAAAATTGATAAAAAAATATATGAAAAAAAAATTTTTTGGCAAGAAAAAAAAATGATAAAAAATTTGATAAAAAAATTTATGATAAAAAAAAATTAAGAAAAGAAAATTTGATGAAAAAAAAAATTAATGAAAAAAAATTGATGAAAAACAAAAAAAAATTATGAAAAAAAAATTTTGATGAAAAAAAACTTTTGGTGAAAAAAAAAATTGATGAAAAAGAATATTAATAAAAAAAAAATTATGAAAAAAAAAAAAAATTTTGATGAAAAAAAAAGTTTGATGAAAAAAAAAATGATGAAAAAAAAAATTGATAAAAAAAAAAAATGATGAAAAAAAAAGGTTTGATGAAAAAAAAAATTTATGCAAAAAAAAAAGAAATTTTGATGAAAAAAAAAGTTTGATAAAAAAAAATAAATTTGATGAAAAAAAAAATTGATGAAAAAAAAAATTGATAAAAAAAATTAGTTTGATGAAAAAAAAAAGTTTGTTTAAAAAAAAAAATGATGAAAAAAAAATTTGATGGAAAAAAATTGAAGAAAAAAAATTTGATGAAAAAAAAAAATTGATGAAAAAAAATTTTTTTTTTGTGAAAAATAATTACGTAACTTTTTGTTCACCATCTGGTGAAAAAAGGTTTTATTCACCACGAGGTGAATTATTATCCAAGTTCCATACCCAAGTTACTAAAATTTTTGGTTTTAAGAAAATGAAATAGTAATTCTTATATTCTTTTTCCTTAATTGTTAGCTTATATAGTCAACTGAGGTGGCGTCCTGCAACTTTTTTAAAATTCGACACCAGCCTAAAAACATTATCAGGTTAAAATAATTTTTATGTTAAAAAAATCAGCATCTATGGACAAAAATTACTATTTTGGAATTTTTTCAAATATTTTTCCCAAAAAGTGATTAAAAACATTCGGACATGCATTTTGGTCGACAAACGTAATTTTTTCAAACTTCGAACGCTGGTTGCCGACTGAAGATGCACTTGCAATAATTTTTCATAAATTTTTCTAAAATCAGCTAGTCCGTTGCCATCGTTCGGCAGGTATTACGACACAAAATTCGAAAGTGTAGATTTGATGGGACGCCCTAATGAACTCATATAGTAATTCGCAATGACGTTAACAATGATAATACAAAATACACCTACTGGTGAAGATTTGTATGTGAAAATTTTTTTTTGTGAAAAAATTATTTTCTAACATTTTTTTTTCATTTTTTGTCATCAATTTTTTTTTTTCTTCATCAAAATTTCTTTCGTTCATCGATTTTTTTTATTAAAATTCTTTGCCGAATCCTTAATACCCTTTAAAATATATAAATGCCGATTTATTACTTTTTAAATTCACGCCCACATATGGGGTGGACTTTTAAAGTTACATTTTTAGGTCCTCTGGGTCCAATGTGGCATTTTTCTGAGGATGGTTTAGTAATTTATAGGGAAGATTCTTCCCTCTGGTCCGATTTCGTTCATTTAAAAACTTTACTAGCCTACACAGAAAATAATATCGTATATTTTAATTGAATTAAAATTTTAATTGTATTTTAATTTAATATTAATTAAAATTTCAATTAATATAATTTATTGTTTAATTAAATTTGTAACTTTATTTTAATAAACATTTTAATTGTTTTTAAATTTAAAATTAATTAAACATTTAATTAATATAATTAATTGTTTAATTAAATTTTTAGCTTCACTTACAAGGGAAGTCTCCCTAGTGTCACCCGCGGATCTTTATGGAACTGGTTTTATTTTGTAGAGCAGAAAAAATAAAGGGACACGTATTTTTTTTAGCGGGCCAAATTCATATTTATGGGGTAAAAAGGAGGGGGGAAGACAAGGCCATTTTTCAGTTTTTTTCGTTTATCTCCTATGTTATGCAAAGAAACCTAGTCATGTTACATACCAAATGAAAGGTCTTTGGAAAACCTATCTACGTGTGCTAAGAACGTGCCCAAACATGCACAACATTTCGTCATATTGAGTAAAATATCAAAATTTTAGGACATTTATGTTAATCAGTCGAAAAATATTAACTTCTTTGGCCCGTTGTTAGCACCACGAGATAGGTATTTTTAGTACCTTTAATCTGATACCACACGTGCCTATATTAATTTTGTTTAAATAGGCGTAAATCGTAAAAAAATTAAAAAGGTCAATTTCCCCCCATACAAATCGACCCTCCTAAAAATGAGTTTGGGCCGCTAAAAAAAATAAGTGCCGAAGTAATTTTCGTTCTTAACAACATACCCACATTTCATGAAGATCGGAGGGTGACACCAGGGAGACTTCCTTTGTTAGTTTTTTTTTTTTTTTTTTTTTAAATTATTTATTTTTTAAAAAAGTATTGTTTTTAAATTACCTTTTTAATTTGTAGAATTAAACATTTTAATTGTTTTTAAAAATTTTTTTAATTAAATTTTTAATTTATATAATTAAAACTTTATTTTATTTTTTTTTTTTAATTTTAATTAATTCTTTTAATTTATAGTATTAAGGTTTTAATTAAATAAATATTCATTTTTTATTATTTATTGACATACAAATATTTTTAATTTATATGCGCATTTTAGTGATTGGTCCGGATTTCATTAATTTTTTAATTAAATCTACGAATTTTTTAATAAAATTAAAACATTGTTAATTTTCTAGTTATTTGACAAGTTTTTTTTGTGTTGTTTCACTAGGGGCAGAGCTTGTATTGAATTAATTCCTAAATTCAATTTTCCGTTCGGAATTATAGTCGAAAGAATTAATTCATTGTTCACTTGGAATTGAATGGAACGAATTCGTTCTATTCTTTTTTATTGCTCTTTAAAATACGTTCAAAGAATTTATTCCCTAAGAATTCATTCTTATTGAATTAATTCTTTCAGTAAGAATTGAAATATTTGGTAACCATTCAATAAGAACTTAAATTTTTTTCAAAATGAAAAATAAAATTGCATATTTTTCATTGAAAAAGAAGAAATATATGTAAAATAACGGGAACTCATTAAGAATACCAAACTTGCTTAAAATTAACAAAAAATATGAGATTGACCTCAAAAAAGTCGAATGTAATGTTCATACCCGTGGGGACGTACCCGTTTGGGTAAAAATTCAATTCTTACTGAGCGGTTAAACAATTTTTACGTTCTTACTGAATGATTAGCAAAATTTTGTATTCCTACTGAATGGTTAACAAATTTTTCAATTCTTACTGAATTGAATGGTGAAGAAATTTAATTAATTCAGAAAAGAGTTTATTCAATAAGAATGAATTCTTAGTGAATGAATTCTTTGATAGTATTTTAAAGAACAATAAAAAAGGAATGAATTCAACTTTTACTGAATCGGCAAAGTTGAATTAATTCTATAACACAATTTAGAGTAGAATTAATTCAATCGAGTAAAACGTTAAATTACTAAATAAGGAATCCGTTTAAGAATTTAATTAATTCTTCCAAACTCTGACTAGGGGTGATCAAATTCCGGAAGTTCTAGCAGTCAAAATTATTTTTTTTTTGCTCTCATTAAAGTTACAAGTATGTGTTGCACAGTGTTATTAAATATACCCATTTCCATCACTTTAAGTAAGGATAATTTCTAATTATTGCCATTTCCTTGTATTTTAGCCAACAAATTTTGTTTGATATCCTGTCTATACGAAATGCTAGGAAATATATGTCTAGGTTTAATACTTCTTGAGTTGAGGGTGGGTTGTACAAGCCTAAAAATGGGTAAATTTTTAGGCAAGTCCATGGCGCTCAGACTTAAAATAGTCCATTGTACCGTAAAATACTTCTTGGTTAAACATGTTTAACATCCTAGTCCTTTTTTTCAAAATTGCTACTTACACACAATTTTGTAAACTCATCACAATTGTTTCATTGCATGCATTTTCAGTCCTTAACATCAATAGCATGACTTCGATTTACATCATCATATTGAATTTTACTGTGAAACTTATCTGTAGTTGTACTATTTATTTAGCAAATTCAAGTGGACACAAAAGTTTTTAAGTTAGGCAGACATGATAAGATCTTCAGAATGTCCGAGGTGAATGGGTGTTTTAGTCAGTAAAATTACATTTATAACGCATAATGGGCCGCTCATGTAAGGGAGACTGAAAAATGTATCCAACAACTTTTTCAGTAATTATTACAAATCCGTTGTTATTATATATTAAGGCCTATTCACACCTGATGTGAAATCTCGTTCGAACGAGATTTCGATCATATGGTCTGTATCATTTTATACACAACCATATGATCGAAATCTCGTTCGAACAAGATTTCACCTCAGGTGTGAATTGGGTATTAGTTAATTGAGAGTAATAGTACACCAACCTTATTAAACTGAAAATAAAGTAAGGATTCACATTGTCGGTTATTACTTATGGTGTGTTTACATTATCCTACTGTTTCGTTTCATTTTCGATGATTTTTAACGAAAAAGCAAAATTTTTTTGTAGTATATTTTTAGGCTTTTTATAAAAATATGATATTGACATTAAAAGCCAGCAAAATAATGACATTTATGTTTTTTTTAATAAATCGACTTAAGATTAAAAAAATTATTTGCAACTTGTTTTTAAAATTTTACAAAATGTAGTGATATATTCGCTTTTAAAAAACAATTATATTTTTAATAAATGCCTAAAATTATGCTACAACAAAATCTTACTTTTTCATAAAAATCATAGAAATTAAAACGACTCACAATCAGTGAGATAGTGTAAACACACCTTTCGACTGAATTTCTTACATGTGTTTCATTATTGGTTACTGCAAAATGATAATTGAAATGTATGCGTAAAGTGTATTCCTAAAATCATTATTGTAAGAATTTCGTTTATATTATACGTACAGAAAGAAGTATTTTACATCAGCAAATACTTACGTATAGTATAATTGAAATTTACTTACACATACACATTAACTTTTATATAAAGTTTATTGTTAGCTTAATGTCAAAAGGAGCTAAGTTCAATTTAGTAAGAAATACAAAAAAAAAAGTTCAGAAATATTAAAATTCGTTTGCTTTTAATATTTCTGAACTTTTCAACCGAAATTTTGGGGTATACTCACTTTGTCACTGCGTGATCCTAAGAGATTTCCGTCTTTCAAACTAAAAGAGCTGGACTTTTGAAGTTTTTCATTAATATGTATGTCGCGCTAATTATAATAATAAACTGGTTAAGTAATAAAACACTGTGCAACACAATTTGGTATCTTGGATGGCACCAAAAAAAAAAAAATTAAAGCTTATACCATTTTGGCCCACTAAAGTTTTAATTTTTTTTTCAAAAAAAAAAGTATTAAATCTAGTTCTGAGGTAAATAATGTTGAGATATGTGAAATTTAATGACTTTTGATCTTCGACAACCCCTAATGAAATTTGATTCAGTATATTTTAGTAGAACATTTTAACCCGATAAACGCACATTTTTTTGGTGTTTTATGAGGATTAGGGTGGGGCGATTTGAACATCTTAATGGGGGCTTCGCGTTACTGATTCTTGGGATTGTGCTGAGCAAAAAAGTCCACTAGACCATACGTCTACGGTGAAAATCGAGCTTCCAATTTTTGACTTTTTTTTTCTCAGACTTTATTTTTTTGGAAAATTTGCAAATTTTGCAAAAGAGCAAAAATTTCACAAGGCCAAAACTGCCTAAAGGAGCTTTCGAATGCTTTTGCAATGTACTAGAGAGTTCTTAATTATTGTCTTGGCTATAATTTTTGTCTTTGTGTTGGATCGAAAATCTCAATGGTTTGGCTGTTATATGCCAAAATATCCAAAAAAACGTGACAAAAAGTGGTGAATTTTTTACATTTTCGACTTTTTGACCATGAAAACGAAGCTTTTTCTAAGTAATATGTTCAGAGAAATTGTAGCCCGAGACAATAGCTACAATCTTAATTTTGAAAATAAGTCAAAATTTTAAATAGTTTACAAAATATGAGCCCAAGAAAATTTGCAAATTTTCCAAAAAAAATAAAGTCTGAGAAAAAACTGCAAGTCAAAAATTAGAAGCTCGATTTTCACCGTAGACGTATGGTCCAGTGGACTTTTTTGCTCAGTATAATCCCAAGAATCAGAAACGCGAAGCGCCCATTAAGATTTTTTTTCCTTCCATACTAGTCGCCCCACCCTAATGAGGATATTTAAAAAAAGGGCTGAAATGACCCCTTAAAATGGGTGATAGAGGGTTAATATATTTTATGAAAAGAACCGCCATCAAATTGCATTGAAGACATGTCTTAAAATTTTTTACCTCAGATTTAATACTTTTTTTTGACTTATTTAAAACGCCTTTGAAAAAAATTGCAAACTTTCAGTGGTCCATAAAAAAACAACTCGAGCTAAGTTTTCAAAACCCTTCTGGGGTTTCGGTCTTCTATTGGTATACTTTCATTTTTTTGGTCCCGTCCAAGATACACTCGAACACCCCAAATATGTTGCACTGTGAAATAGACAGTATAACCATGGGAGAAAAGCTTTATCTTGATCTGCTAATAAAGCTAAACTGACGTATCTCAGAAACTGGCTAAATTTTAATATTGTATGTTTCAGAAATGTTTAAGTTTTTAAAAAAGTATAGTTTATGAACTATTTTGTATAATGGAAACCCTAATTAAAAATTTTTTATGTTAGTTGCGTTGAAATTTTATTCAATTAATAGTTGATGAACAAATTGTGATCTCTAACTTGACTTAGCACCTTTTCTTATACAAGTCAGACTTAGCATTTTTATGTACCACGGCTCAAAAACGAATAAAAATGAAATACCTGTAGTGCTTTTTCTTTAAACTATATTTTTTACTCATTCTATCTTACTGCATCAAAAACTGCATTTTGAAAAAATACGGACTTAGCACCTTTTCACATAAAGCCATCGATATGTTTATATGACCACATTGTACTCATTTGTATAACAAACAATCAATAAATGTTAGATAAGTTTTTCTTTATAGAATCATTTCAATATATATATTTTGTGCTTAGTATGCAAGAAAAATCAATCAACATCTGTGTATTTTGAGAGACATGATAACCAAAAATGTAAGTATGGCTAGCAAGACCGACCCTACAAACAAATATTTGGGGTTAGGGTATAACAAAAAGTTGCTACAATTGCAAATTGTTATTCAACATGTATAACAGTGTAGTTTGATAGGAATGTTAAATTTGAGCTAACCAGTTATAAAAAAATATACTTTTCCGGTCATCACCCATAAATTGAAAAGAGCCTGTACTAAGACTTGTCCTTGACAAGGGTCCACACTAAAAAAAAAAACCTTGTCAAATTACTAGAAAATGTCTCGTAATCCCATTTTACCAATATATGACAGTTTTCCTAGTTTTTTAACAAATAATTTTCGATCGAAATTTAATTTTTTTTGTTAATTTACAGTTTTTCTTGTAGTTTTACAAATTTTCAAGTTTTTTACCAAAAAAATCTAGTAAATTTTTATTTCGCCAAAAAAGTTGTAAATTTACAATTATATTAGCAAAAATCTTGTAAAATTACAAAAAAGTTCGTAATTTTTACTAGGAATTCTCGTAAAATAGGAGGTAGAAAAAAATCTCGTAAAATCACGAAGCCTCCTTGTAAGTTTTATATTTATTTGGAACCGAAAAACTTTTTGGCTAGAGGAAAACTTTCAGATTCAAAATTCAGAAATATGCAAATGATGATTCTTTGCATATTGTACCAATTGAGTCTTGGTACTATAGTACTTTTTATGTTGAAAATGTACTAAAAAAGTATTTTTTTTTCAGCTTACTCATCTCTGATGCACGTACTTAAAAAATATTTCAGAAAAACCTTTAGAATGAGAATGTTATTTTGTAACAGTTATACGAAGGAAGAAAAAAAAAAATAATTTTCTAATCTAAAAGCATTAGAAATAAAAAACCAACTTCAAAAACACAATTGAAGTATAGTGAATTTAATAGTCTTTAGATTGAATCTCCCATTATGTACTAAATATTTTATTTACATAAAATTTTCTTTTAGATAAATATGTACAATAATTTTTTTTTTGCTAGAATTTGCAACATATTTAACATATTTTTTGTTACAACTACTAACACTATAGATAATTTCTACAAAACACTAAAGAAACATTTTGAGTATTTTATTTTGGATTTTTACTTCTACACATATAATTATGTACCTACATTTACTTGATTATTTGCATAAAACTCTAGAGAATTTCCTATTATTTGTGTTTGTATGTGTTTGGGAAACTTAAAGATGAGTTCAAGTAGTAATAAAAAAAATTTGTAACACCATTTACAAATTATGTGTAAGAAACAGGAGATTTTGTTTATTTTCTGTGGGTTCTAGACATAGAAATTATTTATTGGGGTCCTGTAGTTACAAGAATTCTCAAATCTTTGTGCTATGATGAAGTCTAAGAAAAAAATTTCACCAAAATGGTTGCAGATATTGAGAATTTCAAAGTTGGTTTTTTGGTTTAAATTTTGAAACGGTTTACTGTAGCAGTAGCAGTGGATTTTTGTTGTAATAGAATTAAATTAATTTTTTCTTTTGTTATTGCTATTGTTTTTTTTACCATAATAATATAGACTTTATTCTATGCACAGAATAAAAATATTAAGGTATTTGTTCTGTCTTCCATAAATTTTCAAATCACATGACATTTTCCGAACCCCATAAAGTCGAATTCGGAGTTCTGTTTTTCACATTTTCATTCGAAGTTTAAATCAAATAACAAAGTACTAAGAAGTTATAACGAAAAATGTGCATTCGTTTTACTTGCACCTAACTTTATTTATGTGAAAAAAAAAACGAAAAAATTTCAGAAACAAAATTCAGAAACTCAAAAAAAATCGGAAATTTTTATTTTCAGATTTCTTTATGTGAATTACATTTTTGGAAAAGCGGACCAAGCTATAAAATTTTGAAATTTGGAGTATTTAACTTAATTTCTTGCAATGCATTTACCCCATAAAGTATGCGATCGTCCATCGATACAGTCCTAACCAAAAGTGCTATACCCATGAAGTTTGGCAGGAATATGTCCTACACACAATAAATTATTGGCTAAAAATTTTCAATTAAATCTATTGATCAACAAAATTTAAATAAGTCAATCAATGTCTTGATTAAAATTATTGTTTTTTTTTCTTTAACTGTCGAATTACAAATTTTCAAAAAACCAGAGTTCTTTTTCGCTTTAATTTATTTGAATAGATTAATTTAAAAGTATACAAAATAATCGGGTTTTACTTTTTTTATTGTTGGCAACATATTGGGAAGCAAAAAATATGAATTTTTGATAATTTTGTCATAAGATTATGATTGTTAATTCAATCATTATTTGATTGAATATAAATTGACCATATTTTTGATCAAAACCGAAAAAATGTTTGATTAAAAAAATTGTCAATGGCGATATTATTACTTTGTCATTCCGTATGTTACGCATCGAAATATCGCTCTAGGACCCCATAAATTACATATATTAATGATTATTTATCGATTCTAAAACATTCTAGCGATGCCCGTATGTCCGTCCGTTTGTCTACCCGTCTGTGAAGAACACGACACAGTTTAAATTAATAGAGCTAGACTCCTGAAATTTGGTACGAATATGTCTTATGGTCATAGGAAGTTCGGATATGACCCAAATCGGACTAGGGTAAACAAGTTTCCCCTTGAAAAACTAAGCCAACCTCTTAAAAATTTAATTTTTTAAAGGCTTTTTCTAATCCCAAGGGATTAGAAAATTCATTTTTTTATGGCTTATCCCCTTTTGTGGGTGTGGATTAAAAAAAAAATAATTTATCAAGTAAATTTATTTACATTTATCGCGTGCAAAAAGGGTTCTTTCCAACGACCCCCTAAGTTCTAACGATGTCCGTTCGCATGTCTGTCTGCACGGTAACTTTAGAAAGACTTTGCTGAGACTGCTGAAGTTTGGCATTTATGATAGTCATTTACCTGGTCAGGTTGATATTGCAATTTAGCAAAATCGCTCAAGTGGTTCAAAAGTTATAGGCAAAAGAGGGAATTTCGGCAATGTTTTTTTGCGAAATTGCATGATAAAAAAACTATAACTTTCGAAAGATAATTCCTAGGCAGCTGAAGCTTTGCAAATGTATCTTTCGTTCCCCTGGCCTCATTTCTCAGATTCTTGAACCTTTTACTATAGAAAAAGTCTCATACTCTAAAGCATTTTTGAGATATTTTTCCTATAAAAAACGTCTCAGATTCTTAGATTTGTTTCGTATAGAAAAACTTTTAGATTCTGAGAATTTTTTTCAATAGAAAAAGTCTCAGACTCTTATTCTGAGACATTTTCCTATAAACAGGTCTGAAATTCAGAGGATATGAGACCTTTTGCCTATGGAAACAGATTCTGAGACATTTTTTCTCTAGAAAAAGTCTAAGATTCTGAGATATTTTTCCTATAGAAAAAGTCTCAGATTCTGAGACATTTTTCCTATAGAAAAAGTCTCAGATTCTGAGACATTTTTCCTATAGAAAAAGTCTCAGATTCTGAGACATTTTTCCTATAGAAAAAGTCTCAGATTCTGAGACATTTTTCCTATAGAAAAAGTCTCAGATTCTGAGACATTTTTCCTATAGAAAAAGTCTCAGATTCTGAGACATTTTTCCTATAGAAAAAGTCTCAGATTCTGAGACATTTTTCCTATAGAAAAAGTCTCAGATTCTGAGACATTTTTCCTATAGAAAAAGTCTCAGATTCTGAGACATTTTTCCTATAGAAAAAGTCTCAGATTCTGAGACATTTTTCCTATAGAAAAAGTCTCAGATTCTGAGACATTTTTCCTATAGAAAAAGTCTCAGATTCTGAGACATTTTTCCTATAGAAAAAGTCTCAGATTCTGAGACAGTCTCAGATTCTGAGACATTTTTCTTATAGAAAAAGTCTCAGATTCTGAGACATTTTTCTTATAGAAAAAGTCTCAGATTCTGAGACATTTTTCTTATAGAAAAAGTCTCAGATTCTGAGACATTTTTCTTATAGAAAAAGTCTCAGATTCTGAGACATTTTTCTTATAGAAAAAGTCTCAGATTCTGAGACATTTTTCTTATAGAAAAAGTCTCAGATTCTGAGACATTTTTCTTATAGAAAAAGTCTCAGATTCTGAGACATTTTTCTTATAGAAAAAGTCTCAGATTCTGAGACATTTTTCTTATAGAAAAAGTCTCAGATTCTGAGACATTTTTCTTATAGAAAAAGTCTCAGATTCTGAGACATTTTTCTTATAGAAAAAGTCTCAGATTCTGAGACATTTTTCTTATAGAAAAAGTCTCAGATTCTGAGACATTTTTGTTATAGAAAAAGTCTCAGATTCTGAGACATTTTTCTTATAGAAAAAGTCTCAGATTCTGAGACATTTTTCTTATAGAAAAAGTCTCAGATTCTGAGACATTTTTCTTATGGAAAAAGTCTCAGATTCTGAGACATTTTTCTTATAGAAAAAGTCTCAGATTCTGAGACATTTTTCTTATAGAAAAAGTCTCAGATTCTGAGACATTTTTCTTATAGAAAAAGTCTCAGATTCTGAGACATTTTTCTTATAGAAAAAGTCTCAGATTCTGAGACATTTTTCTTATAGAAAAAGTCTCAGATTCTGAGACATTTTTCTTATAGAAAAAGTCTCAGATTCTGAGACATTTTTCTTATAGAAAAAGTCTCAGATTCTGAGACATTTTTCTTATAGAAAAAGTCTCAGATTCTGAGACATTTTTCTTATAGAAAAAGTCTCAGATTCTGAGACATTTTTCTTATAGAAAAAGTCTCAGATTCTGAGACATTTTTCTTATAGAAAAAGTCTCAGATTCTGAGACATTTTTCTTATAGAAAAAGTCTCAGATTCTGAGACATTTTTCTTATAGAAAAAGTCTCAGATTCTGAGACATTTTTCTTATAGAAAAAGTCTCAGATTCTGAGACATTTTTCTTATAGAAAAAGTCTCAGATTCTGAGACATTTTTCTTATAGAAAAAGTCTCAGATTCTGAGACATTTTTCTTATAGAAAAAGTCTCAGATTCTGAGACATTTTTCTTATAGAAAAAGTCTCAGATTCTGAGACATTTTTCTTATAGAAAAAGTCTCAGATTCTGAGACATTTTTCTTATAGAAAAAGTCTCAGATTCTGAGACATTTTTCTTATAGAAAAAGTCTCAGATTCTGAGACATTTTTCTTATAGAAAAAGTCTCAGATTCTGAGACATTTTTCTTATAGAAAAAGTCTCAGATTCTGAGACATTTTTCTTATAGAAAAAGTCTCAGATTCTGAGACATTTTTCTTATAGAAAAAGTCTCAGATTCTGAGACATTTTTCTTATAGAAAAAGTCTCAGATTCTGAGACATTTTTCTTATAGAAAAAGTCTCAGATTCTGAGACATTTTTCTTATAGAAAAAGTCTCAGATTCTGAGACATTTTTCTTATAGACAAAGTCTCAGATTCTGAGACATTTTTCTTATAGAAAAAGTCTCAGATTCTGAGACATTTTTCTTATAGAAAAAGTCTCAGATTCTGAGACATTTTCTCAGATTCTGAGACATTTTTCTTATAGAAAAAGTCTCAGATTCTGAGACATTTTTCTTATAGAAAAAGTCTCAGATTCTGAGACATTTTTCTTATAGAAAAAGTCTCAGATTCTGAGACATTTTTCTTATAGAAAAAGTCTCAGATTCTGAGACATTTTTCTTATAGATTCTGAGACATTTTTCTTATAGAAAAAGTCTCAGATTCTGAGACATTTTTCTTATAGAAAAAGTCTCAGATTCTGAGACATTTTTCTTATAGAAAAAGTCTCAGATTCTGAGACATTTTTCTTATAGAAAAAGTCTCAGATTCTGAGACATTTTTCTTATAGAAAAAGTCTCAGATTCTGAGACATTTTTCTTATAGAAAAAGTCTCAGATTCTGAGACATTTTTCTTATAGAAAAAGTCTCAGATTCTGAGACATTTTTCTTATAGAAAAAGTCTCAGATTCTGAGACATTTTTCTTATAGAAAAAGTCTCAGATTCTGAGACATTTTTCTTATAGAAAAAGTCTCAGATTCTGAGACATTTTTCTTATAGAAAAAGTCTCAGATTCTGAGACATTTTTCTTATAGAAAAAGTCTCAGATTCTGAGACATTTTTCTTATAGAAAAAGTCTCAGATTCTGAGACATTTTTCTTATAGAAAAAGTCTCAGATTCTGAGACATTTTTCTTATAGAAAAAGTCTCAGATTCTGAGACATTTTTCTTATAGAAAAAGTCTCAGATTCTGAGACATTTTTCTTATAGAAAAAGTCTCAGATTCTGAGACATTTTTCTTATAGAAAAAGTCTCAGATTCTGAGACATTTTTCTTATAGAAAAAGTCTCAGATTCTGAGACATTTTTCTTATAGAAAAAGTCTCAGATTCTGAGACATTTTTCTTATAGAAAAAGTCTCAGATTCTGAGACATTTTTCTTATAGAAAAAGTCTCAGATTCTGAGACATTTTTCTTATAGAAAAAGTCTCAGATTCTGAGACATTTTTCTTATAGAAAAAGTCTCAGATTCTGAGACATTTTTCTTATAGAAAAAGTCTCAGATTCCGAGACATTTTTCTTATAGAAAAAGTCTCAGATTCTGAGACATTTTTCTTATAGAAAAAGTCTCAGATTCTGAGACATTTTTCTTATAGAAAAAGTCTCAGATTCTGAGACATTTTTCTTATAGAAAAAGTCTCAGATTCTGAGACATTTTTCTTATAGAAAAAGTCTCAGATTCTGAGACATTTTTCTTATAGAAAAAGTCTCAGATTCTGAGACATTTTTCTTATAGAAAAAGTCTCAGATTCTGAGACATTTTTCTTATAGAAAAAGTCTCAGATTCTGAGACATTTTTCTTATAGAAAAAGTCTCAGATTCTGAGACATTTTTCTTATAGAAAAAGTCTCAGATTCTGAGACATTTTTCTTATAGAAAAAGTCTCAGATTCTGAGACATTTTTCTTATAGAAAAAGTCTCAGATTCTGAGACATTTTTCTTATAGAAAAAGTCTCAGATTCTGAGACATTTTTCTTATAGAAAAAGTCTCAGATTCTGAGACATTTTTCTTATAGAAAAAGTCTCAGATTCTGAGACATTTTTCTTATAGAAAAAGTCTCAGATTCTGAGACATTTTTCTTATAGAAAAAGTCTCAGATTCTGAGACATTTTTCTTATAGAAAAAGTCTCAGATTCTGAGACATTTTTCTTATAGAAAAAGTCTCAGATTCTGAGACATTTTTCTTATAGAAAAAGTCTCAGATTCTGAGACATTTTTCTTATAGAAAAAGTCTCAGATTCTGAGACATTTTTCTTATAGAAAAAGTCTCAGATTCTGAGACATTTTTCTTATAGAAAAAGTCTCAGATTCTGAAACTTTTTTTTATTGAAAGAGTTTTAAAATTTTCCCTATAAAAATTTTTAGATTTTGTCTTTTAAAAATGTTCAAATTTTTTTCTTTGAAAAATTTTCAACATTTTTTCCTTTGGGAAATTTTTTAGAAAGTTTCATTTTTTCTTCGTTTTTTTTCTCTTATTTTTATTTTTTTTTTCTTTTTTTTCCTTTTTTTTCTTTTTAAAATTTGGTCTGATGAAGGAAATTTCCCCGTTTTTCCCAGCCTTGTACCCGCGCATGAGTGGAAGGAAGTTATAAACAATTTTTTTCATTGCAAAAAAAAAATTGAAGAAGCATCAGCTTTTGAGACCTTTTTTCTGAAAAAAGAATATGGGATTCTAGGGATTTTTTTTTTAAATAGTCTTAAATTTCTGTTGTTTTCTTAAGGAAAGGTTTAGTTGCTAAGAACTTTTTTCTATCGCAAGTCTCAGATTCTAACAGTATTTTTTTCTGTAGAAAAAAAAATTTTGTTCTGTAGAATTCTCAGATTCTGAAATATTCTTTCTAGAAAATCTTAGATTCTGAGACACATTTTTTATAAAAACTGTTTCAGATTCTGATTATTTTTTAGGCTATGAGACATTTTTTCAGTTGAAAATTATTCAGACTTCTATAAAGAGAAAGTCTCAGGCTCGGAGTCATATTTTTATTAGAAACTGTCCCAGAATCTGAAACATTTATTCTACCTAAATAATTTCAAATTCTTAACTATTTTTGGAATAGAAAAATTTTAATTTTCTGAAACATTTTTTGTATTTATAATTTTTTATTATTATTTATTATTATTTCATTTCATTGATTTTTCTAAAAAAACATTTTTTCCCAACAAATCTCATCATAATTAAATTAAAAAGCAAGATTTTTAATGCGGTTACGGTTAAATAGTGCGCTTAAACGCGGTAACGTTTACGATTAAAACTGCATTGCGAAATCTAGTGGAGGGTATTCATGGATTTGGCCAAGTCGAATTTAATTTTTCAAATTGTTTTGTCTACATTTTGTTTTTTAAATTTTCAAAAATCTAAATTTTGATTTTCTAGCTCCATTCTAGCTCCACGGACTTATGTTATCGGTTTACCATCAAATTTAGATTCATATACATTTTCTTCCCAAAAAAAATCGTTGGCATTATATTTTTTGTTCGCAGAACAGCGTTAACAAAAATATTATGTGGTCTCACTTTCAATTAAAAATTTGATTGTATCAACAAAACAATTTGTAGTATACACAAATATTTTTTTTCTGTGTACAAATTGTCCATAATGTATGCTTTTCCGACTACAAATTGAATAGACTTGTCAATAATAAACATATTTTCTGTATTTATTTTGTTGATATTAATAACACTTGAGAGTTTATCTCTGTGTATCATTGTAGAAGAACAAGTAAAAGTCTGAGTATGTAAAGATATGTAAATAGTTATATAATATAACAATTTAATTGAAGTGGTATCTGTGTGGTCAATGACCAATACTTCAAAAAAAATGTAGATTTGTTATACTTACGCATAAAGAAGATGAAATTATAGGCAGAATAGTAAAAATAACTAAAACACTTGTAGTTATATGGAAGATAATGACAGACATTTAAGGGAATGACATTTGGATGAATATGAGTAGGCAAGGATCCCAGACTTCAAAGTGTCTTACTTAAAAGGCACATGAAATCTCTGTGTTTTGAATATTCTTCATTCAAAAAATGTTTTTATTTTTAAAGTAAAAGATTGTACATCAATCTGAGGTTGCCTTCCAATGTTTAGTTTTCTTCTGTTTGAAATTCTTCTGTAAAATTTCCTGCTTAAAAAATCTACAGTAAAATTTGAATATAATATGCTTGAACGAATGTCCACTATGTAGTTTAGGTGTCCATTATTATGTAGTATACATTTGATGAAATATGCAAACATACAATTTCAACAATCTACGCGGCAGCCATCACATAAAGCAGCTAAAAAAAATTAACCAACAGCAGAATTCAAACACTGGCACGTCATTAATGTGCAACAAATTCAAGTTAATTGAATTTCCCAGTTACAGTCAGTCAAACAAAAACAAGAGCACTATTATGAAAGTGTTTTGCTTTCTATTAAATGATGTAAATTTATATTCCTGACTGTTAGGTGTCCACATTTATGTAGCAGTTATATTTGGAGAACAAAAAATAAATAAATTTATTTACTGATGTTAACATAAGGTAATTTAATTTGATAGGAAATGTGGTCGGTGTTGTTGTTGCTGTTTTCCATTTCATACCTGCAGCTGAATGTTTTACCGCTGATTTTTTTTTTTTTTTATTTTTTTATTTTCTCATTTTATTTTAAATGAATAAAATTTAGCCTGAAATTGTTTCTTTTGTGTTTGGCGGTAAATTCAATTACATTTTGGCGACGGTTTTCACCATATCAACCATTAACCATCAACACCAACAATAACTGAACAACAAGGTACACAGAGAGAAATAAAGTAATGCAATTAGAAAATAATTTTTAATAAAATTCTTAAAAATAAACAAAACAAGTAAAAAAGTTAAATTCGGCCTTGCCGAATGTAGTGATACCCTCCACAATTTCAAAAAGATTATTGCAAACAACTTTATTTAAAAGGAAATTACTTTTGAAAAAAAAAAATTGAAAAAAAATTACCGCAAAAAAAAATTTTGGTAAAAAAAAAATCTGCGATTTTTTTCTTTTTTTTGTCAAAAAATATGTTCGTACTTGTTTAAATACCATTTGGTGTTCAATTAGGTTCACATATGTCAACCAGAAGCCGAATTAAAGCATTTTGTATTTTTAGGTTATGTTGAATGTACTGAAATTTTTGAGGTGTGCTTACATTTTCGTTCATAACTTTTGAACCGCTGAACCGATATCGCTCAAATGCAATATTAAACTTCTCGGGAGAACTTCCAATAAATATGTTAAGTTTCAGTCATATCTGCACAGACCGACGGACAGATGGACATCGCTAGAATATCTTAAAATCGATCGGGCATCATGAATATATATGGGGCATTCCATGTCAAATCGGACACTTTGAAAATTTTTTTTTTTAGATTTTTTTAATTTGTTTACAGTTTTTAGTACCCTTCGAAAACTCCTTCGTGGTAAATTTTCATATTTTTTTGATGACCCGTTCAAAAGATATCGAATTTTTAAAAATTGATAGTTTGCTCCTTTACTCAAAGATCTTTTTCTCATAACTTCTTCAATAATGGTCCGAATTTTATTTTTTTTTTTCAAAATTTTTGTTTTTTTGCGTACTTTCTAAAAAAAATCCCAAAAAATTCTTTAAAGCGTTCTGGTATGCGATTTTTAAGTTTTTAAATTTGAATCTCATTTTTGAAAATGTTTGTACTCTTTGATTTTTTTGAAATTTTTTTGTGCAAAACTTCTATCGATTCTACAAATTTTTTGCCCAGGAGGATCGTGGGATAACGATTATTACTATTTTTTTTAAATTTTTTGAAAAAAATTTATTGTAATTTTTTAATCTTAAAATCGTTTCTACTGCTCCAATGGTGCGTCATAGAGGGGTCATTTATAAGAGCGATCCCCATTTATTTTCACGTCTTAATATTTCTTTGGAACAGACTAATACCCTATCTCCAATTTCTAAGGGCTCTCCCACACAAAACGACATTTTTTAAAATTTGCTCCAACCGCTCTAACTGCCCTAATAGTGCCCTTAGAGCAACAAAATGTATGACCGACCTACAATATTTTTTTAGTCCAAACATTTTCTCGGAACACACCTACCCTCTACCTCTAATTGTTAAGGCGGTCCCCATACAATTTTTTTATTTTTTGTAAATTTGTTTTATTTAATCAGCTTCTACCGGTCCAATGGTGCGTTCGAGAGGGGTCATTAGTGAGACCGACCCCATAAAACATACCTACGCCCTATCTCCACTCCCTAAGTAGGCTCCCATACAAATAACAGTTGGAGCAAATTTTATAAAAATGTAATTTTGTATGGAAGCCTACTTAGGAATCAGAGATAGGGTATTAGTTTGTTCCAAAGAAATGTTTAAACGTAAAAATTAATGGGGGTCGGTCTTATAAATGACCCCTCTGTGACGCACCATTGGATCAGTAGAAATGATTTTAAGATTTGAAAATTACAATAAAATTTTTTCAAAAAATTAAAAAAAATAGTAATAATCGTTATCCCACGATCCTCCTGGGCAAAAAATTTGTAGAATCGATAGAAGTTTTACACAAAAAAATTTCAAAAAAATCGAAGAGTACAAACATTTTCAAATATGAGATTTAAATTTAAAAACTTAAAAATCGCATACCAGAACGCTTTCAAGAATTTTTTGGGATTTTTTTTTTAGAAAGTTCGCAAAAAAACAAAAATTTTGAAAGAAAAAAAATTTAAAATTTGGACCATTATTGAAGAAGTTATAATTAAAAGAAGTTTGAGTAAAGGAACAAACTTCCAATTTTTAAAAATTCGATATCTTTTGATATCATCAAAAAAATATGAAAATTTACCACGAAGGAGTTTCGAAGGGTACTAAAAACTGTAAACAAATTGGGAAAATCTAAAAAAAAAAATTTTCAAAGTGTCCGATTTCACATGGAATGCCCCATATACTTTATGGGGTCCCAGACCGATATTTCGATGAGTTACAAACGGAATGACAAACTTATATATACCCTCTATCACTAAGTAGAGGGTATAAAAAAGTTCAGGCAGTTAATTTTTTTCCGAAAAATTTTGGAATTTTTTTAATTCTTTGTAAAACAAAAAATTTAGACTCGACTTGACCAAATCAATGAATCTTCAATGCATAAAACCTTTGAACAACTATTACAGTTTTAAATTATCTATTATTGTAATATAACAAAAAAAGCGTAATTTTTACTAGGATTTTCCTTAGAGAGTAAAAATCAGTTTTCCAAAACTTTTCTCAGTGTAAAAATTAAACCTGTTATCTGCATTTATATTTCATATGTACAAGATATTGTTAGAGAGTCTACATCAGCAAACTCCATCACCAGCATCAGCATTACAGCTCCACATCATATCACAATCCAACTAGCATTTGTAACAAAAAAAAATAAATTTACTATAGAAAAGAAAGACAACAAAACAAAAAACAATCAAAATTGTAATCTATAAAAAAAATTCGCGTGCGAAAATTATAAACAATTTTCAATAAAATCATGCCATTTATGGTACCGGTTTATTTTAAAATTGCTGTTGTTGCACTGTTTATGTCTGTATGATAGCTGAATTTAGTTTCAACAATAACTTGACCAATCAAATAATTATGTAAATAAAAAAGTTAAAATATTTTAACGCCAACAGCTTTCGATTTCGAAAAAAAAAATAGAGTATGTATTTGAAAGTTATATAGCTTAGAGAGATTTAAAGTTAATGGTTTTAATTGAAATTTGAAATTACAAGGGGTTACAATGACTAAAAAATACACTTTTTACAGACAGTGTTTGTAACCTTGCCTATTTTTTAATTAAAATGTTGCCATATTAACAACAAATTTAATTGTGTTGGCAAATTATGTTGTTGAATAATTAATCTATTATATTCGTTGTCAATGTAATTAACTTTTTTGTCCTAATGACAAAATTTTATTTAAAAAATACTTAATCAACTGTTCAATTTTTTTAAACTATTGCATATAAACTACCCCAGAGGTCAGCAACTCATTTTTTTCCAGGGATTCTTAAGAAACTAACTTATTCTCATTTTTAATTATTATTTTAGTTTTTAAAACTAAAAAATTAAAAAAAAATACTAATATCCAAAACGCAAAAAAATAAATGTTAAGGCGGTCCCCATACAATTTTTTTATTTTTTGTAAATTTGTTTTATTTAATCAGCTCTTCCGGTCCAATGGTGCGTCCGAGAGGGGTCATTATTTTTTACCCTACAACATTTTTTTAAAATATACCTACGCCCTATCTCCTCTCCCTAAGTAGGCTCCCATACAAAATTACATTTTTATATAATTTGCTCCAACTGTTATTTGTACTTAGGGAGTGGAGGGGGGAAGGCCATTTTTAATTTTTTTTCGTTTATCTCCTACATTATGGAAAGAAACCTAGTCATGTTACATACCAAATGAAAGGTCTTTGGAAAACCTATCTACGTGTGCTAAAAACGTGTCCAAACATGCACACCTTTTTGTCATATTGAGTAAAATACCCAAAATTTTATGACATTTTTGTTAATAAGTCGAAAAATATTAACTTCTTTGGGCCGTTGTCAGCACCACGAGATAGGCATTTTTAATACCTTTTATCTGATACCACGCATGCCTATATTAATTTTATTTAAATAAGCGTAAATCGTAAAAAACGGAAAAAGGTAAATTCCCCCCCCCCCCCCATACAAATCGACCCCACCTAAAAATGAGTTTGAGCCGCTAAAAAAAAAAATACGTGTCGAATTAATTTTCGTTCTTAACAACATATCCAAATTTCATGAAGATCGGAGCGTGACACCAGGAAGACTTCCCTTGTAAGTGAAGGGTATAAAAATCTGTTCCTTTTCCCAAACTTGTCAAAGTTATTGTTTTTCTAAAATCATTTTTAAAGCATTTCTTGGCTCCAAACAGAATGGAAAAATTGTGCCGAGGACTTAAAAAAAAATGTTAATGGGTTTTTCGGAAATGGGGTTGCAAAGTAGAGATAGGCACATGACGAGTGCGTAATTGAAACTTTACTGAAACTTAACTTCGTACTCGATCTTAAATTTTACACTCAGAATCGTCTTCCATCGCCTCAACAATTCACCCCATATAAAAAAGTTGTTAAAAGATCTCCCAAACACTAAATTTTTGATTTAATGCCGTTATTTTGCCGAACTGGTCGGTCGGACACCATTTATTTTACTCACGTAATTGTATGTGAGTGTGAGTGGAAAAAAATTGCGTAAGTGGTTGTGAATTATTTTTTTGCGTGAGCTTGCGTGATTAATTTTCTCTTGAAAAAAAGGAAAAAATGTAAAATTTGAGCAGACTTTAAATATTGCTAAAAAATGTTTTGTAAAATTTTCCAAAACTTTAAATTCTGCTAAAAATTTTGTAAAATTTTTAAAATCACAAAATTCTATAAATAAGAGTTTTGTGCGTAAATCAACATGAGTGAGAGTAAAGATTGTATGAGTGCATGTGAGCGTAAATTGTTTCTAAATTTACACACGTAATTGTTAGTGAGTGAGAGTTGAACAATATGCTCGTTAGTGGGTTTGCGTGATTGCAAGATTACTGTTTTGAGTGTTAGTTAGTATGAGTAAAAAGACACTCACCCGGCCATCTCTATTGCAATGTACAGCTTTTTTTTTTTTTTTTAAACAACAGAAACTAGTGGTGGGCACACAAATACTATAAAAATTATGCTTGTGTAGAAGCAGCAAGGAAAAAATCAACAAAGCAACAGAATTGTATACTATACATGTGTCGACAAAGTCCTTTGAAAACTTTATCAAAATATTTTTTTGAAAATTATAAATGATAGTAATGGATAAAGTTTTCAAAGGACGTAACTAACATCCTTTTTCCTGATATGTAAAAATAAAAAAAATAGGAAAAATAGTGGAGATCATCGTCTTGCATTTGCTATCACTATTGGCATCCTAGGACAAGTACAAACATTAATAGATATTTTAAAGAATTTAGTCTTCTAAAAGTTTGAAGTCCTTTTAAAAGAAAACAGGATCACGAAATGAAAAACTATAAATGCAATTTTACTACATTTAGTCTCTAGTTTCAAACGTGTGTTATCCAGTTCGTGTTTAACGAGTGTTTTTTATTTTTGTCGAACGGTGTAGTAAAATAAAAAATATATATTTTTAAATCAACCAAAAATTGATCAGAGTTTTTTTTAAAACAGTCTCTTTTTACCGCTGGATGTCCTGATTGTTGGAATATATTTCAGCGTTAGTTTTGTAAATATCGTTATATGCCATTTATATATACCTCGAAATCCAGAAAAAATGGGATTTCAATGAAAATCCAAGTAAATCCCATTACTTTTTTGGATTTCAAATGTCAAATCCCATATAAAAAAAAACTTGGATTTTGGGAAAATCGTAAAATCGCAATTCAAAATCCCAAAAAATTTCTACTACTTAATTGTACAACTATGGTTTTTCACAAAATAATCGTCCCTAATGCCTTTTTGCAACGCTGCACACGATTTTTTTTATCAGCTGTTGTTGTTTTTTATAAAGTAAAAAAACAATTAAAATTTATTTTTTAAAAACGATTAAAAGATTAATAAAAACAATGTTTAACAATGTTTCATTTAAAATTTACCATTGCAAACAGTGTTGCCAGAAAATATTTGGCTCTTGTCCCCAATTTGAAAAATGAAATCCCCAAAAATACCCTACAAATTATATAAAATCCCCAAAAAAAAAAAAATAATGAATATTCAAATATAAACTCTCTATAATTAAAAAAAAAATGGTGTTTAAAACAATATTTTTATATTAATTTTAAGTTTAGACCTTATTATGATATTTGAATATAAAATTTTAAATAAAAAAGTTGAATTAAATCGCCTTCTCGAGATATGGGAATTTTTATTTTTTGTGAAGCCCCCAAATCCAAAAATTCCGTTGATATTAAAAACGTGTAAATGTTGTCTTTTTATTCCTCTACCCTACAAAATTACATAACTTTTGAAAAAAAAAAATCCGGCCTCGATAAGATCAGGAATAACATCAGGCCATTGCACTATAGGAAATTTTACCCTTTTTTTGGCCAAAATTATTTACAGCCAAACGGCTGGACCGATTTGAATGATTTTTTTTTATTTGACTTTTGGAAGACTCTTTAGAGGGAGGGAGTGACTCTTAAAGTTTTTCATACACTAAAAAAAAAAAAAGTTAGTAAAGTTACCTAAAAAATTTACTAATAAATAGTTCCAAACAGGGTTCCCGGGTTATAAGTTTCCGCATCTAAGATTTTTTAGATCCTTGATAGATTATCTGGTTTCTAAACTGTTTATATTTCTTACTATTTCTTTTTTTTATTTGAGTGTACACTAACTTTCGAAGATAACAGCAGAAATTTATTTTAACAATTTTAAGAAGTGTCAAACAAAGCTACTTTTTAATAAGGTTTTTATTCAAAAATTTGATTTTTGATTTAGATCTTAAGAGATTTCTGCTGTAACTCGTATTTTTGTTCTCGCAGATTTTGACAAAGAAGTTAATTGCGCTCGCCCAGGTTTCGATTTAGTGGAGGCAGGCTGCGTTTCAAGTTTTCTTAGCCAAGTATTGCCTTTAAGCCGAACAGCATGCTGTCTTTCAAAAACTTTCAAACTCCTACAACTTTTAATCCTTTTCATATTTATATTTGAACAAAATATTCTTAATTCCTCATTTATATACTGTTTAAAGTTTTCGAGACAATCACTCTCAGCAATGTATAAACAGAAATGGCCAGAAATAGCGGCTTCTTATCCACCTTTGTTTTATTTCTCTCACCATGCATTAAATAACTCTGAATTTGGCACTCAGTAGTCACCTGGAAAAATGCGTTTTTAAAAAAAGTTTGCACATATCCGACCTTGAAATTTATTAAATTCGGAAGGTAATTGATTGTCCTAGAGAACTTTTATGGTTTTATAGCTAACATATGCTATCATTTTTTTTTAAAGTCAAAATAAAATTCAAATTCATACTTCAATAAGTTCATCTTAAGGTCATTTTAATTTTTCCAATTAAATCGATCTAGTAGATGAGTTTACCAACATTTCACTATTTATCATTAAAGTACTCAACTTCGACATTATTTTCAATTTTTTAGTTTTTAAAAACTATAAATTCTTAATATAAAAACTTTTGTTAGAAGCTATCACAAAATTCACTGCTCAATCGTTATTTTATAACTAATTAAGAAATTGCAAGAAAAACTACTGATAAAGTGACAGCACATCAATTCTGTCGAAAAATTGTGAAAGAATTGTTTACTTTGTTAAGTTTTTTTTATATAAATGTAAAAAAAATAATGTTTTGCAAAAATTTTAATTTTGACTTTTGGCCAAAAAATGGGTAAAATTTCCTATAGTGCATTGTAAGGAAGTTGAAAATGTAATTTATTAGGTTTTATCCTTATAACTATTCGAATTTTGAAAAAAAAGAAAAAATACTGTTCAAATCAGATATTTGCTTTTGCAAATATTTCTGGATATACTCAACGAAATTTGGATTTTAACCCCACGTTCTCTTTATTTGAGTATCTACAGGATTTTTTTCACAATTCGAATAGTTATGGATAAAACTAAAAAAGGACATTTTGTACTTCCTTACATGTCCTGGTGGTATCGAGATTGGATTTCTTGCAAAAAATATGCAATTTTATTGGGGGGGAAATATAACTTTAACACGCACTTTCCCAATCTTAAAGGTGGTATGATACTTGCTAGTTTCTGTATTGGATTTTTTTAGGATTGATCGAATGAAACATCAAATGCGAGAAAGAACAAGAAATACAATAAAATAAAAACTAAAAATCAATATCGCCAACTTTTATTTTCAAAATAACTCGCCCAAAATAGCTAAAAAACGCCCAAAACAAATGTAAAACCGCTTCATTCGAGCAAAAACTAATAAAATTGGCAATACTGTTAACATTTTATTCTGGAAATGTCAATTTTAAGTAGAAAATTTTTATATTTTTTTGACAGTCACTGCAAAATTATCGATAACACACGTACATTTTTTGACGTTTTACGTTTTTTAATGATATTGTCATACTCTTTACACTTGGTCAGTTTTCCTATGAAAATATATTTGCACTGTTCTCTAAAATATAAAAAATACAAAAACTAGCAAGTATCATAACACCTTAAGAAATTTAATTTTTCTGATGACTGATTCGTATTCAGGAGGCAGGAATACTTAAGAAAATGTCTTTTAAATTTTTCCTCTAAATATTACCAAAAAAATATTAAAATTGGTACAAGAAAACGTATCTTTTAAAATATGCATATTTGGTTCATAATTTTGACTTATTTTGCAAATATTTTTCGGATATAATCAATGGATATCAAATTTTAACCTCAGGTTCTCTTTATTGGAGTGTCCACTTTATATATCTGGTTTGAACAGGAAATTTCTTGCAAAATTTGGATATTTATTGCAAAAAGGACATTGTCAACTTCCGTGACATTACCTGATGGTATCCCTGGTCATATCGAGGCCGGATTTCTTGGATATGTTAGGATTTTTTATAAGAAATTTTAATTAAAAAATATATTCCTTTAACATACACTTTTCCAATATTTAAAGAATTGTTGGTTTTGAACGCTTGGTCCACAAAATATTTAAATGCCTATATCTCGAGAAGGCTATTTGATACAACTTTTCTGATGACAGATTCGTGCTAGGAGGTAATACTCCAAAAGTTTATATTCGGTTGTCAAATAATTTTTTAAACGACCCACAAAAATACTAAAAGTCAAATAATACAGTTGGAGACACCAGTACCTATTTTTTAGCCTCCAATACTTTTCACCACCAATTTTTTTGTAAACAATTTTTTTTTATTTTGATATCTCATTACTTTGCACTTAAGTAGATGTTCTAAAATAAATAAACAAAATATTTTTTTATTCTTCCCAAATAAATTGGTGGTCTAAAGTATTAGAGGTCAAAAAATAATGGTTTCTTTAACTGTATTGATTGACTTTTAATATTTTTGTATGTCTTTAGAAAAATTATTTGACAACTCAAATCATTAAATATATAATAGTGGTATTCAGAGTCTTACTTGCCAGCCCTGGCACTGGTGGTAAAAGAGCACTTTTTAAAATACATGTATTTTTTGAAAGAAGTACTCTTTTGCTACATTGCCAGGGCTGGCAACAAGACTCTGAATACCTCTAATTAATTATTTACTAAAATTACTCCCGACCTAAATTATTTTATCTTGCCCAATCCAAATGATAGGATTATTGACAGTTTTACGGGGAAACTAACAAAAAAACAGTTGTCTTCCAGCTTCTAAAGACTGCAATCTTACAATTAGTGCATTTAAAAACAATATTTTTGTTTTTCAAAAAACGTCAAAAAATAATTAAAGCATTGTTACTTCAATTTTACTACTTTGACATTAACAAATGAATGCAGTTGTAATTTTTGACTGTATTCTGTACCAATGTCAATCTCATTAATTGGTAATGGTCTTAACAATTTTAAAAATTTAATTTTTGAAATAAAGAAAATCCCCAAATTTTAGAAAAAATCCCCAAAAATTAGCGAAATCCCCAAATCCCTCCCCTGGAAATCTTGTCCCCAAACCAAACTCAAAATCCCCATTTTGGGGACAAATCCCCTTATCTGGCAACACTGATTGCAAATGGTAAACGCACAATTTAGTTGACCAATTTGATCTTCCTAACAAAGAAAAACACTCAATCGTGGCGGCCCCAAACTTGGCAAAAATGTTAATTTTCTTGCATTTAAAGAAGCAGCTCTACATAAAAACACATGTTTTGATTTTGTGGTCCCAACATATACTAATGGGATTGAAAATATTGGCTCCGGCAAAGAAAAATCATTGTTTTTAGAAATATTTATAAAATTGGGTAATTTTCCCACTAACAACCCTGTACACAAATCAAAAGAAAATACAGAGTTAGTACAAACAAAATCCCGCTAAATGTCAAAAAAGCATATGTAAACGGTATAGATTTTAATTGGATTTAAAATCCAAATTTATATGGATTTCGGGGTATATGTAAATAGCATATTATATAAATCTTCATTTCTTTATATTCAAGCACTTGACTTAAAACTTTCTGCAAGGTTCAACGTTATTTTGGTTGATTGTTATTTTATTTCCAAGAAATTGCTTATTTTCCCCAATTTTCAGAACGTTTTACTTTTCGTTTAACAAATTTAATACTCTGGCCCATCAAATGTAGGTGCTAAAAAATTATAAAGTAATTACTTTTATGCCAAAAGTGTTTGAAATAAAGTCCAACACCATTTTCCATAACCATTGGTTTTTTAAACCAAATTTGGTTTTGGTAATTTCTTAACAAAACGTATGACTCTCTACCCGTGTAAAAAAATAATTAGATCAAAACATATCTCCTTTGATAAAAACATATATGGATCATATCTAAATGGATGTAATCAGATCTACTCCATATATACTCACATCTGCTTCAGATATGTTTTGATCCGTAAATTGAGTCTATCTGGCATATATGGCATATATGATCAGACATTTTCAGATATGTTCATATATGTAAAATTGTCAGATAGACTCAATTTACGGATCAAAACATATCTGAAGCAGATGTGAATATATATGGAGTAGATCTGATTACATCCATTTAGATATGATCCATATATGTTTTTATCAAAGGAGATATGTTTTGATCTAATTATTTTTTTACACGGGTAATGACAAGTGGTTTTAAAATTACAAAATAAAAATAAAAACTTGTGCAAAATGTTTACAAAAGTTGCGGAAAAAAAAGAAAAATTGTTTTTATTTTTATACTATCATAAAGTAAAAACTTACAACTGCTCCCAAATGACCAATTTACTTTAGATATGTTGCTGTTTTAGTAGATTTTTTTTTCTACGTTTACTTTTTTCTATATATATTTCTGTAAAGTTTTGTCTGTATTTAGTTTATAAATATTATTAAAAAAAAATATGTATTGAGAATTGTTGTTTTATGAATTATGGCTTTATTTGTGGACTATCAACTATTAAAAATTGTTCACTTAACACACCTTTGGGTTTTTAGCTTGCTTTTTTTTATAGCATAAAATAATTTTAATATTCACAAAATAATAATAAAAAAAATTATTGAAAATTACTGCTATATGTAGTATAAGTGTGGACAAGATAAAATGAAATAAATATTACAGAGATAAGAAACATTTTTATTTAAATTATTATTTTTTATTAAAATGGGCCATTAGAGTGTTAGATAATATATTTTAAAATTTAAATAAAATTGATATTGGCAGGCAATAAATTTAAATTAAAAATTTTAAATTTGAATTTATTTATTTAAGACTCTTAGATAATCTGCAAGTCTTTAAATTTATTCCCCCAGGGTCACAAGTAAAATTGTCAAATTTGGCTCAAAATTTCAACAGAGAGTTTTGGAACAAAACTAACTATAGAGATTAATCACAATTGGAGCGGGATGCGTTTTTCCGCAACTGTTCACACACGTTTTGTATAAAAACAAAAAACCGCCGCGTTTTTCCGCCAAACTAGATTCAATTCTATTTTTATGAGGACAATTGCGGAAAACCGCTTGCCGCTCCAATTGTGATTATTGTCATAATTTAAAAACATTTAAGAGTAGGACCCCAACAACCTAATTTTTTTTTCCACCAAAATGAAATTTTTAGTCGATAATAAGCTTTGCAACAAAAATAAAAATTTTAAAAATGAAAAAAAAAAAAAAAATGGTTTGTATGGGAACAACATTTTTTGGGGCAAAACTTAAATCGCCAAAGGCACGGGTTAAATTTGTCCGATTTGGCTAAAAATTTAAACCTTGAGTTTTTATTTTTTCGAAAAAAGTCGTAGTTTGTGCCCCATATTAAAAATGTTAATATGTTAAAAAACGTTTAAACGGTTTTCGATATATTAATAATTTAAATTTTCAAAAAATTACGGGATTTCCTACGTTCAAGATTTTTTTTTTTTAAATATCAAAACTTCTTTTCCTAACCCTTTTATAGAGCGTAAGAGTCAGTCTTTCGTTAAAACTTAATTTAAGCCACACCCGATCATTTCAATCCGCGCCGCCCTTCATTCAAAGTTTTAGATTTTGGTAAAATTTTTTAAATATTTTGGATTTTTGATACATGAAAAAATAGAAAGCAATTATCTTGCAATATTGTATTTTTATTAATTTTGGAATGCTGAATATGAGTTTTAAGAATCTTTAAATCGTTTACAAATTTTTCGAGATATTGCAATTTGAAATTTGTCAGAAAATTTCGAAAAATTTGTCAGAAAATTTCGAAAAATTTCTACTTCAAATATTTTTTTTAAAAAATTATTTTTTTTCTACTGACTATTACATAGAGATTGAGACCTACTTTCATCTAAACTTAATTTGAGCCAAATCAGAACATTTTAACCAATGGCGCCCTTTGATATTGGCTTAAAGTTTTTGGTGAAAATTTTCTAAAAAAAAACAAAATTTTGATCGAAGGTCGCTACGAGTTAAAGTTTTAGGATTTTGCTCAAATTTATTTTAAACGATTGAGACAATTTTTAAAAAACTTGAACTTTACGAAAGGGTAAAGGAAAAGAAATTTTGAGATTTTTTTTTTAATTTCCTGAACGTAGGAAAAATCGCAATTTTTGCAAATATCGATATTTTTAAACCCGTTAGACCGATTTTATTTTTAACATGATAATGTTTTTAAGCTGGTGTCTAATTTTAAAAAAGTTGCAGGACGCCACCTCACACAGAGGGCCAGACAGATCGATTTCCGGCCAAAAGTCCTTTTTTGTAAATTCACCAAAAAATGTTTACCAGTATGTTGGGCATATATAGAAGCAGGTTTTCTGAACTTATCTTTATGATCCCATTACACCCTTTCCTTTGACAGGTCTTCAAAGTTAAAAAAGTTGGTAAAAAATTTTTAAAAGTTGAGGTACTTTTTTAATTTTTTTTCCAAACTTCTATTGCTAATGTTTAACTTTTTGTTTGAGTGGATCAACCTTATATATAAGCCTTTGTAACGAAAATAACATGGACAAATATAACTCATCTGCCTGGCAGCAATTCGGGTTTTTTGTGAAAAAAGTTATAATTTTTTAGCTATTTACCTCGCGCCGAAAAAATCCCCAGCGATCCTCAGTTCGATACAATCGGTCTATATTTTTTTTGATATAGAATGGATCCATATATTTCGAAAAAAGTTGCCCAAACTTGCTCGAAATGATAAATGGCGAAATTACAGCTATATATGCAGTGGTCCGAGATTTGTTTTTAAAAAAATAATTTAACCCAAAATAATGTTTTACGGCTTAAATAGTTATTTTTATCGTCAGAGAGTGCCTTAAGTGTAGGAAAAAAATGTACATTTCTAGTTTTTTTTGTAGAATTATTTGAAATATCAGTTACACTACACCATTTCCAATTAAATTCAAAGATTTTTTATTGAATTTCCAAAATAAAGAAAAAAAGTGAATAATTTGTAGTCACCATTTCCAAAAGCTATTCTGAAACTAAGTAAGTCATTTACACCATTTCCATATTTATTTCAAAAATAAAAAAAATATATTTAAAAATTATGTGCGTAGATTTAACTTCAGACACTCTTAATACTCTTAAAATTAATTTTTAGTTAGATCAGACAAAGTTAAAAAATCTAGCCGCCATATTGTTTCCGCCATATTGAATTTTATAAGTTCGATTTTAAGATAACAGACCCGGAAATTTAATAGGCCACACTTTCACTAGCTTCAACCAAGAAAAGGAATATAACTGTTTTTTAATTACTTGTAACAAACTTTACTAAGCATATTTAGTCCGCCATTTTGTTTTCCAAAACTCACGCCAGTAATTCAGATTCAGTAACTCCAAGTCCCCCTTAAAACAAAATTTGAGTTTAATCGGACAATTATACAAAAAAATTGTCCGCCATATTGGATGCGCCATTTTGATTTTTTAGTTGTTAGTTAAATTTTGAAATCAGCGATCCCGAAATACTCTAGAAGCACATTTTTAGCAGGATCCAACAACGGTGAAGACTTTTGGCCGGAGTTGGATCATTCTTTTAACTTTAAGAAGAATATTTAGTCCGCCATTTTGTTTTTCAAAATTCGGACTATCAATTCTTATTCAGTAACTCCAAGACCCGCATAAAACAAAATTTGAGTTCAATCGGACAATTTTTAAAAAAAAATTTTCCGCCATATTGGATCCGCCATTTTGATTTTTTTGGTTTTTAGCTAAATTTTGAAATCAGCGACCTCGAGTTCCTCTAGAAGCACATTTTCACACGGATCCAACAACGATAAAGACTTTTGGCCGGAATTGGATCATGCTGGCCCTCTGTGCCTCAGTTTGACTATATACATAGGCTAACAAATAACGATAAAGAAAACAAGAATTACAATTTTCGTTTTCTTAAAACAAAAAATTTTAATAACTTGGGTTTGTAACTTGGATAATAATTCACCTCGTGGTGAATAAAACCGTTTTTCACCAGCTGGTGAATAAAAAGTAACATAATTATTTTTCAACAAAAAAAAAAATTTTTTTTCATCAATTTTTTATTTTCATAAAATTTTTTTTTCATCAAATTTTTTTTTTCATTAAGTTTTTTTCCATCAAATTTTTGTTTCTATCAATTTTTTATTTTCATCAATTTTTTTTTTTCATAAATCTTTTTTTTTCATCAAACTTTTTTTTTCATCAAATTTTTTTTTTTCGTAAATTTTTTTTTCTTCAAACTTTTATTTCATAATTTTTTTTTATAATTTTTTTTTTCATCAATTTATTTTCATCAATTTTTTTTTTTCATCAAATTTTTTTTTTCATCAAATGTTTTATTTCATCAATTTTTTTTTTTTTCATTAAGTTTTTTTTTCATAAAATTTTTTTTCATCAATTTTTTTTCATCAAATTTTTTTATAAAATTTTTTATTATCATTTTGTTCTCACCAAAAAAATTGTTTTTTATATATTTTTTCATCAATTTTTTTCAAAAACTTTTTTTTTCATCAAAATTTTTTTTCACCAAAAATTATGGGTTCATTTAATTCTTTTAACATAATTTTGTTTTTCGTAAAAAAAACATTTTTTTTTACCAAAACTACTTTTTCACCAAGTCTAAGGTTTTCGCATAAAAATTTTCCATTTGTGTATCAAATGTACATAAAACAAGTGAGAGTGTTATATTCTTTGGTGCCGAATCTTTTATACTCTCCAAAATGTAAAAACACTTTTATGCACTTATTTTTGCACTTACTTACGAAATGTACAACTCTTTTGGTTTTTTAATGGGGTCCTCGACTGATATTTCAATTCGTTTTGCATGGAAAAGCAAAGTAATATAACATTATTTTTTCTAAAAAATACTTTGCTTTGGCAAGTACACCCAAATCTTCCGCAAAACATAATCACGATTTAATGTTTTGGGCAAGAGTACAAAATTCGCAGGCATTTTTTTTTGGATATTTGTGTTCAGCGCATCGAAATTAATAAACAATTTTCACAAATCCAAAACTTTGTCTTAAATTTGAAACACATAACTTTTAGATTTTGTAGAATAAAAATTTTACCGGACACTTGGGGAAAGCAAAAGTTGAAGAAAAAATGTGACTTTAATGCCGGATACTAGGAAATCTAAAACCATACACACATTTAATAATAACTTCCAAACTTCAAAAGAAAAAAATCATATGTATGCATCTTAATATTTACATTATGTACGAGTATATGTAACCAGTTGTTGTTTTATGATTATTGCTTATGATTAATTACATGATGAAAATTAACATAATGAAGATACATAACTAATATTGACATAATATCTAATTACATTTGTAAGAGACTCCTATGTTCAGTTAATAAGGAATTAAATCAAGAATATAAATTAACTCCAACACGAGCCACAAATAATCGTAAAAAGAAAAAGAAAAACATAAATCCTACAGAAAAAAAAACACACAAATAAATTCTATGATTATGTATTTAACAATGATTACTTACATATTTAACCCTTGTTAATTTCTGGCTTACAAAGAAATACAAAAAAAGGAAGATAAAATACTAGTAAGAAAGAAAAATATATTAATACAACCTTAAAGATATGATAAACCACAGAAAATTATAAAGCAGACATTTCTGTATACAAAATCCGAAAGAAAAAAATATTCCGAAAAAATTTCCAATGTTTGCCAACTGATTTAAAAAGCATTTATTGGTATTTAAATATTCTGTAAATATTTATTCATGCCATAAATACTTCAAGCTACAAAAATATTTCAATCCTTTTTTGCATAGCAAATCCTTGGTAGTACCCCTGTACAGTACCCCGCAATAAAATAAATAAAAAATATTTTTTTTATAAAATAAAAAAAGAAATATAAAGAAATCTACCTTTAACTGCTAATTTTCATATAAATCTTAAGGATTGTATGTTTAACGAAATAAATAATACTTAAAAGGGGTTTTTGCTGCATTCCCAGTGAAGACTTTTACCAATAAAATAAACCGCAAACAAAAAAATTGGAGTGGAAGAATACAAAATATAACTGGTAAAAAGTAATAGGCAGTTTTAAAAGTTAAAGGATCTCAAAATTGCTGATATCAATTTTAAAACAAATTTATATCAAAACAAAATTTAATAGGTCAAAAAATTTATGAAATATTGAACTTAAAACTTTGAAAAAATAGATAATTATCCGAAATCACGTGACAGATAATAAAACTACACTCAAAAAAAAACTTGTAAAATTACAAGAAAAACTTAAAACTTTTTTTGTTTTCTACCTCCTATTTGACAAAAATTCCTAGTAATTTTATAAGATTTTTACCAATAATTTTGTAATTTTACAAGGTTTTTACCAATAAAATTGTAAATTAATATGTTTTTGACGCGATATACATAGCTTACAAGGCAGTTTCGTGACTTTACTAGATTTCTTGCTACCTCCTATTTTATTAAAATATTAAATTTTTATTAAAAATTTAACTAACGAACTAATATTTTGGTCCAAAAGGACCTAGTGCAGGAATTGGGGAACCAATACTAAAATTTTTTACTAATATAATTCAAAACCAGTAAAAATTACTAATTTCAGTACTTTGAAGATACTAAAATTAGTAACTTATTAGTAGATTTGGGTACAAAATCAATTACTTAAACTTTTACAGTAGAATTATTTTGAGTGTAGTACAAATTGCGAGCTTTTTTGTAATTTTACAATCTTTTTACCAATAAAATTGTAAAGTTACAACTTTTTTGAAGAAATAAAACTAACAAGGAATTCTCGAGAATTTATTAAATTTTTTTTTTCTAAAATTATCCTGGAAGCTTGTAAAATTACAAAAAAAATTGTAAAATTACAAAAAAATGTAAATTTCGATCGATTTTTTTTTGATAAAAAACATGAAAAACTTTCAAATATTGATAAAATCGGATTACGAGACTTTTATAGCAATTTTACAGGTTTTTTTCTTTGTGTGCAAAATTTTCGTGCTTTCCTTACATTTTTTTTTTGAATAACTTTTGATTCGCTGGACCGATATCGTTCTAATGCAATGCCTAGGGCTACAACAAGTATGTATGTATGTTAAGTTCCATATATCTATATATATAAAGTAGTTACGTGACTGACTGATGACTGACTGACATACCAATCACGCATCATCCCACAGCCCAAACCACTGAATCTAGAGTCTTAAAATTTGGACTGTAGTTTCACCTCCAGGAATACATATCCGCTAAGGCTGGGTTTTTGAAATGTTGATTTTAAGGAGTAAAAACGAAGGGTTGAAAAGGGGGAAAAAGCGAGTACTTTGGTACTTTTTATTTTTTCTGAAAAAAAAAAATCAACTAATTTGAAATTTGAAATGATGAATCCTCTAACGGAAAAACATTCCCAAAAAAGGACTTTCTGGAAATTCGGATTCCTAAGGGTAAAAAGGGGTAAAAACTGGTACTTTGGTACTTTTTATATTTTTGGAAATTAAGGTCCTACAAAAATATTAAAATTTGCAATGGTGGTTTTAAAAACGGAAAAAAATTCCGTAATCGTAATTTTTCGAAGTTCCGATTCTGAGGGGGGTAAAAAAGCGAATTCTTTGGTACTTTTTATTTTTTATGAAAAAAAAAATCCTATTAAGTCGAAAATTAGAATGTAGGATCATCTAACGGAAAAACATTCCCAAAAAAAATACTTTCTGGAAATTCGGATTCCTAAGGGTAAAGAGGGGTAAAAAATTGTACTTTGGTACTTTCTATGTTTTTTGAAATTGAAGTCCTACAAAAAAATTTAAATTTGCAATGTTGTTTCCAACAACGAAAAAATTCTGAAAAACTACTTTTTCGAAATATCGATTCCAAGGGGGATAAAAACGAGCACTTTGGTACCTTGTATTTTTCTGAAAAAAATCCTATTATTTTGAAAATTGGAATGTAGGATTCTCTAACATAAAAACATTCACAAAAAAGTACTTTCTGGAAATTCGGACTCCTAAGGGTAAAAAGTTGTAAAAAAAATGTACTTTGGTACTTTCGAACTTTTTTGAAATTAAGGTCCTACAAAAAAATATTAAAATGTTAGTTCCAACAACGGGAAAAATTCTGAAAATGTACTTTTTTGAAATTACGATTCTAAGGGGGTAAAAAAGTGTATTTTGGTACTTATTATAATTCCTCAAATAATTGTCCTGGAAACTTTAAATTTGGAATGCAGGGTCATTTAGCGAAAAAAGATTTCTAAAGAAGGCAAAGAATTTTTTGTTTTTTAGCGCATGTAAGCGCATATTCGGAACGGAATGAAAGCCACATAAGACTAATCGGAATGGAACAGGAAATCAAATGGAATAAAACAGGGAACGAAATGGGGACTTGAAATTTGGAATGTAGGTGCGCCTCCCGATAATATAGATCCTTTTAGGCTGTGTTTTTCGAAATGTTGATTCTAGGGAATAGGGGTAAAAAAGGTATTTTGGTAGTTTTTATATTTCCACAAACCACTGAAGCTAGAGACTTTTGGAATATAGATGCACCTCCCGGAAAATAGGTCCACTAAGGCTTGGGTTTTGGAAATGTTGATTCTAAGGGGGTAAAATGTGCAAAAAAAAGTACACTAGTACAGACATTAGTTCAGACATACAGAGAGAAGGACATATGTATAGAGTATACATAGAGGCGAAGGCGTCAAAAATTAAGTTGTCAAAGTACAACTTGAATACATGTATTTGTTGACAAAGTACGACTTGTTAACATGTATTGTATGGTGAATTCACATCGACAACATACGTGTGTGAAATTAGAAAAGGATAGCAATATTGCTTTTTCTTTCACCTTCGCCTCTATGTTTCTCTATGGACATATGGCAGACGGCCATCGCTAGAATGTCTTTGAATCAGTGTTGGCTACCGTTACCCTTTTAATACCGTTACCGATTAAAAACCCTTTAATATTGACTACCGTTACCGTTACCAATACCGAAATAAAAAATTTTAAATACCGTTACAGATTAAAAACCAAAGGTAATGGTTCGGATTTTTACCGGATTTTTTGTTTTGGTTGTCTAAATATCACTTATTTTAAAATTTTTGCCGATAAAAGTCGTACAGTCTGAAATTTGGAAAAAAAACTGTGACGAAAGAAAAACTGTGACGAAAGAAAAACTGTGACGAAAAATCTGTACAACAACTTTCAGTTTGAATTTGAAAACTTTTACCAGATTTTTCTGCTCAAATGAATACTTTAAAATAATTCTCAGTCATTAAGTTTTAAAATATAACAGAAATTTTTCTGTATTTTTACTGACTCTGTTTGCCAATTTAAAAAAAAAAATTTTTTTGTTCAAATTTTAGCAGATTATTTTGTAATTTTACAAAGAAATTTTGTTGGAATTTTTTTAATTTTTATCTAATTTAAACGATTAAAACTTAAAATTGTTCAATCGTAAAAAAGTCAGCTGACTATTATAATAATTTTACAGAAATTGTCCGGCGACAGGACATAATCCCCACGGACATTACCCCCATAACGGAAATGGAGATTATGACCGAGTTCATCACGGACATAACCCCCATAATAGTTGTGGGGACTATGACCGTTTCTAAAACGGTCATAATCCCAATGGGGATTATGTCCGTTCATTGTTGGGATTACCACCGAAAATTATTCGGTCATAACCCCCGTTCATATTATGGGGACTAAGTCCAAAGAAATTTCGGTAATAGTCCCCGTTTTTTGCGGAGAGGGTGGGTTTAATGCATGGAGTTTGTAATCCCAAAGCCCGGCCAAAGGCCGGCTACGCAGAAAACAGTTAAGACAAAAAAAAATACAATTTTTGGGATTATGACCAACTAGTAGAGTGGACATAATCCCTGTAATGGGGATTATGGCCATTTGTTATGTGGTCATTATCCCAATAAATCTGGGAATTATGTCCGTTTTTTATTGGTATTATGTCCAAATTATTTTCGATCATAGTCCCCACTACCATTGTGGGGATTATGACCGAAATGAATTTGGTCATAATCCCCATAACGGAAATGGGGATTATGTCCGTGGGGATTATGTCATGTCACCAAATTGTCATGTTTTTGAGAAAATTTTATTGAAAAAAAAAAAAATTAAAATTTAAAAGTTAATTGAAAGACTTCGCTTCTTTTATAACATTTTTTAACAAAAACAAGTATTTTTTACTTATAAAAATACAATTTCGATGCTCAGGTTGTTTATCTGAAATCAGAAGATTTTTCAACTTACATCAGCAGATTATCTGCGGTCTTGCCAGATTTTTCTGCAGACTCTACCTGGTTTATACAGGCAGAAATTTAGTTAGCCGCGCCAGCTAAAATCAGCAGATTTCCTAAATGGGTCAAAATGCAGATATTTCTGCTGATTGGACCGAGACATCTTATAAACACGCAAAAAATCAATAACTTATTTGTTGAATTACAATATTGCGTGAATATTTAAATTAAATTCTGAGTTAGTTAACAGTATTAAATACATCTAAATAATAATATGCTAAAAAACTACTAAATTTATCAGTTTTTTTTTTTTTTATTTTATTAACAAGATTTTTAATTTTTACGTGTTTTATGCAAATTTGTGACTTTTTAATACTTTTGGTAAATTTTATTCATAATACCGGTACGTGCCGATATCGTTGTTTCGGTAACGGTTAACCGTTATCTAAATAATCGAAAATACCGTTACCTTTACCGTTACCGATATAAAAAATATGTAATACCAATACCGTTATTCGTTTCGGTTGCCAACCCTGCTTTGAATCGATAACTGATCAGCATTTTTTACACTTTATGGAATCCCAGACCGATATCTCGATGGGTAACTAACGAAATAATAAACTTATATATACCATATACATGGAAGGAGGGGGAAATTCCCCCTCCAACCAATGCCCAAAAACTTCTCTACTTCCCCAGTCCTGATTTCAACCATAAAGAAGCGAAACGAAAAAAAAACTGTAAACGGAAATAAAAGTAAAACAAAAGTAATAAAAACATTAACAATAAACCCACAAAATTATATCAACGAAAATTATATCAATGTATAAGTAGTATAAAAGACTTTTCATTTACCAGTGCCCCCTCTCCTTACTTTCTTTTCCCTCACTTCTTCTCTCCTTTATTGCTACCAAAAAAAAAAACCTTATGCCAAACATTCTTTCACTAACACATTTCTGTTTGTCTACTAGTATTTAACTCAAATGTAAAGCTTTTAAATTATAACCTAAAGGGTTATATGAGCATAAAAAACTTTTACGGGTTTTATAAATTTTTTTTCGCCTTGGTTTGGTTCCTTCCTTTGAGGGAAGCAAAAGATGTTTGTATGAAAGGAGGACTAGGATATTGTTTTGTGCAATGAAAAAAAAAATTAAAGGGTATTAACTACAATTATAAGTTTGAAAAATGTTTTCACTCATAAACTTTATTTTGTTAATAATTGCTTTTGATTGTATATTATTAAATTTTAAGACAGTTTTTTTGTGGCATGTTAATAATCGATTATTTAAAGAACAAAATTTAGACAAAAGTCAATACCCTTAAATGGTCAAAAGCAAACAGGAAAGTTTTTAAACTAAAAGGGAAGTTATTCCACAAGAGAGTTTCGAAATAAAGAAAAAATTAAATAATGAAAATATCAGAAAAATTTAGTACAGCTATGAAAAAATTGAAAAAAGAGAAGCTTTCCAGCAAAAACTATGTAATGACTACACATTCCCAACTGGATTACCTGGTAATACCACAAAAAAGGCCTTATACCAAATTCACACCTGAGGTGAAATCTCGATCAAACGAGATTTCGATCATACGGTAGTGTATTAAATGATGCAGAACCATATGATCGAAATCTCGTTCGAACGAGATTTTACCTCAGGTGTGAATTGGGTATTACTTTTAACTTACTATGTGACTAGATTTGCAATCTGAATTTCAAAAATCAGTTAAGTTTCATAAAAATATATTAAAAACTATTTTACTGTCTGACTCCAATGACATCGCCTTGTTAAAGTACTTAACAATGAAATTGGGACGTAATTAGTTACTCATTTTCGTTATAAACCCTAAAGTTCATTACTTAGTAATGGAACTTTTTGCTGTTTTAATAATGTTTTTTTGAATTCATGGGTGTACTTTAGAATGACCGGTATTCTTCAACTTTTGATTTTCCGAAGTATCCGGGCATATTTTCCTTCTACTAGGCTTACAAGTTAGGTATTACAAATCTGAATTAAATCAGAATAAATTACTCATGGCGCCCGGCATTCATAGTTTAGGATTTTTGAAAATTTTTGAAAAAAATTTACAAAAAAAAAAATGTTTTGCAACATATAATATTTATTACAACACAAACAAGTAGAAAAGTTAAATTCGACTTGGTACCTTCCAAAATGCCCTTTTTAAAGGATAGTACATTTTTTAACGTGAAGAAACAAATTTGATTAAAAATATTTTATTTTGAGTTAAGAAACATTTTTTTGTCATTTTTGTAAAAAAAAGAAAAATTACAAATTTTTTTTGAGTGTAAAATTTTATTCGAGTGTAATTTTTTTTTTTTGTTAAAACCAAATTTACCAATGTTTTTAAAGCTTGTTTTTTATACCCTCCACTTACAATTAGTTAATCTATATATATAAAAGAGTAATGTGACTGACTGACTGACTGACTGACTGACTGACATACTCATTCATCATCGCCCAGCCCAAACCGCTGAAGCTAGAGACTTGAAATTTGGACTGTAGGTCCACCTCCCGGAATATAGATCCACTAAGGCTGGATTTTTGCCAATGTTGATTCTAAGGGGATAAAAAGGGTAAAAAACTGTACTTTTGGTACTTTTATTATCTCCTGAAATAATGGTCATAGAGTCTTGAAATTTGGACTGTATGTTCACCTCCCGGAATATAGATCCAGAAAGGCCGGATTTTTGCCAATGTTGATTCTAAGGTGACAAAAAGGGTAAAAAACTGTACTTTTGGTACTTTTTATATCTCCTGAAATAATGGTCACAGAGACTTGAAATTTGGACTGTAGGTCCACCTCCCGGAATATAGATCCAGTAAGGCTGGATTTTTGCCAATGTTGATTCTAAGGGGACAAAAAGGGTAAAAAACTGTACTTTTGGTACTTTTTATATCTCCTAAAATAATAGTCACAGAGAATTGAAATTTGGACTCTATGTTCAACTCCTGGAATATAGATCCAGTAAGGCCGGATTTTTGCCAATGTTGATTCTAAGGGGGTAAAAAGGGTAAAAAAATGTACCTTTGGTACCTTTTATATTTCCTTAAAAAATGGTCCTAGACACTTGAAATTTTGAATGTAGGTTCAGCTCCCGGAATAAAAATCTACTAAGGCTGGATTTTGCCAATGTTGATTCTTAGGGGTAAAAAGGGAAAAAAACTGTAATTTTGGTACCTTTTATATTTTCTTAAATAATGGTCCTAAAAACTTAAAATTCGGAATGTAGGTTCGCCTCCCGGAAAAAATATTCACCAAGGCTGGGTTTTTGCCAATGTTGACTCTACGGGGGTAAAACGGAAAAAAGTGTACTTTTGGTACTTTTTTTAATTTACTGAAATAATGGTACCTTTTATAAAAAGTACCTTTTATAAAAAAATACCTTTTATAAAAAGTACCTTTTATAAAAAGTACCTTTTATAAAAACTACCTTTTATAAAAAGTACCTTTTTTAAAAAGTACCTTTTATAAAAAGTACCTTTTATAAAAAGTACCTTTTATAAAAAGTACCTTTTATAAAAAATACCTTTTATAAAAAGTACCTTTTATAAAAAGTACCTTTTATAAAAAGTACCTTTTATAAAAAGTACCTTTTATAAAAAGTACCTTTTATAAAAAGTACCTTTTATAAAAAGTACCTTTTATAAAAAGTACCTTTTATAAAAAGTACCTTTTATAAAAAGTACCTTTTATAAAAAGTACCTTTTATAAAAAGTACCTTTTATAAAAAGTACCTTTTATAAAAAGTACTTTTTATAAAAAGTACCTTTTATAAAATGTACCTTTTATAAAAAGTACCTTTTATAAAAAGTACCTTTTATAAAAAGTACCTTTTATAAAAAATACCTTTTATAAAAAGTGCCTTTTATAAAAAATACCTTTTATAAAAAGTACCTTTTATAAAAAGTACCTTTTATAAAAAGTACCTTTTATAAAAAGTATCTTTTATAAAAAGTACCTTTTATAAAAAGTTCCTTTTATAAAAAGAACCTTTTATAAAAAGTACCTTTTATAAAAAGTACCTTTTATAAAAAGTACCTTTTATAAAAAGTACCTTTTATAAAAAGTACATTTTGTAAAAAGTACCTTTTATAAAAAGTACCTTTTATAAAAAGTACATTTTGTAAAAAGTACCTTTTATAAAAAGTACCTTTTATAAAAAGTACCTTTTACAAAGTAAGTACATTTTGTAAAAAGTACCTTTTATAAAAAGTACCTTTTATAAAAAGTACCTTTTATAAAAAGTACCTTTTATAAAAAGTACCTTTTATAAAAAGTACCTTTTATAAAAAGTACCTTTTATAAAATGTACCTTTTATAAAATGTACGTTTTATAAAAAGTACCTTTTATAAAAAGTACCTTTTATAAAAAGTACCTTTTATAAAAAGTACCTTTTATAAAAAGTACCTCTTATAAAAAGTACCTTTTATAAAAAGTACCTTTTATAAAAAGTACCTTTTATAAAAAGTACCTTTTATAAAAAGTACCTTCCATAAAAAGTACGTTTTGTTAAATATGCCGAAAGTACACTTTTTGCTACTTTTTTTATTTCCTGAAATAATAAACATAGAAACTTGAAATTGGAAAAGGTTCGTCTCTCGGAAAATAATGGGGTTAAAAGGAATAAAAAAGTGTACTTATTTATTTCCTGATATAATGGCCCCAGAAACTTAAAATTTGGAATGTAAAATCCTTCGGTGAAAAAAGAGATTGGGAAAAGTTTTTTTTGGAAATTCGGTTTCTTAACGGGGATAAAAAGTACTTTTAATATTTGCTGAAACAATGATCATAGATAATTGAAATATGGATTGTAGGATCCTTCGGTGAAGAAAAAACATTCTAAAAGAGGTACTTTTTTTAAATTCCGTTTCTAATGGGGGTAATAAAGTGTACTTTTGGTACTTTTTCTGTGCCTATAATAATGACCTTAGAAGATGGAGATGGAATTGGATATGAAATGGAGTAGAACGGAAAACAATATGGAATAGAGCAGGGAACAATATGGAATGATATTTTTAACTCAAATTTTTGGTGTTTAGCTATTTTTTACTCCATATTTTTTTTTTTATTCCAATTTCTTTTTTCACTGAAATATTTATTCACTCAAAATCCAAAATCCCGACATAAGGGCTCGAAAATTATCATTATATTTTTCCCCCGGAACGAACATGATAACGTTCCAGCAAAGCTATTAAAATTTTATTGTTTATGTTATTCATTGAAATATTTTTTTATGGAAGACTTCATTGAAATATTTTTTTATGGAAGACTTAAACGTCCACAAGTAAATAAAACAAAGACTACGTAGGGGAATTTTTTTAAAATCGATAGAGTAATCCTGATCCTTCTATTATCCGGTATTCGATACAACCGGTAACGAAGTACCGGGATTGTAAGCTAGTAGGGTATATATAAGTTTGTCATTCCGTTTGTAACTCATCGAAATATCGGTCTAGGATCCCATAATGTATATATATTATTGGTCAGTGATCGATTTTAAGACATTGTAGCGATGTCCGTCTGCCAAACGACAAGTGTTGTAGGACTGCAGTCAGTTCCAGAGAGAAAGCATTTACAAATTGGCGGGATGACAAAAACGACATTTTTGATATGCTGCGCAAACAGGCGAGAACCAATTGTGCCAAGGTATTGAGACGCGAAAAGCTTCTATACGAACAGCGTCTTCGTGCTAAAGTTCTTTCTGCCCTTCGGATTTTGGTCATTCGTAAAGAGAGTAAAGGACAATGCTAGTTCTTCCATCCCGACTCTCATAAAGATGACCAAGTGTGCACTGGCCCGGTTGATAAGGCTAAGCTTTTCGCTGGATTATTTGCAAGAAATTCATTCTTGCCGGAAAGCGATCAACCACTGCCAGAACTTGAAAGAGTATCCAGTACTATGGGCAAGATATTCGTTCGAGCTCGTGCAGTTAAAAGGGTACTTCAGGATCTCAACGTAAATAAGTCACCGGGACCCGATGGCATACCAGCACTGGTGGTAAAGCAGTGCGCCTCGGCCTTAGCCCGTTCGTTGGCAAACCTTTTTAGCTTTTCGTGACATAAGGGTATCTACCCTTCTTGCTGGAAGGTGGCCAACGTCCAACCAATCCCTAAAAAGGGTGCGTCTTCAAACCCTGAGAACTATCGCCCGATATCCATTTGTTCTACGCTCTCGAAGGTGATGGAGAGCATGGTAAATCATCACCTTGTTGATTATCTGGAGTCAAATTCACTTTTCAGCCACCGACAGTATGGCTTCCGTAAACGCCGTTCTGCGGGAGACTTGATAGCGTTCCTTTCGGAACGTTGGAGTCGTTCCACTCACCAATTTGGTGAAAGTAAGGTGGTTGCTTTAGATATATCCAAAGCATTCGATCGAGAGTGGCACGACGCACTTGTAACTAAACTTATTGCTTTTGGTGTAGGCAATGATTTCTCTCGATTTATATCGAGTTTTCTCAGAGACCGAAGTATACGTGTTGTTGTAGATGGGGTCTCATCGGAAGTGTTTCAACTCAGAGGTACCGCAAGGTTCTGTTCTTTCTCCTACTCTTTTTCTTATCTTTATTAATGACCTCCTTAGTCAAACTTTCAACCCTATCTATTCCTTTGCAGACAACAGCAACATTTGCCGTTAATTTTCCTTTGATCATAGGCAAAGCCTTGTAGAGGTTGGCCTCGGGAGACAGAATATGAATGACACACTCAATCAGGACCTTTTGACAATCTCTGAGTTGGGTATGGCGAATAAGTTCGATTTTCATGCACGCAAGATCCAATGTTGTATGTTGACCCACAGACGAGTTGTGGAACCACAACTGTGGTGTTGGTATTGAGGAAACGGAAACTCTTGATGTTCTGGACATGAAAATTCAGGGTGATGTCCGTTGGAATAAACATGTTTTTTATGTGTTGAAAGATGCATTCAAGTGTCTTGGTTTCTTAAAACAGTGCAAGAATTGCTTCACTCCTCCCGATCTCCTTAATATTTATGTAGGTGGTATAATCCGGTATATCCGGCCGAAGATGAAATACAACACCCATATATGGGCAGGGGCTTCAGAGTCTATTTTGAAGTTTCTGGACCGTGTTCAAAGAAGGGCGTCGAAGTTAATCAATGACAGTAGGGTATCCACCTATTTTGACTCTTTGAAGCATCGTCGGAATGTGGGTTGTGGGACTGTTCTATCGATACTACCACGGTAAGTGTTCTCCTGAGATAAGCGAATTGATTCCGCGAGCACGGGTTTTTGTTCGGAGTACTCTCTTGCCTAGTAGGGCTCATCTATTTGTTGTCGATTACCCAGTGTACAACGCATTACAGAGAAAATTCATTTATAAGTCGAACAATCCGTATGTGGAATATACTTCCTGCAGAGGTCTTCCCTGTTAACTACAATCTAGAAAAATGCAAATCAAATATCCACAAACACTACTCCCTCTTTTCTCCTTCGCCAAATTTTTTTTTTTCACCAAAAAATTTTTTCGCAGATTTTTTTTTATTTGTTTTTTTTTTTAAATAAACTTTTATTTACATTGTGTAGGGTATCAATACATTCGGCAAGGTCGAATTTAACTTTTTTAATTGTTTAAAGCTAGGTTTTTTCAACACGTGAATTTAAGGTGAAAAAAGTATTGCTACTAACTTTTGAACCACTGGACCGATTTGGCTGAAAATCAATACGAACAAGGGCACCGGAACGACAGAAATGACAGAAATCCTCAGAAATGTCTTTCGAAAGTTATCGTGTTTTTTATCTCCCAAATTTGAAAAAAACCCTTGCCGAAATTTTCTCTTTTGCTTATAACTTTTGAAATTAAAATTAGACACCAGCCTAAAAACATTATCATGTTAAAAAACTACTCGGTTTTGATTGACTACTTAAATATTTATTCCTTTTTATATTTTTCTATCTACATTTTACTTGTCTTATATTATCCTATATTTCCAATCAAAAACCTTTTTCTATAAACCTATGGTATTACAAAACCCTTTCTCTTATCCCATATAGATATATATTAAATAAGCATTTTGAAAACTTATTTTATGGTTAATTGTCTTATTTACCATTCACATTACGCTTTACAAAAGTTATCATAAACTACAATGTTTAAAGCAATAAAAATCTTTAATGATAATCTAAAGTTAATAGTCTCTAATTTATGTATTTCAATAACCCTACATAAATGTATAGAGAGATCTGAGCCTTGTTTAACGTATTCTTTAGTTTAAAAGATAATACTCGTATGTAGTATAATAAAATTTAAAAGCTCATGTGGAGTATGGTAGAAAATGTACTAAACATGTGCTGATTTTTAGTCACGCGTACTGATCTAAAAACTTTCCTCAATTTTTTTTATTTCATCAAACTTTTTTTTTCATGAAAATTTTTTTTTCATCAAAATATATAATTTTTTTTTTTATTTTTTTTTTCTTTATAATATTTTTTTTCATAAAATTTTGTTTTTTAATCAAACTTTTTTTTTAATAAAATGTGCTGATTTTTAGTCACGCGTACTGATCTAAAAACTTTCATCAAATTTTTTTTATTTAATCAAACTTTTTTCTCATCCAAATTTTTATTTTTTTTTTTTATAATTTTTTTTTCATATTTTTTTTTCTGCATATTTTTTTTTTTTTTCATAATTTTTTTTTTTCATATTTTTTTTTTTATAATTTTTTTTTCATCAAAAAATTTTTTTTTCATAAATTTTTTTTTTATCAAAAAAAAATTTTTTTTCATCAAAAAATTTTTTTTTCATAAAACTTTTTTTACAGCGACAGCAATATAATTTTTTGTAGAACGAGTTATAGCTGTTTTATTATATAAGTGACTAATGCATATGAATATAAAATCTATTACAGGATACGAGTACAATACATACATAAACAATAGTTAACTTTATATTTACAATACAAATGTAATTACTTGTGTATGTGTGTGTATTTGTGTGTTTAAATATATGTTAGTATATTATACTGTAGTGTTGGTGTTGTAATAAGTTGTGTTTTTATCTCAACTCTAATATAAATTCTAATCTTTAACGGTAATTTCAATTTAATCCTTCATTAACAATTTATTGAGAATAGAAGAAGGATTTATTGGCTTAAAGATAATGTTTGGTAAAATTTATTTTAAAAATGGGAATAGAAAAGGATATATGCAGATTTATAGGTAAATCATGGTATTAAGATGTAAAATTAGTCCGGGATTTTCTTAAATATGGTAATATTAAAGTTATTTTTTCAAATTTAAATAAATTGGGATGACCAAATTCTGATTAATTGTATAAAAAAGGTTTTATTCGAGCTTTAAAATATTATGTTATACTCAAAAAATAATATTATATTTTGAATAGGTTTATTTTAGCTCGAGGTCATTTTTCCTTTACTAATTAAAAAGTATCATAGAGAATTTGTATTATAGGGATTTACTGAACAGTCTTGACAATGGAATCTGACAAATTCCGAAACAAGAGTTGGCTAAGTCTTGCAAAAATGACCAACATAAATACATTTTTAATTGAAAAATTATTTTTTTGATTTTTTTTAACATGATAATGTTTTTAGGCTGGTGTCTAATTTTAAAAAAGTTGCAGGACGCCACCTCAATTTGACTATATAAGCTAACAATTAACAAAAAAAGAAAACAAGAATTACCATTTTCATTTTCTTAAAACTAAAAATTTTAAGGACTAGGGTTTGTAATTTGGATAATAATTCACCTCGTGGTGAATAAAACCGTTTTTCACCAGCTGGTGAATAAAAAGTAACATAATTATTTTTTCAAAAATTTTTTTATTCATCAATTTTTTTTTTTTCATAAATTTTTTTTTGTTTTTCATCAATTTTTTTTTTTCCATCAAATTTTTTTTTTTTTTTTCATTAATTTTTTTTTTTCATAAAAACAATTTTTTTTTTTCATCAAACTTTTGTTTTCATATTTTTTTTTTTATCAATTTTTTTTTTTATCTAATTTTTTTTTATTTCATAAATTTTTTTTTCAACAATTTTTTTTCATCAATTTTTTTTTCATTAAATTTTTTTTTCGTTAATTTTTTTCCATCAAATTTTTTTTTTATCAAAAATGTTTTTTTTTCATCAATTTTTTTGCTTTTTCATCAAATTTTTTTTTAATCAATTTTTTTTTCATTAATTTTGTATACCCTCCACTCTAGTGATAGAGGGTATATATAAGTTTGTCATTCCGTATGTAACACGTCGAAATATTGGTCTAAGACCCCATAAAGTATATATATTCATGATCCTCGATCGATTTTAAGACGATCTAGCGATGTCCGTCCGTCCATCTGTCCGTCTGTCTTTTAAAAACACGCTAACTTTTGAAAAACTTTATGGAGACTTCTGTAGTTTGGCATATATATTGGGCTTTTACCTGATCAGGTTGGTACTAAAATCCAGCGAAATCGGTCCAGTGGTTCAAAAGTTATGAGCAAAAGACTGAATTTCGGCAAGGGTTTTTGGTGAATTTACGAGATAAAACACACGCTAACTTTCGAAAGGCAATTCTGAGGATGCTGAAGCTTGGCATATACATTTTGCGTTCCCCGGGCCTAGTTCGATTTGAACGTCAACCAAATCGGTCCAGTGGTTCAAAAGTTATTAGCAAAACCGTGAATTTCAGATTAGTTTCACCTTTAATTCATGAGTTGAAAACCCCTTAAAAATGTTTTAGAAACATTGGTAAGTCAAAAAAATATTTTACAACGTATTTTTGTCACTCAAAACTATTTTTACACTAAAAACAAAAAAATTTTACACTCAAAAAAATTTTACACTCAAAAAAAAATTTACACTCAAAAAAAATTTTACACTCAAAAAAAAATTTTGTAAATTTTTTTTTTTCAAAAATTACTTAAAAAAAAAGTTTTTTTTACATAAAATAAAAACTAATCAAAAATGTTATTTTTTCACGTTGGAAAATTTAATATCACTTAGAGCGGATTACTCAATGAAAAGTTAGCTGCTAACTGCCTATTTAACGGAGCCTTATGTCGAAATTTGTGTATGAAAAAGTTAAATTTAACGGAGAGTTATAACGGAGCATTGAGTAATCCAGCCTTAAAAGGGAATTGTGAAGGGTATTCATAGATTCGGCCAAGTCGAATTTAACTTTTCTACTTGTTTTTTCGTCAAACTTTTTTTTTTCATCATTTTTTTTTATCAATTTTTTTTTTTTGTTTCATCAATTTTTTTTCCATCAAATTTTTTTTTCCATCAATTTTTTTTCCATCAAATTTTTTTTTCCATCAATTTTTTTTTTTTATCAAACTTTTTTTTATCACATTTTTTTTATCACATTTTTTTATGAAATTTTTTTTCATCAAAAATTTTTTTTTCATCAAATTTTTTTTCGTTAATTTTTATTTTTCATTAATTTTTTTTTTCATAAAATTTTTTTTATCAAAATTTTTTTTTTAATAATTTTTTTATCATATTTTTTTCATAAATTTTTTTTCATTAAATTTTTTATCAAATTTATTATTATCAATTTTTTCTCACCAAAAAATGTTTTTTTTTTTCATATTTTTTTTTCATAAATTTTTTTTTACATCAAAAAATTTTTCTTTTTATCAAAAACTTTTTTTCATCAAATTTTTTTTTCACCAAAAATTTTGAGTTCATAAAATTTTTTTTAACATAATTTTGTTTTTCGAGAAAAAAAAATCATTTTTTTTACCAAAACTACTTTTTCATCAAGTCTAAGCTTTTCGCATAAAAATTTTCCATTTGTTTATCAAATGTACATAAAACAAGTGAGACATACTCTCCAAAATGTAAAAACACTTTTTTGCACTTATGTTTGCACTCACTTAAGAAATGTACAGCTCTTTTGGTTTTTTAATGGGGTCCTCGTCTGATATTTCAATTCGTTTTGCATGGAATAGCAAAGTAATATAACATTATTTTTTATAAAAAAACTTTGCTTTGGCAAGTACACCCAAATCTTCCGCAAAACGTTATCATGATTTAATGTTTTGGGCAAGAGTACAAAATTCGCAGGCATTTTTTGCATTATTCAAGGAAATAAACAAAAAAAAACATAAAAAAGTATTTTTAACTAAAAAAGTTTATGAAAACCATAAAAATTTGTCCAATATTTTAAAACACTCATAAAAAATTGCGTTTAACAGAGTCAACTAATAAAATCATGCTACATCTTAACTGTTGAGTAGCAGGTTTCTCTACTTAACACGCCCATTTTTAATCTAAATAAGTTAAATAAGCTGCATTGTTTTAAAAAATCGTCATTATCTGGGCAAAAATCGTGGAATCGTCATATGCCATTTTTTTACCAAAAAAAATCGTCAAATATGGCAGCCCTGCACGTGTCGGCCAAGTCTTGCAAAAATGAACAAGATAAATAAATGTTAAACAGAAAAATAATTTCCTCGAAAATGATTTAATAAGAATATCATAGTTTTAATTAGTAAAGGAATAATGACCTCGAGCTAGAATAAACCTTCTCAAAATATATTGGGATGATCTTTTACACACAAAATTTTTTTTTTGTCAAATTACTAGGAAAAGTTTCGTAATCCCATTTTACCAATATTTGACAGATTTCCTTGATTTTTAACAAATAAATTTGGATCGAAATTAAAATTTTTTTGTAATTTAACAATTTTTTTTGTAATTTTACAAATTTCCAAAATAATTTTACAAAAAAAATCTAGTAAATTCACGAGAATTCCTTGTAATTTTTATTGCGCCAAATAAACTGTAAATTTACAATTTTATTTGTAAAAAGCTTACAAAATTTCAAAATTATTGGTAAAAAGACTGTAAAAATACTAGGAATTCTTGTAAAATTGGAGGTAGCACAAAATCTAGTAAAGTTATGAACCTCCTTGTTAATTTTATAGTGTCAAAAAATTTGTAAATTTACAATTTTATTGGTAAAAACCTTGTAAAATTACAAAAATATTTGTAAAAAGTTTGTAAAATTACTAGAATTTCAAATGTCAAATAGGAGGTAGCAAAAAAAAAGTTACTCATTTTTCTTGAAATTTTACAAGGGTTTTTTTTTACTGTAGTTATTTAAGTTTTTTTGATCAAATTGTTTTTTCATTAAAAACCAGTAGTTTTAAATTCATTTTATAATTAAATATGTATAAACGTCAAAAATTTCAAATTTTTGACTTCAAAACTTTAATGATCCATTGACTTTTCTAGTAATTTATCAAAAAAAACTAAATGTAACTAAAATTTATAAAAAAAAAAAACAATTTAAAAATGTCAGTTTTTTATGTTGGTTTCCCCAAATAACAAAAAAACAACAAATACCTTTTTGATTAACATAATTACAATTGTCTAAAACAAAAATTTAAAATTAAAACACAAAAAAAAACATGATTAAACCTACCCACCAAAATTGTATGCTTCCTCTGCAGAAACATCATTATTCACCTCTTAAATCTACCTGTTCTATGCAGACACCATAAAAAACTATAAATGCTTCCTCCCCTCTAGAGCCAGCAAGAATTTAAACAAACAACACGCTTCATATCATTGTAGTACACAAAGTATATTTTAAATGATTTTTCTATTGTGATACTGTCTACACCCGCATTTTATATGACAGCTGCTAACTGATGTAGGAATGGACGGACGGACAAGCGGTTATGTGTGTGTGTGTCTTTCAATGGTTAAATGTTGTCCATTGACCATGAATGGAGTTTTGAATTTTTTTAACAAAATTTTAGTTTTTGGCCAAAAAAATTATACATAGTTTTTTTTTGTTTTTACTTGACCCATAATAATGATGCAACCCATACATCAAAATGTCTCAAAAATAATAGAAAAAAAATGTTTAAAAAACAAAGACCGTATTATAATAATGACTTAATTTCATTAAAAAATTAAGCAAGGAAATTTAAGGTGATCGGCAACGACCAAATGGTACCCTATAGCTATGAAAATGTATAAACACACAAAAAAAAAAACAATTAAGAAAGTCATAGTTGGTGAAAAAAGGCTTCCAACCCGTATAATCCCGGCATTTGGCGAATCCAGAAATTTCTGATTTTTAATTCCGACATTTTCGGTATCCTAATTTCTTTAATATTTTTTATTATTTTTATATTTAAAAAAAAAAAAATTATAAAGTAAGAATTTTGTCGAACACAAAAAGAAAAATGACTGCGAATTTTGTACTCTTGCCCAAAACATTAAATCATGATAATGTTTTGCGGAAGATTTGGGTGTACTTGCCAAACCAAACATTTTTTTGGAAAAAATCATGTTATATTACTTTGTTATTCCATGCAAAACAAATTGAAATATCAGCCGAGGACCCCATAAAAAAACCAAAAGAGCTTTACATTTCGTAAGTGAGTGCAAAAATAAGTGCAAAAAAGTGTTTTTACATTTTGGAGAGTATAAAAGATTCGGCACCAAAGAATAAAACACTCTCACTTGTTTTATGTACATTTGATAAATAAATGGAAAATTTTTATGCGAAAAGCTTAGACTTGGTGAACAAGTAGTTTTGGTAAAAAAAAGGATTTTATTTTACGAAAAACAAAATTATGTTAAAAAAATTTAATGAACCCAAAATTTTTGGTCAAAAAAATTTTGATGAAAAAAAGTTTTTGATGAATTTTTTTGATAAAAAGAAAAATTTTTTTGATGTAAAAATTTGAAAAAAAAATTTGATGAAAAAAATTGATAAAAAAATATTATAAAAAAAATTTATGAAAAAGAAATTTTGATGTAAAAAAAAAAAAATTGATAAAAAAAAAATTGATGAAAAACAACAAAAATTATGAAAAAAAAACATTTTGATGAAAAAATAAAATTTTGATAAAAAAAAAAAAAATTTGATGAAAAAAAAAATTATTAAAAAAAAAATTAATGAAAAAAAAAAATTGATGAAAAAAAATTTATAAAAAAAAATTGATGAAAAACAACAAAAATTATGAAAAAAAACATTTTGATGAAAAAAAAATTTTTTGAAAAAAAAAAAAAAATTTGATGAAAAAAAAAAAATTAATAAAAAAAAAAATTTAATAAAAAAAAAAAATTTGATGAAAAAAAAATTTTGATGAAAAAAAATTTATGATAAAAAAATTTGATAAAAAATAAAAAAAATTGATGACAAAAAAAACAAGTGAGAGTGTTAAATTCGGCTGTGCCGAATCTATTATACCCTCCAACATGTAAAAAAAATTAAAAAAAAAATTAACAGGGGCGTTGTTTTAAGGTGGGGGGCAAGGTAGGGGAGGGATCAGTGAGCTGGGGTGACTCCTTGGCCCTCACGGTATAAGTTAATTTTTGTCTGCTTTGTGCACTTAAGTACTATAGTTTTATAATTATTTAAAGTATTTTTTTATCCACGCCCCTAAAAGAGGGGCGGGACAAAAAAAAACGAAATTGTTTAGTCCCATGGGTCCAAGCGCAGGTCTTTAAAGTTCTACGAACATAAAAATGTTTAATTTGGTTCACAAAAATACAAAAAAAAATCAAAAAATTAAGATTTTTAAGAGGTTGGTTTAGTTCCTCAAGGGGTAACTTATTTCCCCCTTGCCCGATTTGGCCCGTTTCCGAACGTAACGTGCCTAGGACCATTGGACATATTTGTGCCAAACTTGAGGGGTGTAGCTCTTTTATTTTGGACTGCATCGTGTTAACTACAGACGGACAGACAGACGGGCGGACGGACATCGCTAGAATGTCTTAGAATAGATCACTGATCAATAATAAATATGGGGCATTCCATGTCAAATCGGACACTCTGAATTTTTTTTTTTAGATTGTCCCAATTTGTTTACAGTTTTTAGTAACCTTCGAAAACTCCTTCGTGGTAAACTTTCAGATTTTTTTGATGAGCCGTTTACTCATAACTTTTTCAATAACACTGTGCTACAAAAAACACAAAATCGAAAATACTTTTAAAATGAGGTAGTTAAGGTTGTAGGTCTCGTCGAAAAGATTACAAAAATGCCCATCAAACTTGCCAGACACCCTCAAATTTTTAAGTTATTGTCAAAAAACGATTTTTTTGGGACTTTTCTCACTAAACCACGTGTAACTTAAACATTTTTTAACCGATTTTCAATTTTTCAACTGTTTTAGATAGAAGAAGGATAGGGCTTTTCATGTGTGTGAATTGGTCTATACATATAAAAAAGATATGTATTGATTTTTTCAACAATTGCTGTGTTTTTCAATAAGTGCATTTATTTTCTGATTAATCTTATTTTGTTTAAAAAAATATTTTTACATACTAAAACAAATTTGGAATATTTTTTTCCGTAATCTACAATAAATTTGCAATTATAATCCGAAAAAATATAGAAAAAATTTGGAAAATGAAAAAAGTTGTAAATAAAACAAAATAAATCTAAAATGGATTTATTAAATCCTAAAATTTAGTTGGATTTATTTTGATTTATTCATAACTTTTTTAATTTTCAAGATTTTTTTATTATTTTTTCGGATTAAAATTGCTTATTTATCGTAGATTACGAAAAAAAATATTCCGAATTTGTCTTGGAATGTTAATTTATTTATTTTAAACTAAATAAGATTAATACGAAAATAAATCCACTTATTGAAAAACACAGCAAATATCTAATTTTTTTGTTATTTTTTGAAAATTTTTTGAGTTTATCGATTTTTTTCTGATATAGTTCGTTTAACAACATTTATATTTATAAACGTATTCTTAAAGAAAATTTAATTGTGAATACGATGAGCTTTATGCTGAAAAAATCGGATAACAATTGACAGAGTTGTGATAATTTTTCTAAAAAAGAAAATTAAGATTGTGCTTGAAATTGGCGTTCGGATAACCCAGGCAAAATAAATAAAAAAATAAACGAACATACTAAGAGGTCGCGTATCATTATTTTAAAGGTTTTTGGCCTCCTGAATTCGAATTTGACCTTGAAATTGCGCTATTTTATTAAGTTTTTGATACATCAATTTATGTTAAATATCTCGAAAACCTGACGAGATAAAGCAATTTAAGGGCCAGAGTCGGACTCTGCGCGTCAAAAACCTTTGGAAATATTGTACATTACCTCTTATGATAAATTATTTTTTTTTGCCTGGGATATCTGAGCGGCGATTTCCTGCAAAATCTTAATTTTCTTTTTTAGAAAAATTATCACAACTCTGCCAATTGTTATCCGATTTCTTCAGGATAAAGCTTATCAAATTCAGAATTAAATTTTCTTTAAAAATACGTTTATAAATATAAAGGTTGTTAAACGAACTATAGCAGAAAAAAATGTATAAACTCGAAAATTTTTCAAAAAATAACAAAAAAATTAGATTTTATTGAAGAAATCAATAAATATCTTTCTTATATGTATAGACCAATTCACACACATGGATAGCCCCATCCTTCTTCTATCCAAAACAGTTAAAAAATTTAAAATCGGTTGAAAATTTTCTGAATTACACAAGGTTTAGTGAGAAAAGTTCCCAAAAAACGTTTTTTGACAATAACTCTAAAATTTGTGGGTGTCTGGTAAGTTTAATGGGCATTTTTGTGATCTACTCGACAAGACCAACAACAAATACTATGTCACATCAGAAGTACTTTTTCACTGTAGCACAGTGTAATGGTCCAAATTTCAATTTTTTGTTTTTTTACGTACTTTAAAAAAAAATCCCAAAAAATTCTTAAAAGCGCTCTAGTATGCGGTTTTTAAGTTTTAAAATTTAAATCTCATTTTTGAAAATGTTTGTACTCTTCGATTTTTTTGAAATTTTTTTGTGCAAAACTTCTATCTATTCTACAAATTTTTTGCCCAGGAAGATCGTGGGATAACGAAAATTACTATTTTTAAAATTTTTTTGAAAAAATTTTATTGTAATTTTCCACTCTTAAAATCATTTCTACTGCTCCAATGGTGCGTTGTAGAGGGGTCATTTATGAGATGGTTTATTCACCACGAGGTGAATTAGTATCCAAGTTACAAACCCAAGTTATTAAAATTTTTGGTTTTAATAAAATGAAAATAGTAATTCTCGTTTTCTTTTTCGTAAATTGTTAGCTTTATATAGTCAAACTTAAAAAAAAAATTTAGTAACTTGGGTTTGTTACGTGGCGAAAAAAGAAAATATTTACCAGCTGGTGAATAAAATGTTACATATTTGTTTTTCATCAATATTTTTTTTCATCAATATTTTTTTCATAAATTTTTATTAATATTTATTTTATCAATTTTTTTAATCAATATTTTTTTTATCAATTTTTTTTACCAATATTTTTTTTTGCTTCGAAATTTTTAATTTTCAGTAATATTTTTCAATAGTTTTTTATTGTGTTCATCAAAAATTTAGTTTTTCATTTTTATTTTTTTTTATCATCAATAGTTTTTTTTTGCATCAATTTTTTTTTTTCATCAGTATTTGCTTTTACCAATATTTTGTTTTCACCAATATTTGTTTCCATCAATATTTTTTTTTTTTTTATAAACCAAATTTATTAAATTTTTTTTCATCTATATTTTTTTTTTTGACCAATATTTTTTTTTTTCATAATATTTTTTTTTTATTTTTTTGAAAAGAAAATTTTTGAGGAAAACAATGTCAATGTTTTCTTTTCAAAATTTTTTTTCATTTACAATTTAAAACATAACCACCACTTAATAAGCATTGTAGGGTGCAGAAAAGATAATTTTTTTTTATAAAGACCATGAAAAATAAACCATAACTTACACTTACTTTGAACACTAGACAGAAACATATACATGTTTGTATTACGTATACGTAGTATGTCTGCTACATATGTTTGATGTCTATTTAAATATATGTTTTACCAAGTGCTAGTGACAGTGTCAGCATAGTAGTCATAGAACAACTTGTAGTAGGAGTTGGCCAGAATAGAATGTATGAAAATTACAACAAAAAAAAAAAATTAAACAAAAGATATTTATCTTAGCAAGTTTTGTTGATTAGAATTATTAAAAATGTTTTTACGCTAAATGAACATATGAATGAATTATGTAAATTTTTTTTTTTTTTTTCAAACAATAGTAACATAAACATACTATTAAAATCGCATAAAATATGAAAAGAGAACTAATAAAAAACAATTGAGTTGTTTTTATGTAAATGTATTTTTTTTTTGTTTTGTCTGTCTTAATAAAAGAACAAAACTGAAAGTGAGGCAAACATAATTCTTGGGAAATAAAACTATTAAAAATGAATTATTAGATAAGAAGTTTTAACAAAAAGTATAAAATGTTGAAATATGTTTTTAACCTTTAAACATTAATGTTAACACTCGAAAAATGTTTGATTAATTCTACTTAATTTAAAGGAATTTAAGAGTGATTTTCTCCTAAAATCGCACAAATTCCTTGTAAGTGGAGATAGGAAATCTCGTGATACGAGAAATTTCCGAATCAATTTTAATAAAATTTGTACTCCAAAATGCAAAAAAATGTCTACGAAAAAAATGTCGGTTAAACTAACTTGACCCCAAATATTTTGAATAAAAACAACTGTTAAAAACTAACTGCAAAAAAAACTGTTAAAAAACAACTGTAAAAAAAACAACTGATAAAAAACAACTGTTGTTATTTTGCAGAAAATTTAGTTGACTTTAAACGACTTCATTTGAATGTTTTGATCGTTTCACTGCAGAAAATGTAACAAAATTCCACAGGTTTTGAGAATAAGAAAATCCCTTAGATTTTAAAGACTTTTTTCAGTAAGTTTTGACAACTTTTCCTTTATGAAAACTTTGCAGCTAATAAGCACGTGTTTTTTTCAATGCCCCTGATTTTCTAAGTATTTTTTCGAATAAGCTCTGATGACATTACCTCATTTAAGATCTCAGATTTATTTGGATTTATGCAATTTATATCATATTTTTAAAAATATAAAAAGAATCCATCGGCCAATTGAACTTTTCGATATAGATTCTGTGGGAATTTTATATAAATTTAGGAAGATCAAAATAACGTCATGCTCAGATACATATTTGCGTTAAGGAACATCTTGATTCACGAATTCTAATCTCCTTAGAATAAATTCATCATAAATTATCTCATTGGGTACGTTCAGCAGAGAAAGCTGCTACTCAGCTGCTCCCCAACATTCTGCTGAACGGTTTAATTTTTGACATTTCAGCAGTGTTGCCACTTCTTGGATAATTATCCAAAAAATGAATAATTTAAAATGTTTTGGATACTCTTTGGATAATTACATTTTTGGATAATTTATGGATAATTTTAGCATTTACAAGTTTTACATGGACAAAATATTTTTTTTTCTTTATTTAAATTTAATTTGGCGGTTTTTTTAGTTACTTCTTATTCGACAGCACTTTTTAGTTTTGGCAATACTTTTTTAAATTTGGAGCTTTTAAAATCATCATATGAATCTATAAGTCTTATGGGACCACAAAAAATATTGTCTGTTTTATTATTTGTATGCCCAAACTTATTGGGCAAAAGTTTTTAAAATTACAAATTGTGCTGGCGAAAATCTTTTTCTAAATTTAGAAGTTGCTTTTAAATTTATGATTCCTCCATTTTCTAATTCATCAGTAGAAAGATTTTTTAGTAAATTTAAGATAGCAAAAGCCGACTTACGAAATAATATAATCTTCAAATAATGTTGCTTCAATTCTTTTTACAAAAGAAGGCATTGAAAGAAATGGGGGTAAACATATTCCGAACAGTACAAAATGTAGGATTTTTATTTAAAAAATAATTTCATGTATTCAGGGCCGGATTAGCCATGTCGGGGCCCCTAGGCAATGCATGTCTCGGGGCCCCTTCAGACTTTTTATAATTCCAAAAAAATAAAAAAAAACACAAATTTTCCAAGCACAATGTAATTTTTTTCGTTTTTTGTGAATAGTTTTCCCCTTTCTGGAATTCTCTTTTCCTTTTTTGGCCTTCTTAGAAGTAATGTTTCATTTCCTGAAAGGCATCTTTAAGAAAAAGTATTTTAAAAAATTGCTTCTAAAAAGGCCAAAAAAGCATAAAAGAACTCAAAAAGGGTAAAATAGAAACAGTGTTCGATTCCCACCAGAGGCCTTGATCTGTTATGCTACCACGACACGAAGGTAATTTTTACCACTTTTCGGTTAAACCGATTAACTAAACAAACAAAATAAACAAAATAAAATAAAATAAAATAAAATAAAATAAAATAAAATAAAATAGAATAAAATAAAATAAAATAAAATAAAATAAAATAAAATAAAATAAAATAAAATAAAATAAAATAAAATAAAATAAAATAAAATAAAATAAAATAAAATAAAATAAAATAAAATAAAATAAAATAAAATAAAATAAAATAAAATAAAATAAAATAAAATAAAATAAAATAAAATAAAATAAAATAAAATAAAATAAAATAAAATAAAATAAAATAAAATAAAATAAAATAAAATAAAATAAAATAAAATAAAATAAAATAAAATAAAATAAAATAAAATAAAATAAAATAAAATAAAATAAAATAAAATAAAATAAAATAAAATAAAATAAAATAAAATAAAATAAAATAAAATAAAATAAAATAAAATAAAATAAAATAAAATAAAATAAAATAAAATAAAATAAAATAAAATAAAATAAAATAAAATAAAATAAAATAAAATAAAATAAAATAAAATAAAATAAAATAAAATAAAATAAAATAAAATAAAATAAAATAAAATAAAATAAAATAAAATAAAATAAAATAAAATAAAATAAAATAAAATAAAATAAAATAAAATAAAATAAAATAAAATAAAATAAAATAAAATAAAATAAAATAAAATAAAATAAAATAAAATAAAATAAAATAAAATAAAATAAAATAAAATAAAATAAAATAAAATAAAATAAAATAAAATAAAATAAAATAAAATAAAATAAAATAAAATAAAATAAAATAAAATAAAATAAAATAAAATAAAATAAAATAAAATAAAATAAAATAAAATAAAATAAAATAAAATAAAATAAAATAAAATAAAATAAAATAAAATAAAATAAAATAAAATAAAATAAAATAAAATAAAATAAAATAAAATAAAATAAAATAAAATAAAATAAAATAAAATAAAATAAAATAAAATAAAATAAAATAAAATAAAATAAAATAAAATAAAATAAAATAAAATAAAATAAAATAAAATAAAATAAAATAAAATAAAATAAAATAAAATAAAATAAAATAAAATAAAATAAAATAAAATAAAATAAAATAAAATAAAATAAAATAAAATAAAATAAAATAAAATAAAATAAAATAAAATAAAATAAAATAAAATAAAATAAAATAAAATAAAATAAAATAAAATAAAATAAAATAAAATAAAATAAAATAAAATAAAATAAAATAAAATAAAATAAAATAAAATAAAATAAAATAAAATAAAATAAAATAAAATAAAATAAAATAAAATAAAATAAAATAAAATAAAATAAAATAAAATAAAATAAAATAAAATAAAATAAAATAAAATAAAATAACATAAAATAAAATAAAATAAAATAAAATAAAATAAAATAAAATAAAATAAAATAAAATAAAATAAAATAAAATAAAATAAAATAAAATAAAATAAAATCAAATCAAATCAAATCAAATCAAATCAAATAAAATAAAAAATAAAATTAAATATAAAAAAAATAAAATTAAATTAAAAGCTAGGGGCCCTAGCTTTTCTTCTTTGAAAATTGTACCAACAAAATACTCATCGCTGTGAAAAGAATAATTGTTAGCATTTCCCTATTTATTCTTCCATGTTTACACTGGTATTTTTTACCAAGTAATAATTTTCAGTCAAAGAAATACGTGGGCGCATTTTTTTACCAAGTAATAATTACAAAAAAAAAATATAAGCTTGGGGCCCGTGGGCCCCTAATAATTTTCAGTCAAAGAAATACGTAGGCGCATTTTTTTACCAAGTAATAATTAAAAAAAAGGTAGGAACCCCTAGCTTTTCTTCTTTGAAAATTGTACCAACAAAAGACTCATCGCTGTGAAAAAAATTATTGTTAGCATTTCCCTATTTATTCTTTCATGTTTACACTGGTATTTGTTACCAAGTAATAATTTTCAGTCAAATAAATACGTGGGCGCGTAGCTGATTCGGGGCCCCTTGCTAATGCGGGGCCCCTAGGCAGTTGCCTACTTTGCCTTAAGGGTAATCCGGGCCTGCATGTATTCTTTAAATTGAATTTAAATAATCCACTTTTGTCTCGTAAAAAAAAAATCGTTTTTGATATTTTTTTTTTTTTTTTTTTTGATAATTTTTGGGATTTTGGATAATTTCGGACAAACTCCTGGATAATTTTTTGGTTCACTGGTGGCAACACTGCATTTCAGTCAACATGTTGAGTGAGCGCTTCTCATCACTGGTAGCGTACAAAAATTATGCTACATTTGATCACAAACTGATAAATAAGCTGTTTTATTGAAATTATTTTTTTTTTGACGTTATTCAAGGAAATAAACAAAAAAATAATAAAAAAGTATTTTCCACAGAAAAAATTAAAGAAAATATAAAAAAATAATAGTTTATTCAAATATTTTAAAACATTCGCAAAAAAAAATGCGTTCAGCAGAGTCAACTAATCAAAACATGCTACATCTCAACTGTTGAGTAGCAGGTTTCTCTGCTGAACACGCTCATTGTCAGACTTAAATTATAAAAACATCTCTGCCGACTTGTATTACGGAAATTAAAATTTTTGTATAGAATTTTTGACTAAAGTTATTTATTTTTGATGTTGAAATGCTCAAAAATCAGTATCACGTGTACAGCTCGTTTTTCGAGCAGTACACGTGATCAAAAATCAGTACATGTACTGATGAAGTCAGTACGAATGGTCAGCCTATTTATAATTAACATTTTTCAGTTCAACCCCTTTGAGGGCGTTGATAAAATTGTATTACTTCAGTTCAAATAGTTTTTTTTTCTGCGTTTTTATCGTCTTCTGTAAAATTCTACAAATGATCTATTCATCTTTATTCGCATGAACTTTCATTTATTTTTCATCAATTTGTTTTCAGTAATATTTTTTTTTAATCAATATTTTTTGTTAATCAAAATTTTTTTTAATCAAAATTTTTTTTAATCAATAATTTATATTTATCAATATGTTTTTTTCATCAATATTTTTTTTTATACATATTTTTCAATAATTTTTTTTTTCATCAATATTTTTTTCCATCTTAATTTTTTTTACAATATTTTTTTTTTCATCTATAATCTTTTTTTCGTCAATATTTTTTTTTTCATCAATATTTTTTTCATCAATATTTTTTTTTTCATAATTTTTCTTTCATACATATTTTGTTTAAGCAATTTTCAAGAAATCACAGACAAACAGATAGAGGATATCACTATAATGTCTTAGAAACCTTAAAAGATCAATAAGAATCAATGAAAACATAATAGGTCCTCGACTGACATGACGCTATATAGCGCTATTCTTTCTAGAAAAATTTTGCTTTTGGAAAGAACGCCTACACACAAAAAAAACTTTGTCAAATTACTAGAAAAAGTCTCGTAACCCATTTGACCAATATTTGACAGGTTTCCTTGTTTTTTAACAAAAAATTTTTGATCGAAATTGACATTTTTTAACATGATAGGTCTGTTTGTTTACTTAAATTTCTTACTACTTTTACTACAACTGGAAATTTTTGTTTACTTTTTGTACTGAAAATTTCCAGCTGTAGTAAAAGTAGTAAAAATGAGTAGATTGGAGTAAGGTAAACGAACAGGCATGATAATGTTTTTAGGCTGGTGTCTAATTTTAAAAAAGTTGCAGGACGCCAACTCAGTTTGACTATATAAGCTAACAATTTACGAAAAAGAAAACAAGAATTACTATTTTCATTTTCTTAAAACCAAAAAATTTAATAACTTGGGTTGGTAACTTGGATAATAATTCACCTCATGTTGAATAAAACTGCTGGTGAATAAAAAGTAACATAATTATTTTTCAACAAAAAAAAAAATTGTTTTTTCATCAAAATTTTTTTTTTCATAATTTTTTTTTTTTCATCAATTTTTTTTCCATCAAATTTTTTTTTCATCAAATTTTTTTTTTTTCATCAATTTTTTTTTTTTCATAATTTTTTTTTTTCATAAATTTTTTTTTTCATAAATTTTTTTTTTCCATCAAACTTTTTTTTTAATCATTTTTTTTTTGTAAAATTTTTTTTTTCATCAATTTTTTTTCCTCAATTCCTTTTTTAATCATTTTTTTTTCATTAATTTTTTTCATAATTTTTTTTTTCATGAATTTTTTTTTCCATCAGTTTTTTTTTTCGTAATTTTTTTTTTTCATCAAACTTTTTTTTCATAAAATTTTTTTTTTAATAATTTTTTTTTTTATAACTTTTTTTTTCATAAATTTTTTTTTTCATCAAATTTTTTTCATCAATTTTATTTTTCATTATCATATTTTTTTTATAAATTTTTTTTTCTTAATTTTACAGATAATTTACAAAGTTTTCTGCTTAAATACAGATTTAAGCGAAATACTCTGTATTTTTTATAACCAAAAAACTAAGTTTTATGTAACCTTAATTTCATAGTTAAAAATTGAGTTTTCTGTAAAAATACCAAAATTTGATCTGCATTATTTTAAGAAAATTTTAAAAAAAGTACTAAAAAAATCTTTTCAAAAATCTTATAAAAATTTCACAACATAAGATGTATGTATTTTACTAAATTCTGTAAACAGAGTTTTTTCTGTAAAATTTTGGTTGCATCAAATGTATTTTACAAATATATCTAAAATTTACATAGTTTTTCTTTGCTAAATGGTGTTTTATTTAACTAATATTTCACTAGAATCTCTGTTAATTAACAGTTTTTTTTTTTGTTAAAATCATTTTATAAAGTTTTATAGTAAAATTAACAAAAAAATTTTGCTAGCTGGAAAAGTATGGTGTACTCTGTTAAATTAGCAGAGTTTTTCTGTAATTTTACAGAGTTATTATTTTGAGTGTAGAAATTTTACGAAATTTCCTTTTAAGTTTTATTGCGCCAAAAAAGTTGTAAATTTACAATTTTGTTGGTAAAAGTCTTGTAAAATTACGAAAAAGCTCGTAGTTTTTACTATCTAGTAAAAACAGGAAAAGTCCATGTAAGTTTTATGGCGTCAAAAAATTTGTAAATTTACAATTTTATTGGTAAAAACTTGAATGATTACAAAATTATTGGTAAAAAGCTTGTAAAACTACAAGAAATTCTTGTCAAATAGGAGGTAGCAAAAAATAAAAGTTTTTCTTTTCATTGTACAAGGTTTCTTTTGAGTGTATTAATGCAGCAAACCATTATAATGATTCACTGGTTTGGGCAAGAGTACAAACTTCGCAGACATTTTTTTGGTGTAGTGTATAGTATACACGTGTTCAATAGGGTGGCTCGTTTTTGGGATTTTCTCTATGATCAAATTCTAATACCCGCCAAAAGTGTCGGTCCCCTAAGGGTAAGTCACATGCAAAATATCACTCCGATCGGAGTTTATCTTCTGTCTCCACTTTGAGCCTCAAAATTTGGGTTTTTGCAAAAATGGCCTTTAAAAAAAAAAAAAAAATTATTTTTTTTTATTAAAATAATTAAAACATTATTTTTGTATAATATTTGATCGTAAATACTTAAATATGCAATTTATATATTTTAAGATATCATTAACCCGTTCAAACTTGATACCAAAAAAATGGCATGATTTTCGTGGCGTTCTCAAAACACCTTTTTTCAAAATTTGAAAATTTTTTTAAACAAAAATTTAAAATAATTTTTTTTCTTTCTGCATTTATTAAGAACACCTTGGAGAAGAAAAATGCGAAATATGGCGGTCGAAAATGACCCCCGCAAAAACTTTTAGGCATAGTGCTTGAATTTTTTGATATCAACAATATATATATTTTTTACTAAATGGGTCATTTTTGACTCCCTGCCAAGAAGAGTTAACGTTTTTTTTAAGATAATATATTAGTGCGAAAAAATAGTTGAGTTACAAAACACAAAAGCCGTTTTATACTTGTTTATAGCACAAAATTTAAGCTCTAAACTTAAATTTTCTGCGGGAGTCATTTTTGACCCCCAGCCAATTGCTAAAACCACGGACATCCGTCATATTTCACATTTTTCCTCTACAAGGTGTTCTTAATGAATTCATGTCTTTTTTTTGGTATCAAGTTTGAACGGGTTAATGATATCATAAAATCTTTAAATCTAAGTATTTACGATCAAAAATTACACAAAAAAATTTTTTTAATTATTTTAATAAAAAACTTTTTTTTTTTTTTTTTTTTTTTAGTCTTTTTTTCCAAAAACCCCAATTTTGAGGCTCAAAGAGGAGACAGAAGATAAACTCCGATCGGAGTGATATTTTGCATGTGAGTTACCCTTAGGGGACCGACACTTTTGGCGGGTATTAGAATTTGATCAGAGAGAAAAGCCAATAAACGAGCCACCCTAGTGTTCAACCTAGTGGAATTTTAACGATAAATTGTTCCTAAATTTTCTTAGCATACTTGTTTAAATTTCTGTTGTATAGTGTTATTTCGTTAGAAACTTCCAAAATCACAATTCCATAAATTAATACCCGAGTAAAAAAGTTGTGATATAATCATATAGTTTTTTATATAATTGTATATAAATAGATCCATCATTTGATCCCAAAAATGGAGGATATAAAAATATATGATTATATCTTTTTATATCAAATTTGATATAATTAGATATAATTAGATCCTAAAAATGGAACGGCAAATTTCATCTGATTTGATATTAAAGATCATATTAGATCTAATATGATATAATTATATATTATTAGACCTTATTAGATCTAATTTTTTATAATAGACTGGTTCCATTTAAAATAGCATAGGCAATCAGCCGATGGTGGTTAAATTTATCCAAAAATTAACATATCCATTCTTCTGATTTTTATTGAATTTCGGTTTTTGTTATTTAGTCGAAATTGTGAATGGTTCGCGTTTTATCGCTGTTCAAAGTTGGTATTTTGCCACAATTTTATGAGAAATACACAATGTTTAAATGATCGTATCTTTGGAACGCATCATCCGATTATCACGAAATAAAGCGCAAAATAATGGTTATGTCCTGTACTTAAAATAGAATTTTGAAAAAGGATAGGATGCTTAGCAAAAAGGATATTGAAATTAAAAAAATGTCCTTAATTTGCAAATATCTCAAAATGCGTATCTTTAATTTTCCTTTATTTTTTTGCACATATAGTTCAAAATGTACTTAACAACATATGCAAATCCCAAATTGGGGTGATAAGTGGTTTAATTGTTAACGCGGTTTCATTAAACGCCTTATTGATTTTTGTTAATAACTCTCGTTTACAAATGAAAAACAATTTCTGCGCACTAACCGCGAATAATTTTTTTATATGTATTTTTGATCGCTAAACTCAAAAACTTCATTAAAACATCATTTCGCGAATACTTTTTTGTTAAATGAATTTTTTACACTCATAAAAATTTGTTAGTATTCCTTACAAAAAAGTCTGTTACCATTACTAATAAAGTTTTCAATTTGTGCCCGATAACTTTTTCAGTTACCATTACAAACTTTGGTTTTCAAAAATTAGTAATCTCAAAAAACACTAAAAAAATTAGTATTACTAAATTTTTTTGTAAAAAAATTGTAAATTGTGTATTTTAAATTTTTGGTATTTTTTTACTATATGTAAACTGCGTATTGCGCTTGTTGTCGCCATTACTATTTCAATGCAAGTCAGATTTTGTTTGAATTTTTTACCTGAAATATGTAAGAGAAAATATTGAATACATTTTTTTTTGTACAAAATATAAATTACATACCACATAAAATAAATGCTTTGAAAATTGTGTTGAATAAATTGGTGTTCTAGAATAAAAAATACATTATATTGATATTATTTAAATGGAACACATAAATATACAGTTGTTACCTGCTTTCATCATTTTCTATTTTGTTTTATTTATTGTCCTAAAAAAAGAGTTAATTTTAAACAAAAAATACTTTACCATTTGGTTGTGTTGTAATATTTTGTTGTTTGTACATTTTTTTATTTCTTCCGCTCCGCGACGTTGTCACTTCGAGAATAATCACAATTGGAGCGGGAAGCGGAAAAACGCTTCAAAAATCGAGCGATTAATTTAAATTAAGCGTCAAGCGGTTTGCGGTTTTCTTTGCATTATTTTTAACATTCATACCTCGAAATTTATAATTGTTGTGATAATTATTTTAATTTTATTTAGAAATTTTACTTTTGGCAATAACATTTTTTTATATTTTCAATATTATTGTTCAATATTATAAGAACTCATTCAATTAAGACCAAGAGACAAAATCTTATAAAACAGTTGCAAAACAAGAAAATAACAGCAACTTTTGCACAATTTATTTATTCGAAACAATAAAAAATAAAATACACATTCCGTGAAACAAATTTTACATATTGCATCCTAAAAACTTGAAAAAATGCGTAAAAAATCATATATTTTTTTAACAATATCTATTAATTTTTCAGCAAACTCCATTGTTTGAATAATTTTCCATATTTTTTTCTGCTTTGCTTTGTTGTTTATTTCCATCTGCCAAAAAACTCGTACTTTACTTGTATTTTACAACACTGCAGTGTTGTAAACAGTGCACTGTACAGAAAAACAATACTTTTTTTGGTTAAAGTCTGGCAACGCCAAAAAATAAAATGAGAGGAAAAATGAGAGAGAGAGAAAAAACGCCATGAAAATAGAATAGAATCTATTTCGGCGGAAAAACGCCGCGGAATTTTGATTGCATACAAAATGTATGGGGAGAGTTGCGGAAAACCGCTTCCCGCTCCAATTGTGATTAATCTCTCAAATGCTATTTTCCAACTGAATAATAGAAAGAAAGGAATGAAGAAAAGTACACAATATTACCAATACTATTCTGAGTATTAAGAAATCAACCCTTTGTGTACACTGCACACAAGAAAAAAAAATCGCAGATAGCGTAAAACAAAAAAGGGCCGCAAGTGGAGAAGAAAGAAAAAAGAATTGAAAAAGGTCGGTGTTTTTTTTTGAATTTTGCATATCTTCTCTTTGCTGCATTTTGTTCCCTTTTTTATATATGTTTTTATTTGAAAGAAAACAAAGTAGTTACAATGAAGCAGACAAATAAGTGTAATTCAATATTGAAAATAATAAACATATTCATACTCATCAAAGCGCAGTTTTACCATTAAAATAAAAAAATAACTAACTATATATTTTTTTTAAATGCTCTTTTTAATTTCCAAATATTTTAATAACATTTTCTTTTTGTATTTCATTAGTGCATTACTTTTCTAGAAAAGAAAACCGAAAAGTTAATACGAAATTTTTAAAAAATCAACTGAAAAAATTATTAAAAAATCAGTAAAAAATTAATAGTTTGTAACGCGAGTTTACTAAAACGAATTACAAAAAAATATTTTTTAGTACAATTTAGTAAAAAAGTTGTAAAGTTGGGATACAAACAATTTTACAAACTTTTTTACTGACGAATTTTTTTGAGTGTAGCGTTTTTGGAGGTATTTTAACTATTTTGCTTATATCTTAAGTTCTGTTAAACTGATCTTCTCGCAATAAAAACCAAAATAAAGATAATCAAATTTTCAACAAATCCTACATTCATCATTTTTTCATCAGTTCATAGCTTTACGCGCAAATAAATTTTTTAGCGTTATTTGGAGGTATTTTGACTTTTTTTCTTATATCTTGAGTTCCGTTCATCTGATCTTTTCGCAATGAGAACCAAATTAAAGACAATCAAATTTCCAACAAATCCTTCATTCATTATTTTTATATCAGTTCATAACTTTACGCGCAATAGGCAAACAAGGAAAACCTATTTTTTTATTAACAAAGCTCATTTTTTAAAAATTTTAAAAACAGAAATCGTAAAAAATTACCATTTTTTTTTGTATTTTATTATGTATCTTCATATAATTTGTGATATCTTCGGAGTAAACCTATAGATTTTCATCAAATGAACTTTATTATATTTCTAAATGTTCAGGCTTTGCAGATAAATAAAAAACGTTATTAATTGCAAAGATTTCTATTTCTTAAACTTTTTTTAAATGATTTGTTAATCAAAAAACTTATTTAAGTCATATGTTTGCCTATTGAACGGAAAGCTTAGAACTGATGGAAAAATGGTGAATGTAGGATTTGTTGGAAATTTGATTGTCTTTAATTTGGTAACTCAAGATATAAGAAAAATAGTCAAAATACCTCCAAATAACGCTAAGAAAATTTTTTCCGCGTAAAGCTATGAACTGATAAAAAAATGATGAATGTAGGATTTGTTGGAAATTTTATTATCTTTAGTTTGGTTTTTATTGCGAGAAGATCAGATAAAAAGAACTTAAGATATAAGCAAAATAATAAAAATAACTCCAAAAAACGCTAAAAAATTAATTAAACAAAAATGTATTCGCGAAATGTCGTTTTAATGAAATTTTTGAGTTTAGCGATCCAAAATACATACAAAAAAATTATTCGCGGTTAGTGCGCAGAATTTTTTTTTCATTTGTAAACAAGAGTTATTAACCAAAATCAATAAGTCGTTTCAGGAAATCACGTTAATAATTAAACCGCTTACCACCCCAATTTGGGATTTGCATATGTTGTTAAGTATATTTAGGGCTATATGTCCAAAAAAATATAGGAAAATTAAAGATACGCATTTTGAGATATTTGCAAATTAAGGACATTTTTTTAAATTCAATATCCTTTTTGCAAGGCATCCTATCCTTTTTCAAAATTCTGTATTAAGTACAAGACATAGCCATTATTTTGCGCTTTATTTCGTGGCAATCGGATGATGCGTTCCAAAGATATGATCATTTAAACATAGTGTATTTATCATACAATTGTTGGAAAATAGCAATTTTGAACAGCGATAAAACGCGAACCATTCACAATTTTTACTAAATAACAAAAACCGAAATTCAACAAAAATCAGAAGAACAGAAGAATACCAATTTTTAAGACGATTAAAATAGGTAAGGCCGAAAAAGTGCTTTTTTTGTAGTCAAAAATTTTGGAATTCTTCAATATCAAATTAGATAATATTTACCGTTCCATTTTTGGGACCTAATTATATCATATTATCTAAATTTTGATATAATAAGATATTATCATATATTTTTGGATCCTCCATTTTTGGGATCAAATGTTATATGGGACCGTATTATTTTTTTTTAGTCGGGTATGCTCTCTAGCAAGATAAAAGCCAATATATATTTCAATCTTATCTTAATGCATCATTAACCAAAAATTTATTTTAAACTACAACAGTAAACTCTCCTAGATTTTTATCACCTTTCACTCTGCCACTAACAAAACAAAAAAACACATAATGGGTGGGCTTTTAATTTTCTTTAAATAAAAAAAAAAACTGTAACACTTGTAAAGTCATAAAGTCAAAAACTAGAAAAACTCATAAAAATTCTAATTGACAAGTTAAAAGAGTAACGTTACAAAAAAACAGAAACCAAAGACTACAGCAAAGTTTTACTTGAAACTGAAATGAAATAAAAGACACTACCACACTAAATAAGAATTTCCTATACAATACAACTTGTAAGATTTTTATGAGATGAGATCCTCAAAGATGTTTTTTTAGTATTTTATTTTTTGCTTTTAATATTTTTTTTGTTGTTGCTGTTCTAAAATAGCCTTGTCATGTCAACATCTTCTAGAATTTCATATTTTTCTCAAGATAACTTGTTTCAGCCAACATATGAAAAAAAAGAAGACTCCTTTTTTTTGTTCATAACTCTGATGATGGTACAAGCAGAATGATAGCGAAAAACAGCAGTATTTATTTAAGATACAAACTTCTACTACTCTTAACCTTAAATCTACCTTTATGTAGGTTTTTTTGTATGTGTCTTTGACTGTCTTTTTTTATTTTTTCTTAAATTGCCATCATATGTCTGATGACAGCTAAAATGGACAGACTTTTACAATACAACTATGTAGTTTGCTGTTATTGTTGCTTTTATTGTTGATGGTGTCAGCTTTTAAAGCAACAACAACAACAACACAAAAAACTTGACATTCTTATTCTTTGTCGTTGACGCGTTTAATAGATAGCGACCATAGCACTGACAGCTGTCATAATTAATTTTGACATTTTGTGGTAATTATATCTTTTTGTTTAACATCCATATACACCAACTAAAACTTAAAACTAAAGCAAGAGTATTTTTTTTTTGTTTGTTGTTTTTGGTTTATACAGTAAATAAAAATTTATCAAAAACATTTTTACTAGGGTGGTTTATATGTATATTGTAAAAGTGCAAAAAGGATACAGAAGTAAAGGGTTAAAGGAAAGATTTAAGAACTAAATTTTCAAACGATAGAAACTTAAAAATCGGTTTTTAGAAACTTGGCAATCGGTATTTAGGTTTTTTTCAGAAAAAAAAAAATTAATCACGCCCACTTGTTTCGATTTATCTAAAATCGGAGAACGGTTGGACAATATTGGCAATTTTTTTCAAATGTTCGTCAAAGTCCAACTAAGTTTTTCATGGAAAGAACTTTAACTCCGACTTTTTCGATATATCTAAAATCGAAAACCGCACCGATTTGTCTAATTTTTTTTTAACCATTCGTTATAGTCCAAATAAGGTTTTTAAGGACGCCCACTTTTTTTAGGAGGACAAATTTTGTTATTTTAACATGAAAATGCTTTTAGGCTGGTGTCTAATTTCAAAAATGATGCAGGACGCCACCTCAGGTTGACTATATAATAGGGCGTCCCGTCAAATTTAAACTTTCGAATTTTGTATCGAAATACTTGGCGTGAACACGTTAGAGCTGATTTTTTGATGAAAAAATTTTGCAATTTAGCAGTCAAAGTTGGAAAAATTACGAATTTAGACCAAAATTAAGTCCGAATTTTTTGACCAAATTCGGCTCAAAAATTTGAAAATTTGGCGCACTTTATTGGAAAAATATTAAAAAAATTTGAAAACCTCGATTTTGTTCCACTGATGTTGATTTTTAAATATAAAAAATATTTTAACATGATGATGTTTTTAGGCTGGTGTCTAATTTTAAAAAAATTGCAGGACGCCATCTCAGTTTGACTATATAAGCTAACAATTGAATAGTTCATGCGAATAAAGACGAATAGACCATTTGTAGAATTTTACAGGGGACAATAAAAACGCAGGAAACGGATAAAAAATAATATTTTTGTCAACTTTTTGGTATTAGCTTAAAGATTTAGGTCACATCTACTCATACACAAAATTTTAGTAAGGTATTCGAAAGAGGACTTGCCAAAAATTGGACTTCAATTTTTTGCTTAAATGGAAAAAGGGCGAATATCCAAAAAAATGTATTGAAATTTGAATAAAAATGTGTTATTTTGCAGCAGATTTTGACTACATTTTCTTGAGACTTGCAATACTTGACGAACTATGGTTGGTATATGTTTGTAACACTTTAAGGACTTCAAGGATACACTTTTTAAGGATTGCCAGGACATGCAAAAAAATTTTTTTTGTTAATTTTTTTTTAATATTCCTGCCATTTGATGCAGTAGTAATTCTTTATGACACTAAATACGTTTTTAGGAATTATAATATTAACCCTTGACTGCATGTTACGACGTAACATAAAAGGACATGAAAAAATTTTTGTTTTTTATTCCTGACATTGGATGCAGTATTAACACTAAAAGTTTGTATGTGCTAAGATTGTTTTTTTTTTGTGTACAATTTCAAATTTTAGCTAATATCAATTTTAAACTCGCAGCTAAATAATTTTTATATAATATTTTGTTAAGGATGGATATTCGCCCTTTTTGCTTTCCACACTTTAAAGTCTTATAACTCAAGAACGGTAAAATTTTTTGCCAATATAATAAGTGTGGTTTGTTCCTCGTAATGTTCTTTTAACACATTGTTACCGAAAGTAAAATTTTTGTGTTGTATTTAATCAAAATTGTGCGTTAGTTAACTCCCAATTTAAACAAAAATATAAAAATATACGAATTATTGCACTTTCAAAGTAATTTTTTTAGCCTTAAAAGTCAAAATTTCCCCAAAATTTCTGCATAGGATTGTAGGGCTCTGCTAATAAAATGCATTTATGCAAAAAAAAGTGTTTGCGAAAAAGTGGTCTATTCGTCCTTATTCGCATGAACTATTCAATTAACGAAAAAGAAAACAAGAATTACTATTTTCATTTTCTTAAAACCAAAAATTTTAATAACGTGGGTTTGTAACTTGGATAATAATTCACCTCGTGGTGAATAAAACCGTTTTTCACCAGCTGGTGAATAAAAAGTAACATAAATATTTTTCAACAAAAAAAAATTTTTTTTTTTCATAAATTTTTTTGTTTATCATTTTTTTTTTTTTTCATCAATTTTTTTTATCAGTTTTTCATTGACTTCTTTTTCATCAAATTTTTTTTTTTTCATAATTTTTTTTTTTTTTTCATCAATTTTTTTTTTTTTTTTCATAAAATATTTTTTTTGTCAAATTTTTTTTTTCATAAAATTTTTTATTCTCATCATATTTTTTTCATTATTTTTTATCAATTTATTGTTTTTTTTTTTCATAAAATTTTTTTCATCAATTTTTTTTTTATCAAATTTTTTTATTCATCAAATTTTTTTTTATCAAGTTTTTTTTTATCAATTTTTTTTTCATCAAACTTTTTTTTTCATTAATTTTTTTGTTTATAATTTTTTTTGCACCAATTTTTTTTCCATTATTTTTTTTTATCATTTTTTTTTTCATCCAAATTTTTTTTTTCATAACTATTTTTTTTAACATATTTTTTTCATAAAATTTTTTTATCAAATTTTTTATTATCAATTTTTTTCTCACCAAAAAATTTTTTTTCTTACTTTTTTTTCATCAATTTTTTTTTTTAAATCAAAAAATTTTTCTTTTTATCAAAAAAATTCATCAATAACTTTTTTTCAGCAAAATTTTTTTTCAACAAAAATTTTGGGTTCACTAAAACCCCAACGGGGTCCGAACCCATGGGTCCAGGGTCTAGACCCAATCTATTTCTAAAATGTGAAGTATAATTTTTCCCATTTTCAAGTTAAAATTGGCTTAAAACGAAATAACTTCGTTTTCCTTATTTCTGGGAAAATTATGAACTAAAACCAAGAAAAAAAATCTTTGGAGCCAATTCATTCCCTCTTTTCTCAAAATTGAGTTAATTTTCCCAGATTTTAGTTCACTTTTTTTTTGAGTGTGCTATAAAACCATAAAGGTTTGTAACTTTGACTTGTAATTTAGATAATAATTCACCTGCTGGGGAATAAAACCGTTTTTCACCAGCTGGTGAATAAACGGTAACTTAATTATTTTTCAACATTTTTTTTCATCAATTTTTTTTTTCATAAATTTTTTTTTTCATATTTTTTTTCATAATTTTTTTTTTTTTATAAATTTTTTTCAAATTTTTTATAACATTAAATTTTTGTTTTTTTTATAATTTTTTTCATAATTTTTTTTTTTTTCATCAAATTTTATTTTTCATAATTTTTTTTATCAATTTTTTTATTACTTAATTTTTTTTTTCAAATTTTTTATTACATTCAATTGTTGTTTTCATAATTTTTTTCATCATTTTTTTTCGTAAATCAAATTTAATTTTTCATATTATTTTTCTTTTTATCAATTTTTTTTTTCATCAATTTTTTATTACATAAATTTTTTTTCATCAATTTTTTGTCATAATTTTTTTTTTTTCATTATTTTTTTTTCCATTTTTTTTTTTTTTTTACATCAAAATTTTTTTTTTCATCAAAACTTTCTTTTTTCATCAATTTTTTTTTTCATCAAAAATGTTTTTTTTTAATTTTTTTTTTTTTTTATTTTTTTTTTTTTTGTGAAATTTTTTTTTTTTCATCAAAAATTTTTTATTATTGTCAAAAACTTTCTTTTTCATCAAAAATATTTTTTTTTTGAGAAACAAAAAATATTTTTGTTCCATTTTTTTTTTACCAAAACTCTTAAGTAATACACTCATTTACCAAATTTACAGATCTCTTGATTTAGGCTGCATCTAGCCTTCCAGACAGATAAACGGATGTATGTAGCTAGAGTGCCTTAAAAATGGATCAATAATATATAAACTTAATGGGGACAGATATTTCAATACGTTTTGCATGGAATGGCAAATGAATATAACATTATGTTTTAAAAAAAAATCTTTGCTTTGGCAAGGACAATTATCATGATTTAATGTTTTGAGTAAGAGTACAAAATTTGCAGGCATTTTTCTGTTGAAAAAGTACTAATAAATATCAGATTTTTGAATCTGTATTAAAATTAAAAATAATTTTTTGATTTGATGGTCAAATCTTTTTATTTATTATATATGGTTTGAATTGAGAAAGGTGTGAAAGAAAAATTTATTTTTCTAAAAATTTAAGACATCCTGGTTCGTTTTTTACTAGTTTCATATAATCCAGTTATTATAATCATCAGAAAAACTTTTAATGTCAAATTTATTCAGTTTAATATTCAATTTTATTCTATATGTGAAAATTATTAACAGATCGCAGCCGCCAAGGATTGAACCCATGAATCTGTAATGTTTTTGCTATTAACTGCCTCTTAGGTACGATCACTCTAGACCGATACGCTAAGTTGGCTGTTATTTATTGTTAATAATTTTTTAGTGATTTCAACCTAGCAGAGAAGTGAAAACAATGGCCTTCGTTTCGTTAAAGCAAAATCGACCAAGTGTTCTCGTGGGAATTGAACCCACGACACTTTGCTAGCACGCTACCAACTAATCTACAGGGATTCTTTATCGTGAAACTATTGTCATAAGAAAAATAATAAAAAGTTTTTATGAGTTGACTACATTTTACTTACAATTAGATTCACTTTTTGTGAAAAAAAAAACTTAAGGGTCAAAGATATTTTTTCATTAAAATCTTAAGTTGAAAAATTTCAAATTCTAAGAAAAAAAATTTTAGATTTTTGAAAGTTTTCGATTTTTTAAGAAGTTTTTTAAAATTGTACTTGTTTTTTGATACCAAATCCTGAAATTTGTGTAATCAAACCCGGGATCCACCCTAAGGGTGGCACCCTTTTATACGCTACTGCTTGTACCCATCTACAATCATTTTTTACCGGGCACTCAAATTTTTTTCAATTCAAATTTAGTTTTACTCTAATGCATGCTTACCTGTTAAATTTACCAAGAATTATGTCCCATATAAATATGACCCTACTCTAAATTTTTCTACCAAACCATCCAGCCAAACAAAGCTAACCATACCATCCATATAGTACATATACCAAACCAACCATTATTATTGTTGATGATGTTCTAGTTTATGTTTTCACTTTACTTCATTCATTGTATCGCATTGTATTGTTGTATGTTTGGTTTTTTGTTTTTATTTCTAAATGCGGTAAAATTGTAGCATAGAGAGAGAGTTTAAGTATAAAATGTTAGAACTTTTTATTTAGGTTTAGGTTGTTTGCTTTTTTTGGTTTTGCTGTTATTTTTTGTTTTAGTGAAAACGTCAAAAAGAGTTTGACCTAACTATGTCTACATATTAGTCTGCCCCTCTAACACCAACCTACCACCACCACCATCACCAGCCATTTGCCATCATCATCATCAGTCGGGCAGCCATTCAGTCAACCAACCAACCATCAAACAGCCAACTCTAACAACCAATTCATAAACGAACGAACACATTAAAAACCTTCAAGTCAAGCTTTAGTTAAGTGTTTTAGTAGTTGTAGTAGTAGTAGTAGTTAACTGAAAAAACATCACATCAGCAACAATACGAAAAAGTTTATAATTATTATGTAGGTGTTGGACAGTTATTTTGGCATGTTTGTGTTAGGTTTAAGGTTATATTCATTAAATATGTAAAGTTTTTTTTTATTTGAGTGTAATTTTGAAAATGAAATTAGTAATTTTGTATATTTTTTTTGTTTATAATTAAAATGAATAATATGTTGATGAAATATTTTAAAAATAATGAGTTACAACAAAGAGGTAAAGGGGTTTAAAATACCTACAATGTGATACCAATCAGGCAGTTATTAATTTTCATCAAATATGGGAAATTATATAAAATTAAACGAGGTAAATTTTAAAAATAAGTTTGGACCGCAGAAAATGTATTTCCAAATTATTTTATCCTGAACAACATATCCAAATTTCATTAAAATTGGAGAATGACACTAGGCGGACTTCCCTTGTAACCTTGGGTTAAACAATAACGGACCACAGTAAAGAATACCTGTTATAGAAGCTGATAACAAAGAAATGTGTGAACGTATTATTGCTCAATGTCTTATACAGTTGAAAACTATGTCCCGACACTGAAGCCCTAGAATCCGTGTTCCTTAAGACTTCAACTGCCATCTTAGAATCATCGCGTCATCTCAAGCTATATCATGAGAATTAGAATACAGCCTGATTGTCACCGGAATAAACTTGTTTTTGAAGTGGCGAAAGAAGCATTGTGGGCAAAAGGAAGCTTATGAAAGACACATCTAATCAGGACCTTTCGACAATCTCTGAGTGGGGCCTTGCTAATAGGGTCAAGTTTAATACACGCAAGACCCAATGCTGTATGTTGACCCACAGAAATTTAGAACCAACAGAGTCATCTGTACATATGTGTGGTATAGGTATCGTGAAATCGGACACTCTCGATGTTCTGGGCGTGAAAATTTAGTGCGATGTCCGTTGGAATAAGCACGTTTTTCAAATGCGAAAGAAGTATTTAAGTGTCTCGGTTTTTTAAACCGGTGTAAGAAGTACATCACCTCATCGCATCTTCTAACTATTTATACCACCCACATCCGACCGAAGATGGAATACAACGTTGTTATATGAATTTGTTGTCGATTGTTCAATTAATCGCACATTGCATTACAGAGAAGGTTCGTTTATCAGTCGTACAAGCCGTGTATGGAATAGTCTCCCCGCAGAGGCATTTCTAGCTTCTTTCAATGAAGATAAATTCAAGTCAAATATCCACAAAACCACTCCCTCTTTCTTCCTCCTCAAACCCTATTTTCCTGATATCAACACAATGCATGAAGCTTCTAAAATGTGCTCAGAGGAGGACGGTAAGATAGTATGGTAGTCACACTTAAACCCTTTAGTTAACATTCCGTAACTGATATCCGTCTTTAAATTAATAATTAAATGTATCAAGGAATTTGTTCCGCGAAAGATCAGCAGGGAAACCAAAAATATGCAGTATCATGTTTTTTCCTGCGCATTGTATTGATAAATGGGTAAGATATTTATCCGCATATTTCTGCATATTTTAGCCTTAAGAGCATATTTTTGCATATTTTAGGTTTAAGATCATATTTTAGCATAAGAGGATATTTTTATAACATTTTTTCAGTTTTTAGACCATTTTTCCACTTTTTAGAGCATTTCTTTGAATTTTTAGAGCATTTTTTTTAAATTTTTTTATAACAACACTTATTTTTAATTTTTATTTGTCATTCCGTGTGTAATACATCGAAATATCGGTCGGGGACCCCACAAAGTATATAATATTGATCCATGATAGAATCTAAAACATTCTAGCGATGTCCGTCCGTCCGTCTATAGAAATAACGATGCAGTCCAAACCAAAAGAGCTAGACCGCTGAAATTGGGCAAGAATATCCCTTACGTTACTGGTAAGGTTAAGTTCGAAGATGAGCTAAATCAGACCAGGAGGAAAAAAGTTCCCCCTTGAAGAACTAAAATCTTGCTTCATATCGGTATATGAAACTATGTTTTTTAAGATCTGAGTGTAGGGTATATTCTGCAACTTTATAGAAAATATTAAGGCACATTTTTTTGTGGAGTATATTAACCCTCTAACTACCCCACATAACGGTATTTTTTAGGTCTATTCTCTAACAATTTGTAAAAAACACCGCAAAAAGGGGCATAATTTTTTTAAGAGCATATTTATATTGTTTTTAGAGCATATTTCCGTTTTCAAGGCCATTTTTAAGCGTATAAATCGTGTTTTTTAGGGCATATTTTTTGTTTCCCTTCTTATCAGAGATGGCAAATGAATTAACCAGCAAGAGTACACGACACATTTTGCATTCTCAAAATTAGAGAGATTTCAAAGCTGCAATAACCGATCTTATATAGTCGCAAAAAAAAAACGACTTTTCGACTTTTTTCAAATTCAATAAAGTCGACTTCTCGATTTTTTTTTTCAAATTCAAATAATTCGATTTTTCGACTTTTCGACTTTTTCCAAATTTTAAAAAGTCGACTTTTCGAGCTTTTTTCGAAGATTTTTTTTATAAAAAAAAATTGTTTTTGACTTGCTGTAAGCATTTAGGTGCTATTTTTTGGTTATTTTTTATTTATCAATGTTGGGTTCCAAAGTAATGAGGGTTAAACAAAGTCAAAGAAATCGAAAAAGTGGAAAAGGTTGAAAAAATCGGAAGCAAAAGTTGACTTTTCGACTTTTTTACAACAAAAAAGTTGATTTCGACTTTTTCACACAAAAAGTCGATTAATCGATTTTTCGACTTTTCTAATGTGGAACCCTAGACCGAACGCTATGTTAAAGTACGTTGCCGTCAAATAACTTTTTACAGAGTTGCATGGATAAAAAGGTGCTGCAAACTATCAAACATTTTATCTTCCATTGCCCGAATCTTACTGGAAATACAAATGCTGCATTGGGATCTAGGCAGCTATATGATTTCTCTGTTTTGTACAATGTCAAAACTTACAAGGAATGTCTTTCACAGGGCATCCACCAGTTGTCCTGAAACATGCACATAGGAAAGAGGGGAGCAAAATAAGAGATACTTGTTTTTGTATAGCTGCCCATTCACACATTTAGTGGGTAAAGGGGAGGGGGAAAAACTGTATTTTTTTGGTTTTGTAGGATTTTTCCCATTTCTTCAAAAGAAACGTTTTATACATATATATAAACGTTTTATACAGATCGAAAGGTTTTTTGAAGACCTATCCAATGGTGTATCAGTCGTATCGGTCCAAAGTCGTCGTCGTTAAGTTCGTTATTGTCAAAAATATATAATCGTTGGGGTAGTTAATATGGAGATGTAGATACGTACGACCGCTAAAATCATACATAATAATTTTTATCAAACTTAAGCTGACCCGTAGTTTTTCGTTTGGCGAAATTCCTGCTAGTTCGGCTTTTATACCTTTTTTTTTTTATACTGTGGCACCCTTTTTAAATTTGAGATTGGGCAGCTACAGAAACAGGTAACTCTTATTTTTTCCCCTCATTCACGTATTCAAGTTTTAGGACAACCAGTGGGTGCCCTGCGAAAGACCTTCCATGTTAGTATCGTGGGAGTTTTAAAGGAACTCAGATTAATTTATCGTCAGAACTGAGTAGGGTAACCCCATATCCTTCCCGTGGTATAAGAATGCAGCCACTTCAAAGCTAAACATTGGTATCCAACTGAACCGATTCATTACAGATTTAAGGGAATAGGTACTGGATTTTGCTAAGAAGTTTATTAATGGTGCTAGTTGCAGTCAAAAATTTGTTTTGACTCCCTCTTTGGCAATAACACCGTCCGACAGCCAATACTAAACATAAACCGGACGATATAAGTCTGAAAATAGAGATCAAATGGAGTAAAATTGCATTTACAGTTTATTTATTTTGTGATTTCATTTCGTGATCCTGTTTCCTTTTAAAAGGACTTCAAAGTTTTGATGAATACATTTTGTAAAATATTTCAGAAATATTTGTAATTGTTCTAGCATGCCAAGATAAAACCTCCTTTTTCCTGATATATTAAAATAATAAAATAGGAAAATTAGGGGAGATCCTGCTCTGTCATCTGCTATCACTAGTGGCATCGTAGGACAAGTATAAATATTAAAAAATTTTTGTTTAATCCTGTAAAACCTTGAAGTCCTTTTAAAAAGAAACAGGATCACAAAATGAAAAACTGTAAATGCAGTTTTACTGCATTAAGTCTCTTTGGTTTAAACGCTTATTATTCAGTTCGTATTTAATGACTTTTTTACATTTTTGTCGGACGGTGTTATTTATGTTTGCGATTCGCCCCAGCTTGGGCGCCAATTGTTTTATTGTAAAATCACAAATTGTTATTGCTGGCTTGAAATGAGTGGCGTACTCTATTTTCAACAGCGGGTTTTGAGTGAATTAAAATTAAAATATTTACTGAGTGTTTGTTTCTAAAAAACAACGCGTTTACTACAAAAACCTAAATATACAAATCACTTAAAATTATTTCATTCACTATTTACCGTTAACCCATTCCATTTATCGTGTCTGGAAATATTTTTTAAATGCTAAACCAATTTTAAACACTTTCTTTTCAAACTGAAACCTTTTTTTAAAGATACAATATAATTATTTTTATCCAAAATCCATTAATTGAAAAAAATATCATAATTATTAATTAAACTAATAAGACATGGTTAAAAATTTGATAAACATCTCAAATGGAAAAAATAAACAATTCATGTTTTTTTTGGAAAAAAAATAATAATAATAAAGTTAAACCACTCAATTCCCTATAACCATCATATGATGAACTCCAATCATAAATAAATATTTTTTTTGGATTCTTTTTTTCTGCATACTACATCTTGTATACAAACAACAATATCTACGTTTATATTTTTCAATCATGCCAATTAACTTTTTAAAATCTTTAAATTGCTTTGATTTGATAATTGGTTTATTTTTGGAAGAAAAAGAAATATTGAAGATAAAAAATATGGATACACGGAAAGAAAAAATTAAAAATGAAATTGGATTAAAGTTGCTGAAAACTATTTTTGGTTGTAACTTTAACAAAATAAGTTGTCACAACTAAGAGTTTAAATACATTTTTGTTTAACCTTAAATTTTTCGGTTGTATCAACTTAAACTTCCGTTGCTGCTATTCAGCTGTGACAACCAAATTTTTTTGTTGTTACAGTTAAAAGCCATTTAAATCAACGGAATTCAGTTGTGACTAACGATATTCAATTGTGTCGATAAATCCTAATCTTAATATTTTTTTTTTTAACTTAATTGATAACTTCTAAAATCCGATATTTTCGTTAATTCGTTTAATAAATTTCTCTCCATGTATTTGAAATCATTTCAGCTGGTATATTGAAAACATTTTAACAAAATAAATACTTTATGTCTGCATATTTTATAAAAATATTTTTTTTTTTTAATTTTTAGTGAAAGAAAATAAATCTCTATGTCATGTTTTTTGAAATGTCATAATTTTTTTCTCTCCATTTCTATTTTGTTTCGTTAACATTTATTTCCATTTTCAGTTAATGGGGGAATGATGCATTTCTTTTTATATGTTTATGAATTAAAAATTTTAAATAGTCTTGAAAATAGTTTTGAAAATTGTTTTTATTATTGTGTGGTATGTTAAAAATTTCTTAGTCTCTTCTTAGCTGCAGTTGAATTTGAAATATGTTTAATTGCTGGCGCCTAATATACTAAAAACATTATTAAATTTATAAAATGTTTATGATACACCTGCATACTAAATTGTATATATTTTAGTTTTTGTTGAAATTTATGATTTTTTATGGTATTTGAAATAAAAAAAAAATTATATAAATTTTTTTCGTTAACGTTACGGTAATGATAGAAAATGATTTAGTAGATGATAGTCTACACTAGATGGGTGGGCAAAATAGATGAGGAGTAGCGATATAATGAGCTTGACAATGATTCAGAAAGGAACAAGGTTGAATTTCTAAGAAATACTACTATTTTTTTAATAAAAAAAATATTATTTATTATAATTAATAAGGCAGCCCCACAAAAAAAGGATTCTGACCCAGAATCCAGCCCAATACATCTTTATGTATTTCGACCATCTGAACTCAAATCTGCCATCGAAAAAAAATCTGTCGTTGAATTTTTCTTTAATCTAACCAGGAAAGTCCTCACGGGGTCATTCCGAATTTCTTTCAAATTTATAAAAAAAATTAATCTAAATAAAATCTTTATTTATTTTGACTTCCTGAACTCGATGCTGCCATCAGAATGGAATTCTCTCATTTAGTTTTCTTGAAATCTTATATGGAAAGTCTGCAAAGTAAAACTACCAGGGTTCTTTAAAATTTATTCACAAGATGGAGGAAAAAAATTTAAGATCAACCTGTCTGAGCGAAAAAATAAAATTCAGGAGGATTTTTATCTCTATTATTAAAGAAATCTAAATGGTCATTAATGAAATCTGGAATGGTCACTTTGTGGATCTTCCCTGTAAGATTGCAGGAAAACCCAACGATAGATTTATTTTTGAATGACAGATTCAAAATGTAGAAAGCACACTGTAGTCCAAACCAAAAGATCAAAACTGCCGAATATGTCTTGTGTTTAAATTTTTATTCTTGCCCAAAACATTAAATCATGATAATGGTTTGTTACACACGGTCTAGATTAGCAACTTCCACTTCTATCGTACGTCAAAATCGATAGAAAGCACTGTCATTGCTAATGCGGACAGTCTTGTAAATGATGGTATACCATTGATGGTAGAGAGCCTGCTCTACTATAGATTGCTCGCAATCAAGTGTCAAAATGAGTAGTCATTTTTCATTTGACATTCGTTTTCCATAAAAACAAAACAAGACGCTAACAAAAGCGGGAACAAACAATCTGCAACAACAATCTCCAAAAGAAAAATGAAATTGCTTACTATCAATTTTGGCGTTTCTAAACGTCAAAAGTGACGTTGAATTGCCTTCGTGATAGAAGTGGTGGTTGCTAATCTAGAACGTGTGTTAAAGATTTAGGTGTTCTTGCCAAAACAAAGTTTTTTTGTAGAAACAATAATTTTATATAAATTTTTTATTCCATGTAAATCGAATTAAAATATCGGTCGAGGACCCCATTAAATTCATATATTATTAATCCATTTCTAATTCTCTCTAAATACATACCATTTGTTCATGTCTGTGAAAAGCAAGATGAAGTCTAATCCAAAAGAGCTGTAAATTTGGTTAGTGAGTGTATTACTTAAGTGAAAAACGGTATATTTACATTTAGGAGTGTATAAAAGATTCGGCACAGAAGAATTTACACTCTCACTTGATTTTGAACATTTGTTAAACAAATGGAACATTATTATGTCAGAATTTAAAACTTGGAAAATAAGTAGTTTTGGTGAAGAAAAAATTAAGAAAAAATGTTTAAAAAAAAATCAAAATTTTGATGAAAAAAAATTTTTTGAAATGAAAAAAAATTTTGGTGAAAAAAATTGATATAAAAAAAATTTTGAAAAAAAAGTTTCTAAAAAAAATTTTTGATAAAAAAAAATTTGTAAAAAATTAAATAAAAAAATTGTATATCACAAAAAATTTTGTGATAAAAAAATTGGTGAAAAAAATGTTTGATGCAAATAAAGGTTCTGATGAAGAAAAAAATTGTTGATAAAAAAAAAGTTTTTTTATAAAAAAAAAATGTTTTTGATAAAAAAAATTATGTAAAAAAAAATTTTTTGATGAAAAAAAATTCTTAAGAAAACAAAAAATTTTGATGAAAAAAAAAATTTATAAAGAAAAAATTGATGAAAAAAATGGATGGGAAAAAAATTTTTAAATAAAGCTTTTGATGAAAGAAAATTGTTGATGAAAGAAAAAGTTCATTATGAAAAAAAAGTTTTTTATGCAAAAAAAATTAGTTTTCATAAAAAAAAAAATTAGTTTTGATAAAAAAATTTGGGAGCACCTTCCCATCCCGATATATATATACCAAATTTTTCATTTATTTAACAAAAATACAAAAAAACTTGTAATAAAAGTGTATTTTTCAGATGTTGGTTCAGTTTTTCAAGGGGGAACTTTTTTTGTCCATTTACGAACTTAACCTGCCTGTGACCATAAGACATATTTAAGCCAAATTGCAGGAGGCTAGCTCTTTTATTTTGGACTGCATCGTGGCAGCTACAGACAGACGGACATTCACAGAATGTCTTAGAATCGATTATGGATCAATAATATATATGTATACTTTATGGGGTCCCAGACCGATATTTCGATGCGTTACAAAAGGAAAGACAAAGTGAGTTTACCCTCATTCTGTGGTTGGAGGGTATAAAAATTGATGAAAAAAATTAATGAGAAAAAATTTTTGTTGAAAAATAATTATTAAAAATAGTTTATCATGTTAAAAAAAAATTACCAGCTGGTGAGGTGAATTTTTATACGCTCCAACCACAGGGGGTATACTCATTTTGTCATTCCGTGTGTAACGCATCGAAATATCGGTCTAGGACCCCATAAAGTATATATTTTATTGATCAGTGATCGATTCTAAGGCATTCTAGCGATGTCCGTCCGTCTGTAGAGGACACGATACAGTCCAAAATAAAAGAGCTGGACTTCCAAAGTTTGGCACGAATATGTCTTATACTCCTAGGCAGGTTAAGTTCGGAAATGGGCAAAATCGGACCAAGGGGAAAAAGTTCCCCCTTGGAGAACTAAACCAACCTAAGAAAAACCGCATTTTTTGCGGGGTTTTTTGTACTTTTGTTAAGCAAATGCAACATTCTTATCTCAGAAGAAGTTCAAAATCGCAAGGGGAAGGTGCCCCCTAACGTATTATGGGTACCAGGACACAACGCAGTACAGGGAAATGAAAAGGCAGATGAACTCGCTAAACTTGGAGCTGATGGTTTAGGTACCATGGTGCCAGTTTTACCACCCCTTCAACACTATAAACTTAAACGGAATTCCATCAATGTTGCAAAGGCAAACAGGAGGTGGAGAGAACTGACAACATGCAAAATCAGCAGAACTTTGTGGCCAACTTATGATCAAGGGAAAACTAAATATCTACTATCACTTACGAGAAGGGAATGCCGAGCTCTGACTGGGATAATAACTGGTCATTGTCTTATCGGCATCCATGCCAAGAATATTGGACTTACGTCAGACGCTAGTTGTAAAAGATGCGCTTCACCAGGAGTAGATGAAACGATGGAACACATACTTTGTCACTGTCCAGCTGTGGCAAGGAGTCGCCGATCCATTACCGGTCAGATAAGTTTCGGTACTTTGGAGGATATAACGCAAATGGATCTTATGATATTGAAAAGATTCGCAATGACTTTGAACGTGTTTAACTTGCACCGCTAGCGGAAAAGGTTTTGTGGTACCGCTATCGACCAAGAGGGCTAACCTAACCTTTTTTCATCAATACTTTTTTCCATCAGTATTTTTTTTTCATCAATATTTTTTTCATCAATATTTTTTCTCATCAATATTTTTTTTCATCAATATTTTTTTTTTTTTTCATCAACATTTTTTTTTCATCAAAAATTTTTTTTATCAATATATTTTTTTTCATAATTTTTTTTTTCATACACATTTTGTTCAATAATTTTTTTTCAAATTCTTGTTTCTTTTTTTTTGTTTTTATCAAAATATTTTTTTATCAATAATCTTTTTTCATTAAAAACTTTTTTTATCGACAAACACAGACAAACAGATAGATAGATGGATTTCACTTGAATGTCTTAGAAACCTTTACGGATCAATTATCAAACAGATAGATGGATATCAATTGAATGTCTTAGAAACCTTTACAGATCAAAAATATCTAAACATAATGGGGTCCTCGTTCGAACGAGATTTATCCTCAGATGTGAATAGGGCCTTAGCTTATATAGAAAAATGAGGTGGCAACCTGCGTCACTTATAATATAATGGCCTATTTACTTCTGAGGTGAAATCTCGTTCGAACGAGATTTCGATCATATCGTCGGTGCGCCAACCAGAACTGGTATGTGTATTTTAAAATTTTTTGACGAGTCTTTAATAACAGCTAAATTTTGGTATTTTGCGCTGTTTTTTTTTAATTTAAATTAATATAAATAGAAAATTTGCAATATTATTTAAATATTTATGAAAGAAATATTGTATTTAAGCACTGCGAAAGGTAAAAATAAAGCTGATTTGTAAGCATCTCCAAAAAGTTTTGAAAAACACATACCAGTTCTGGTTGGCGCACCGAAGATATGCTCCGTATCATTTTATACACTGCCATATGATCGAAATTTCTATAAAAGCTTTCTTTAGTTAGACCCATTGTGTTTTAAGTAATGTTTTAAATTAATACTTATTTTCTCTAAGAACTGCTAAACGTTAAATATGTTTTGTCAACCAGTGTATTGCTAATTTATTTGTAATAAAAATTCCCTATACATCCATTATAGAAATTTTATAAATTTTTTTGTTTAAGTTATTATATAAACATTATTTATTATTTGTTTATTTTAGTTTATAAACTGTTCATTATTTAAAACAAAAAAAAAATATTTTACATATTTTTGGTAAATTAAATCCACCTGTTTTTCACACTCCATTGGATCTTTTGATTTTATTTAAATATTTTTTTTTTGTTAATTTTCAAATATTATTTATTACAATGGACTGGCGCCAAAAACTGTTCTTTTGATATGTCTCTCATTTTTATTATATCAAATAAATAAAATGGACAAAACCAAAACAAATTAAAATATATTAATAATATAAATATTTCTATTATAGAAATAAAAAAAAAAAAAACACCATACGACCAAATATTCTTAATAATACTATAGTATACAAAGGGCTGAGGACCCCTGGTGGTAAAATTTTTTTAATGTCTCATCACCAGAAAAACCTCAAAACAAAAACATAAAAATGGTGAAAAAATGTCATAATGACACCAACACACAAAACCATAAAAATATAAATTAAAAAAAAAAAAATATTTTTTAAATATTTTCCAATTGAAAAAAAAAAACTACAAATTAAAAAAATAACACTTTCATCTGTTTGTATGTGTTTGTGTTGAAATCCAATTAATAAACACAATTTCCATATTTTAAAATTCAAATAAATTATCAAAAACAAGTAAAAAAATTATAATTGGATAATATCGAACATATAATACACTACACCAGTGTTTAGCGGATAAAGGATCTCGAGCCCAAACATTGCCCGGTTAGATATAACATATCTTTCATTAGATCTTTAGTAAGTGTCAAACACACACATAAGAACCAAATTTGAGTGAATTAGGATTTTATATGCTGCCACTAATAGACCGATTTAATCAAATATCGGGAGAAATTTTTGTGTGGATTTTAAGTCTAAGAATTATCCAATTAATATCAAATTTTATTAGGTAACCAAAGTACTCCACAAACAAAATTTTAATGTAATATTTCCTACTCGATTAAAATTTTTTATATATATTCTTATATGTCGCATCTGATCCGAAGTTCGAAACATCAGTTTTGATCCGAGTAAGATCAGTACTGATCCGAGATTAGATTAACCCATTTTTCGGATGAAATTGTTTCTGTCCGATTAAAACTGATCTAATCTTAGCGATCAATTTTTCGGATCAGTACTGATTTAAAATTTTTGCTCATGTAATTTTATTAAATTTTTGATGTTTCGGTCATGAGATGGTTAAGTTTCAAATTTGAAGTCAATTGATTGAAAATTGCGATTTGCATCGTGTTTAAACCCGACTCCAAAAGTTATTCTGAGTCGATTGGTGAACTTTAAGATGGGCCCAGCCCAAAAGCTCGGGTAGTCACAAACATCAGCACAAACTAACATACTCCGTAACAAAAAATTGTGTAGGGTATAAAAATAAAATAGAGTAAATAAAATATACAAAAAAAAATATTTTGTACTAATAACAATAGATGAATGAGTTTATTTAGTATCAAATAAACCAACCGATTACATTTTAATTTTCAGATTTAGTTTTTTTTATTTACACACACAGCGAGAGTTAGAAGGTGTATTTGATTTCAAAACATTTTAATTTAATTTATTTGTGCATACAAATTGCTTCACGGCATGAGACAAATAAATCAATATTTTTTTAATAAAGATACAATTTTATTGAATTTCTTTTTTTTTTGTATCAACACGATTGTGTTACAAATTATTTAGAAAGGGAATGACAAATTATATTGAAATAAACAAAAAAAAAAACTTAAATAAATTTTTAAAAAGTTTTGTTTTAAATTTTTGTTATATAAATTTTGTTTATTGATAAATTTTAAATTTTCTGGAGAAAACTGAGTGCTCTTTACCGATAAGTAAACAGTTTATCATGCTCGAGACCGATTGGATTTATCTTTCGTTAGATCTTTAATAAGTGTCAAAAGCTCACAAAAACCAAATTTAAATGAAATAGGGTTTTTTTATTTGTTGCCAATAGACCGGTTTAACTAAATATCGGGCAAAATTTTTATATGGATCCTGAGTCCAAAAGTCGATATATCGACAGCTATAATATTTGCTTTCGAAAATTTTCTTGATATGATATATTGATATTTCTTCAAATAATTTACTGTTAAAACTTTCTTCAAAAAATTTTCTTTTAACGATATTTCGATTATTTTAAACTTTTCTTTAGAAAATCGATATTTTTATATATTTTCATAGAGTATTTTCTCTTATCGATTACTTTAGAATTTTCTATAGAAAATTTTCTGTTTCCGATATATCGATAACTTTAAAATTTTCTGTTATTGTTACATCAAGAACTTTAATACATCGACCACCTTACAATTTTCTTTAGAAAATTTTCTGTTATCGATATATCGATTATATCCTTATCCTGTTATCGATACTTTGGAGCTCGGCAAACCAGAACGGCATCGAAAAAGACATCAAAAGATGAAAATACGGTTGGATTGGCCACAAACTAAGAAAAGATTCTGAAGAAATTGCTCATACAGCTTTATGAGCGACCGAAAATGACTTGGAGGAGAACGATTTCGAATGAGACGAACAAAACATTTGACCAGCTTCGGTACATAGCCAGAAAAAGAGATGAATGGAAACTTTTAGTGAATAGACTAAGTTCTTAATTTTATTTATAATATTTCAAACATAAATAATAATAATAATAATATTGATAAAGCTTTAAAAATGTCTTTAGAAAATTTTCTGTTCGATTTTTCGATAACCTTTATATTTTTAAAAGAAAATTTTCATTTAAATATATAACTTTAAAATTATCTTAAGAATATTTTCTGTTATCGATGTATCGATAACTTCAATATTTTTAAAAGAAAATTTTCTGTTATCAGAACTGTTATACATATGAAATTTTCTGTTGTCGGTACATAGATATAAAAAAAGTTTAAGTTTTTTGATAACTAAAACCTGCTTTTAGATTAATATAAAGTTATCGAAATTTTCTATGTGTTAATATATGTACAGATAACAGAAAATTGTTCATAGAAAGTTTGTAAGTTTTCGATAAAAGAAAAATTTCTTTAAAACATTTTAAAGTTATCGATTCATCAATAACAGAAAATGTTCTCTAGAAAATTTAAAAGTTATCGATATATCAATAGCAGAAAATTTTCAAAAAAAAAAATTTAAAGCTATCGATACATCGATATCGAAAAGCAGAAAATTTTCTAAAGAAAATTTCTTAATAAAAAGTAATCGTGAACATTTTTAGGTCGTGGATAATGTCAAAATGTTCAATAGAAAAATTGAAAGTTATCGATATGTTCATAATAGAAAAATTTCTATCGAAATTTTTAAAGTTATCGATATATCGAAATCAGAAAACTTTTTATTAAAAGTTTTAAAAATATCGATATACCGATAACATATGATTTTCTATTAAAAATTTGGTAAGGAAAACTTTCAAGCTATCGGTATGTCGATAGCAGAAAATGTTCTAAAGAAAATTTTAAGGATATCGATATATCGATAAAAATTTTAAAAATTATCTAAAAAATAAATAGATAACTTAAACTTTTTTACAGAAAATTCTTTATCGATATATCGAAAAAAAATACATATTTTCTTAAGAAAATTTTATAGGTGTATTGACAGCAGAAAACTTTATTTTGAAAATATTAAAGTTACCGATATATCGATAACTGAAAATTTTCTAAAGAAATTTTTAAATAATTTCTGAAATCAATAAATTTTCTATAATTAAAAAATTTCCTTGTTAATTATTGACGTTATCAATACATCGATAACAGTAAATTTTCTCAAGAAATTTTCTGTTACAAATAAATTTTCTTTAATCGATAAATTTTCTATTAAAATTTTGTTTGAAAAGCATGCATCAGCAACAGAAAATTTATCCACAACAGACAATTTCTAAAGAAAATTGTTAAGAGGTCGATATATTAAAAATATTGATTTATCGATTACAGAAAATTTGACAGCTATCCATAAATTAATAACAGAAAATTTTTTATATACAATTTGAAAGTTATCGATATATTTATACCTAAAAATTTTCTATAGAAAATTTTAAAGTTTTTTTTTAATTTATCGATATATCGATAAAATACACTTTTCTATGGAAAACCTTAACGTATTCAATATTACGACTAGATAAAAACTTCTAAAGAAAATTTTAAAGCTATCGATAGCAGAAAATGTTCTTTAGAATACTTAAAAGCTGTCGATGTATTTTCTGTTATCGATATAACCTTAAAATTTATCGATAATGTCGATAACTTTAAATTTTTAAAAAATTGTTGGTTATCGATAACTTTAAAATTGTCTGTAGAAAAATTTTTGTTACTAATATAACGATTAATTTAAAATTTTTTATAAAAAATTTTCTGTTATCAATATATCGATAACTTTAAAATTTTCTATCATCGATGTATCGATAACTTTAAAATTTTCTATAATCGATGTTTTGACATCTTTAAAATTTTCTAGAAAAATTTTTATGTTATGTTTGTATCTTTAACTTTGAAATTGTTCAAAGAAATTTTTCTGTTATCGATAACACTGCGGAACACTAAAAAATAAACAAGAGTAACGACCATCATTTCTATATATTTCGGACATGCTGATTCGAATGGCGTACCCCGTTTTTCGATGTATGGTACAGTTTTCTTGCATACTGTCGTTAAAAATTTGCTGATTTTGATCCAGTTTTTTAACAAAAAAATTTGCAAAGTGAATGATCAATAAATTTTATGGAACAGAAAACAAAGATATGACTTCTAGCAATATTTCTTATGCAAATTTGGTTTAAAGCTTTTCATCTTAAGCCCTTAAATCCGCGAATTTCTTAATTTTTTTAAGGTTTTCGCGAAATTAACAGCCAAATTGATGTTTGATAAAAAAACTTGCTTTTAGTGAATCAAAAAGGCATCCTTAACAATACGAATAGTGGACAAAAACAGCTATGTTACGTAGACCATCATGATAAAAATTGCGAAAAACCGTTTTTTTTATATGGCAGCATCTTTTTAGGAGATGATTTGAGTCTTCATCTTTTAGTATATAATGTGGGAACCTAAAATAATGAACTGACCAAAAATTTGGCCAAAAAAGTTTTCATTTGCAAAAGTTACCTTAACAAAAACTATTATTTCAGTGTTTGCCATAGGTTGTAAGTGGCTGCTGACGTTTTACGTCAACACACGTAGACTCTGAGGTCCATTGTGATAATTGTTTGCCATACAATAATTATAGTTTTTGTTAGGATAACTTTTGCAAATGAAAACTTTTTTAAAAAAAATTTTGGGTCAGTTCATTGTATACTAAACACATTATATACTAAAAGATGAAGCCTCAAATCATCTAATAAAGTGATGCTGCCATATAAAAAAAAAACGGTTTTTCACGGTTTTCATCGTGATGGTCCATATAACATAAATGTTTTTTGTCCACTTTTGCCCTATTGATCCACAAAATGCAAGTTTTTAATCAGAGACCAATTTAGTGGTTAAATTCGCGAAAACTTAAAAAAATTACGAAATCCGCGAAATAAAGCGCTTAAGATGAAAAACTTTAAACCAAATTTACATTAGAAATATTGCTACAATTTATATCTTTGTTTTCCATGCCATAAAATTTAAAAATCATTAGCTTTGGAAATTTTTTTGTTAAAAAAGCAGCTTAAAATCAGACAATCTTTTATGACATTTTGCAAGAAAACTGTACCATACATCGAAAAACGGAGTACGCCATTCGATTCAGCATGCTCGAAATATATAGAAATGTTAGTCGTACCTCTTGTTTTTTAAAATAGTGGTTAGTTTTGTCACGCAGTGTAACTTACAATCTTTCAACAGAAAATTTCCTTCAATCAATATATCGCTCATTTACTTGTATAGTGTCATAACTCAAAAATGTGATTTTTGAGTTAATAATGCAGCATTTTTCGTTATATCATGCTTTATATTGTGTCAAAAATTCGTGTTTATATCTATAAAACTCATCATTTGAGAAGAAAATACGTAATTATTACATTTTCTATGTACCGGCCATTTTCAATGAACAACCAGTTTCAGAAATATTGCTACAATTTATATCTTTGTTTTCCATGCCATAAAATTTAAAAATCATTAGCTTTGGAAATTTTTTTGTTAAAAAAGCAGCTGAAAATCAGACAATCTTTTATGACATTTTGCAAGAAAACTGTACCATACATCGAAAAACGGAGTACGCCATTCGATTCAGCATGCTCGAAATATATAGAAATGTTAGTCGTACCTCTTGTTTTTTAAAATAGTGGTTAGTTTTGTCACGCAGTGTAACTTACAATCTTTCAACAGAAAATTTCCTTCAATCAATATATCGCTCATTTACTTGTATAGTGTCATAACTCAAAAATGTGATTTTTGAGTTAATAATGCAGCATTTTTCGTTATATCATGCTTTATATTGTGTCAAAAATTCGTGTTTATATCTATAAAACTCATCATTTGAGAAGAAAATACGTAATTATTACATTTTCTATGTACCGGCCATTTTCAATGAACAACCAGTTTCAATTGTAAACTTTAAACGCGTTTTCTGCAAAATGAAATATTTTGAGTTATGACACTATACAAGTAAATGAGCGATATGATAACTTAGAAATTTTCTTTTCTGTTATTAATATATTGATGACTTTAAAATATTCTATCAACCAATTTAAGTTATCGATACCCTAGTAAAAATGGGTTTGTATATATCCATGTATAAATTGATACAAATATATCTAATTTTACAAAAAATTATCTAATAATACAAAATTATATAAAAAGTTTCTCAGATAAGACCAAAATTCGTATCAAATTTTATAAAATTTTATCGGGAGTTATATCAAATTTTATATAATTTGATACGAAATTTGGTCATATCTGATTGATTTTTTATATAATTAAATATAATAAGATCTCAGTATGTATAAAATGATATATTTGTATAAATTTATACATGGCTATATACGAAATGATTTTTACTAGCCCGAGTAAAAAAGAGTTATATATAGCCGTGACAAATTAGATCCCAAAAATGGTGGATACTATTGTTTCAAATATTATCTTCGGTTATCCTACAAGATCTGAACAGATAGTGTTATATATAATATGATACGTAAAATGGGTCTATCTGATTTTATCAGTTTGATCCGGACTGATACAATATTAAATAAATTGAGACTATAAGACATAAATATATATGGTTAGATATTGCTCTACATAAAGAACATATTTTTGTATATAACATTACATAAAGTTCATATGAATATATATAATGTTATCCAACTTATATGACGTTATAAGGACCAATATATGATCAATTATAATGGTTTTAAATTATATTTAATTGTATCAGTTTTCTCCAACTGATATAATTATATAGACCCAATTCACATATCACATTATATATAAGGTTATCCCGCTAGATCGTAAAATATACGCGTAGATACTTATTAAAGTAATTGTATCCGCCATATTTGGGATATAATTAGTCATGAACTTTTTTTCTTTTTTTACTAGGGAGGGTAACTTTAAAATTTTCTATGGAAAATCGATGTATCGATATCAGAAAATTCCATAAAGAAAATATGAAAGTGCACTTATTTCTTAATTTTCTAGAGTACATTTTCTTTTATCCAAAATTTTTTAAAAAGTTTTTCTGTTATCGATAACTTAAAAACTTTGCACGGAAAATTTCCTGTTATCAAAATATGATCGTTTCGGAATTTTTGATAAAACTTTTATGTTATTGATAACTTTAAAATATTAGATAAACAATTATTAGTTATCGAAAACCTTAATATTTTCTTTTTAAATGTCGATAAATTGGTAACAGAAAATTTCGTATAAAAATTTTTAAAATTAATTTTCAGTTATCATTTTAACTTTAAAATTTTGTGTAGAAACAGGAAACATTTTGTGGTATCAATATACTGATGTCTAGGGATGAGATTTCCATGCAAATGCATGTTTTTTTGTCGAAAGACTAAAAACGATATCGACCAACTATCGAATCAAGAAATTTGCGTTAAAATGGCATCGATTTGTTTTTGCATATTTTTGCATATTTTGGTGAAAATGCATATTTTGATTTTAAATGCATTTTTTGTGCATATTTCAAACTTTTAAGTGCATATTTTTGCACATTTTGACATAAATTAGCAAAAACACAAATTGAAATTAATTTTTTTCAAAAATTTTGTGTAGAAACAGGAAAGATTTTGTGGTATCAATATACTGATGACTAGGGATGATATTTCCATGTAAATGCATGTTTTTTGTCGAAAGACTAACAACGATATCGACCAACTATCGACTCAAGAAATTTGCGTTAAAATGGAATCGATTTGTTTTTGCATATTTTTGCATATTTTGGTGAAAATGCATATTTTGATTCTAAATGCATTTTTTGTGCATATTTCAAACTTTTAAGTGCATATTTTTGCACATTTTGACATAAATTAGCAAAAACACAAATTGAAATTTTTTTTTTTTTCAAAATTTTTAAATTTGAAAAATTTATTTTCAAAATAAGAAAAATTATTTTTTTCTTCTTAATTTTTTTTATAGATTTTCTTAATTTCTAAAAAATCTTGCTTGTATAAAGTTTTAAATGTTACTTTTTAAACCTGGCGTTATTTTTTGCTTTTTGAGAAGTTTTTCCTATGAAAACAAGATTTTTATTGTACACATTGTATTTTTTAGTGCATATTTTATGGGTCTTTAGTGCATATTTTAAATTTTCTAGCGCAAATTTTAGGCGCATATTTTAGATTTTTTAGTGCATGAAAATCTCATCCCTACTGATGTCTATACACAATGTTCTGCACAGAAAAAAATATGGAGGAATCAAATTTGAGTAATCACTTGTTTAAATTTAATAACAAAAATTGAGTAATTTTTTAATTGATGCAATTAAAAATTTACTTAAAAATTTTAAAACCAATTTAAGTAAATAATTTAATAAAAATTTAATAGTTTTTTTATTTTTTTTTAAATTCTCATAGTTTTTTGAATTCTCGTTTAGTTTATAGTTTTTGGTGTATGTATATGAAAGTTTGTAATCGCCTTTATAAAATGTTCCTATGTTTTCGAGACATTAATATGTTTGGTAAAGTTTGAAAAAACATTTTTTTTTTTTTTTTTTGAAAAAAAATTTAAAACTTTTTTAAACTGTTATAAAAAATAATTAGATAAATTTTGAGTAAATTTTTAATTGTGCCAATTAAAAATTTACTCAAATTTTTGTTTAAGCATTTAATAAATTTTTATTAAAAATTTACTCAATACTATTAAATCGTTCACTGGTGCAAAATTGAGTAATTTTTTACTCAATAGTAAAAATTTACTCAAATATTTTTTTATTTTTTTCTGTGCAGGTAAAGTAGTTTTTATTCAGTGATCAAATAATTTTTCCAACTACCCAAACAAACAGTGAAATTTTTTAAGTACAGAAAAAAAAATCCACATTTTTTAACCTCCAATTTTTTTGACCTCCAATTTTTTGTAAAATTACGCGACGTAACTTGATTCAGTTTAGACGCTAAAGAACACAAATAGAACAATTTATTAGACGATAAAAGTTGCTCCACAGCTGTTATGGTTCGCCAAATTCTTTTAAAAAGTTTATTTTACATACTTAAAACAACCTGCCATCAAAGGTTACAGCAAATTTTTATTAATTTGATAGTTTTTTCTATTTGATGTTTAATTGATTGACCAACTAATTTAAATTTATTAAAAAACTAAAAAACAAAAACACAACAATATTAATTATTTTAGTGGCATATTTTTTGTTTGATTTAATATAATTAAGTTGTAGGAAGTTTATCTTAACATAATTTAATCAACCTCAAAGTACCACAAAAAAATTCCGAAAAAAAACAATAAAAAGAAAAAACATTCGTATTTGTCACTTTTTGACATAAAACTTATAAATAATCTAAGAAAAAAAGCTATGTTTTTTTTTGGGTTTTATGAAGAATGAATGTGGATGATGAGATGATATGTTAAAAGCATCTTCGTATTATATTTTTTTTTTTTGGTTGCTAAAGATTAACCCTATGTTAACTCAGGAAAGATGTCATTTATCATAATGTTACAAAGTATAAAACATTTTTTTTTATATAAAACTCAAGTAAGGCTGGAGAAAAAAAAAGACCGCAAATGTTAAAGATAGTGATGATGACATTTTAAGAGGTTTTTTTTTAAATAAAATTTTATAATTCAATTACTTAATTTGGCCTACACAATAAATATATTAATTTGTTAAGATTTTGAAAAATCATTATGGAAAATATAAAGTTTTTTAATTAAAATTAGATTCCAAATATGGAAAATTATTTTAAGATTTGTATACTCTAAGCCTTAACAAAAATTGATTATAGAACATTGAGTATTGTTTTTTTTTGAAATTTTTTGTTATCAATATTTCTATAATAAAATTATAAGTTATCGATAACTAAAAATTGTTTATAGAATTTGTAAAAGTTATAGATATATCGATAACATAAAAGTTTTAATAGAAAATTGCAAAGTTTTCATTATTGAGAACAGGAAATTTTCTGTAGAAAGTTTTTAAGTTACACCGTCTGATAGCCAATATTAAACACGAACCAGATGATATACGTATAAATGAAAAGATCAGATGAAGTAAAACTGCATTTACAGTTTTTTATTTCGTGATCCTGTTTCCTTATAAGAGGACTTAAAATTTTTAAAGGATAACATTTTCTAAAATATTTTTTAATTATTTGTTCTTGTCTTATAATGATGTCACTATTGATTGCAAATGCAAATCTTCGCTAATTTTTCCATTTATTTATTTTGCCTTCCTGATATGGCAATAATGTCCTTCCAAAAATGTATAAAAAAATGTTGTTAAATATTTTTTAAGTTCCAGACAAATCGGTTTATAAGGGTTTAAGCACTATCCTTGTATGGCAGTTATTTTATCAGATAAGTTTGAAGATTAATTTGGTAAAAATATCGATTTTCGATTTAAATTTGCCTCATCGATTAGCATTATCTTTAAATTTTTATAGTCTTAACATGTGCTTTCTTTAGTTTGATTATGAACATTTTTATTATGCTTAAATTGTGTCTTGAAAACTTTAGTTTTTATGACCTTTTTTGCAAAATAAGTATAAAAAGGACTTCATATTGTATGCAAAAATTATTACCATAAACAAATACAAACATAATAACAAATACAATTTTTATTACATTATCCTCCACTAAAAAAGCGCTCCACTTTTGAGAGTGTGTAAAAGCAGGGAGTCCAAAACCTTCTTATGTAGTGAATGATAAAACAACTAGATTTATCATAGCTACACTTAAAATAATTACTCTGTTAAAAACTCTGTAAAATGACTGTAATCTCAATTCGACAGACATTTGACAAAGTTATCTGTCGAAATACAGATTTAAAGAATATTCATACTTTGTATTTTCTTGTAACCTAAAAACAAAATTTTACCTGTAATTTTACTTTTTACTTTTTAATCTCTATTTTACAGATAATAAACAGAGTTTTTTGTTAAAATACAGATTTTATAAAAATACTTGTGTTTTTTTCTCGTAACCAAAATACAAAATTTCAACTGTAATTTTACTTATTGTTCTGTAATAATAAAACCTGGTAAATTTTACGAGGATGTCGTGTAAAATTGGAGGTATTCGTAAAAAAACTTTCATAAAAATAAAAAAAGTAAATTTACAATTTGCAAGCATTAAATCGGGCAAATTTACGCGATGGCATTTTCCAATTGTCAACACTACTTGCACATTACGAAAAGATAAATTGATCAGAAATCAAATAGTAAATAAAATAGTCAAATTCTGGTCGCTTTTATCGATATTTTACAGATAATTCTGTAAATTTACAGTTTTTTTATCGAAATCATTTTACAGAGTTTTCATCGTAAAATAACCAAAAATCTTGCTGGCTGGAAATCTATGGTATTTTCTGCTGGCTCAGCAGAGTATCTCTGTAATTTAACAGAGTGATTATTTTGAGTGTAGTTTGTAAAATTAGCGAAAAACTTTCGTAAAAGTACTGAAATTTGTAAAAATACTGAAATACTTTTGCCTTATACTTGAGTGATTCTCCCAGACTCAACATCGTAAAAAATAGTGCAAACATACACGCAGAAAAAAACATGATTGCAACAACCATAATGGTGGGGCAACATAGTATGATTGATACCTTTATCATAACATGATTGTATCGATCATATTTTAACCCAATCAAATCTGATTGTAGCCACACAGTTTTTGGAATATGTCGCCCGATATTTATTTAAAGTGGTTTATTGGCTACAAATAGAAGATTATTACTCTCAAATTTGGTTTGTGAGTATTTTCTACACTTATTTAAGATTAGACATAAGGTAGACCCAAACGGTCCATGTTGGGACTTGGGACCCATTTTCCGGGAAACTCTGGTGTAGGGTATTATATGATCTTGTTTTTATTTAAATCCAATTTTTGTTTTAGACATTTTTTAAAAATTCAAAACTTTGATCATAGCTCGAATAAAAGTGTGTTTCATGGTCTAAAAAGGTTCGTGTAGAAGAAATTTTGACAAATATTTTTTTAGTTTACTTGAAATAAAGAAAAAAAAACACCATTTAAAAAAAAAAAAATTTACCGATTTGTTGATCACATAACAAATCAAGAGCTTTGTTATCACCGCTTAAGAATCCCTTTATGTTTTAGTGTATTGTATTGCATGTGTATTAGTATGCTTGTCTTTTTGTATATAATTTGATATCATAAGAGACCATTAAACGTAAACATGCCGCATAATGTTATAATGTTATATTCACACAAATACACTGTTTTTTTCTTTATTTCATCCAATAGTCACATGTGAGTACACTCAGAGAAAAGGCTTTTTCATATTGATGAAAAATTACATCAATATGATGAAGCGGTGTATATAACAAAAATGTTTGAGTCGTTACATATTCATATAAGCAAACGTTATCAAAGTTGTTGTGCGAAATTTTCTTATATCGGTGGCTGAACTAGCTAAGCCGTCGACAATAAATGCTACAACTGGTAGGCCGTGGGTTCTAGTACCAGGCAGAGCGGGGAATTTTTTTAATTTTTTTTATTAATTGCTTTTTTATTTTTTATATATTTATTCAATAGTTTTGTTTATTTTAATATTATTTAAATTATTATAAAAAAATACAAAAGGCTTTTGATGACATTTTTGATGACCAGATGAAGTGTGTCAAAACTTTTTTCTTAAATTTTGTTGACATGTTTCATCATATTGAAGAAAACCTTCATCAATATGATAAAATTTGTAATCAAAATTGATGACAGCAAGTGATGATTCCATATCATCAATATGATGAATCATTTTTCTCCGAGTGTATATAAGTTTCTACATGTTAACGTATGTATGTATTAGTTTTTAGCATACCAACACAAATATTTCAATGTCTTTGTTGTGACTTTATGTGAATATCAGTTTATATTTGAAAGTATATGTAGTCCTACGTGTATGTCTCCCCTCTAAATAAAACAAAGGTGGTAAAAAAAAAAATAATAATGGCCGTATTGTCACGACTTCTTTAATGTTATTTTATCAATATCATAATACAATTGTCTCAAACAAAAACATAAACACATATACTCACATACACTTACATGAGACAATTTTTTGGCAATGCCCCCTAAAAGTGAGGCAAATTTAGTGATTCTTTCAAAAAACGTTTTTTTTTTTTAATCAACGTTAGACCAAAATTTTCTTAATCAAACTAAGAATTTTAAAGTTCATACCACATTAAAATTTTTTTAAAAAATTAAAAACATTAAAAATTCAAATTGATTTTCATAATAAAATTCAACCAAACTTTTTTAATTTATAAATTTGGGAAATATTGAGACCATATTTGGGCAATGTTAGGCATATTTAGTGATTCCCTCAAAAAGCGTTTTTTAAATTTTTTTTTTACAAAAATCAACGGCAGACCTAAATTTTCTTAATCAAATTAAGAATATTAAAGTTAATACAACATAAAAATTTTTTAAAAAAATTTGAAACGTTAAAAATTCAAATTACTTTTCATAAAAAAATTCGACCAAACTTAAATTTTTTTGTTTAAATAAACTGCAACTTTGCCAAATTTTAGGCATACATTTGAGACATATTCGGTTATGACAACGAATATTTTTTCTAAGTCCGACAAAATCATAATTCTCAGTATCAGCGGTTAAACTAATAAGTAAACAATTTGGCATCACCTGCTAATATTTCTAAAACAAACTCAAAACATTTTCTAAATCAACTGCAATTTTGACATATTTAAGGCATAAATTTAAGACATATTTGGTTATAACAACTAATCTACTTTATAAGTCCATCAAAATCATAATTGCCAATTTCAGCGATTTTATTCCAAACCCACCAACTTGCCATCACTTATTTCCCTTTCTCCATAAAAAAGCTTTTCCTTTTACTTTTGAGAGGGTTATTATTGTAACAGTTGTTATATGTGTTGTTATTATTGGGTTATGTTTACGTGTGTATATGTTTATGTTTTTCACGTGTATGCTATACACAGCATTAAACATGTAGTAGTGGTAGTAGTAGTTGGTGTTTTTAACATGTCGTCTGTAGTAACACGTACGAGATCATTATGATGTCGCAAAGGATAATAACGATTTTTGTGCTGTATTTTTTGTTGGTACCCAAAATTTAAGATAAGACAGAAAAGACATTTAAACAGAAAAAAATTGTTGGTATAGCTATTTTCACTGACTTGCAAATGGTTATTGTGTGTTACAGAATAATATATGAAAAGGTTTTGGCGATAGTGAACGAGAGCATTAACATTAAAATATTTGAGGTACTAACAATAAGATAAGAAAAGGTAGAAAATTTATTAAATTATACAAAAAAAAATTATTTTAAAGCAGGTTAAAGTTGCCGGATTTGGTTTTAAATAAATATTTTTAAACTATTTCGAGGATTAATTATGTATTCATCAATTGAATACAAAATGTAAGTCGAATACATCGGCGGGTACAGCTATTGAGTTTGAGGGAGGGGGGGGGGGGGGGGGTTTAAATTACTTCGAGTAAAAAATCATCACTTCACCGTTGTTGTTTGGACCAGAAAAAACAGGGATACTTTTTTTGCAAAAAAATGTAAAAAAAATTAAGACAAAAATTTGTCAGGAGTGATTCTTTTTTTTTTGGAGGGGGGGTTTATAGGGTCAGTGGGGGATTTTCTTAAATCCAATATCAATTTCTTCAAATTTTAAAAATTTAAATTTCTGTTCAATAAATATAAAAAAATACAAAAAAAAAACATGTAAAAAAGTCTATTTTTTTAGAGGTTGGTTTAGTTCTTCAAGGGGGAACTTTTTTTTCCCTGGTCCGATTTGGCCCATTCCCGAACTTAACCTGCCAAGAAACATAGGACATATTTCTTCCAAACTTGAGGGTCTAGGTCCTTTTTTTTTTAAAGAAATAACACTCAGGCAATGCTGCCTATCAATTACTAATGTAACCGTGATGTTTCTTTCGGAAAGGGGATAGAAGAGAGATGAAAGATTAGAAAGATAGAAGGGCTTCAGTATGGCAACACTGTAATTGCGCGTGTTGATAATTTTGAGTACAGTTGTTAGATAGATATTAGTTATAAATAGAAACTAATAAATATCTGAAAAAAATGTTGTTCTGCCTGAGCCGGGAATCGAACCCAGGCTTGTTGGCTAGTAGTCCAACGCGCTAACCACTAAGCCACAGCACCCTCAAACCACTAAGCCACAGCCACTAAGCCACAGCACCCACAGACGGACGGACGGACATCGCTAGAATATCTTAGAATCGATCACTGATCAATAATATATATGAGGCATTCCACACCAAATGTCCAGCGAAAAAAAACACGTGTACCGTGAACTTCTGAATAGCTTGTATGGATAGCCATTTATGGAACTTAGAAAATTGCGTTTTTGGTTTTTCAATTTTTCAAAAACTGGGCTTAGGAGGCGTGGTCAAATATTGGAAAAATGGTCAAATTTGTGGCGAGTTGCCTTGATTAAATATTTATAGTGTTTCCAATTATTCGACCCTGCCGGTAAACCGGTTAGGGCATTATTCAAGAATTGACGAAAATTGGTTAATCGGTTATTCGGGTCGATTAATCGGAAAAAGTGGCGATTAATCGATTAATCGTCAAAAACAATGAAAAATTAATTTTAACCGATTTTTAAAAGTAATGTAACAAAAAATAAAAGTATTTTAAGTAAAATTTCATTTTCAGTCTTTATACACACACACAAAAAATTAGAATGAGTTTCAATTACTATTTTAATTGATTTTGCACCTATCACGAAAGTAGTAGTATTAATTACTAAAATTTGTAAAAGTTTAATATCGCAAATTTGCATTTATTTTCAATTCACGGAAACTTTCGAAATCTATTAAAAAATATTATCATTCAATTAAAAAAATTATTAAAAACAAAATCGAACTTTTTAAAATTTTTAATTAAAATTTTTAATTAAAATTTTTTCTTTAAACCTTTTTGTGTGCAGTTTTTAAAAGGGAAACCCAAAACGCAACTAACTGAAATTTACATATAATAAAAATTCCTAAATTTTATTTGGAATTTTCTAAATTTCAATCGGGATTTCTGAGTTTCAATTGGTTATTTCCGTTTTTCAATTGGAATTTCAATTAACTTATAATTGTAATTTTTAAATTTTGATTTTCTAAACTATGAATATCAATTCAGATTTGTGAATTTCAGTTGGCTTTCTTAATTTTAAATGGTATTTCTTAATTTCAATTGGGATTTTTGAATTTTAATTGTGCTTTTCAGAATTTTAATTGGTGTCTTCTAAATATTAATTTTGATTTATATAATTTGATTTCACTTTTCTAAATTTCAATTGGGATTTCAATTGAGATTTCTGAATTTTATTAGCTCTTCTGAAACTGAATTATCTTTTCTGAATTTCATTTAGAATTTTTAAATTTAAATTTTTTTTTCAGTAGGCTTCTGTAAATTTGGATTGAACTTTCGTAAATTTTAATTGGGCGTTTCTGGATTTAGATTTGGATTTCTGAATTTCAATTTGGATTTCTGAATTTCAATTTGGATATTTGAATTTAAATTAGCTTTTCTGAATTTCAATTGGGATTTTCTGAATTTTAATTGGGATTTTCAATATGGCGTTTGAAAACTTTAATTACCCGAGTAAAAAAGTTTTGATATAATAATATATAATTTGATACAATCATATTAAAATATATATGAGTTTTTATATTTTCAGATCTAATTATATGAAAGATTTTATATGGCTCCATTTTCTTATCTGAGGTTATACATAAATATATATCACTTAATATAATTATATAAATCTACATTTATTTATATAAAATAAGATCAACTGGATTTATTTGGATGTGACCAAAATTCGGATCTAATTGTATCATTTTTTATATTTGTGTATCTAAAATAATACAATTAGATAATTATTTGATACAACTTGATACAGCCAATTTTGAGATCAAATTAGATCTAAAAAGTTTTTTTTTTACTCGGGTAGGATTTCTGAGTTTTAAATGTTTAAATTTTTAATTTTGCTTTTCTTAACTGTTAATTGCTGGTTTCTGAATATTTTTTTCTGAAGTTTTGACTTTTTTCGGAAGTGTTTGTAAAAAAGAGGAAGTGTTACAAATAAATTATAGTAGAATATAAAGATAATAATATTAACCGGTTAATCGAACCATTTTAACCGATTAATCGGGTCGAATAATTATTTGCGTTTTAAATTATTTGTTTCGACATTAACCGAAATAGAGGCGATAATCGAGGAATCGATTAACCGAATTGGAAACACTAAATATTTATCACATTAAAACGGAATGCACCACAATCTAAAAAATTTACATTCTTATATAGTTTTGTATGGGCTATCGATTAAATTTTTTTTTTGGAAAATTTTCAGAACCCGTTCTGAAATTTTTCAGTTTTTAAAAACTGTCAATTTATCAAAAATCCGGCCACTTTTTTTTTCTTTTTTTTTAATTTTTTTATTTTAAGTTTAGATGTTTGTCCATCCACACAAAAAAAATTCAGAAAAACATTTTTCGTTTTTTTTCAATAAAATCGCATTTGAATTTTAAATTTTGTAATTTGCTTGTATTTTTTTGTATTAACGTTGCGAATGAGTAATATTCATGCAATTGATTAAAATTGTTATGAAATTTAAAATTCAAATGCGATTTTATTGAAAAAAAAAACGAAAAATGTTTTTCTGAATTTTTTTTGTGTGGATGGACAAACATCTAAACTTATAAACCAAAAGTTCGGTTTTCTCCCGACTTTTCAGCAAGCTGAACAGTTATTTCTGCTTACGAACAAAAAGTTTTACAGGTAAAAATAATTGCAAACAGATTTTTTCCGATGACTCAATATTAATGCATTTTCAGGAGAATTTTTTGCTTCGAAAAGACATTTTTAGTTTAAATTAACAAACAAAATGTTAAAAATTTTCTTAAATCCAATATCAATTTCTTCAAATTTTAAAAATTTAAATTTCTGTTCATAATTTTTCTAACCTTAAATTTTTATAAAAACTTCATTTAAAATTCCATTTCAAATATTTAACTAACAAAACAATGACCCCTTTTTTTGGAAAAAAATTAATTTGATAATTTGTTTTAATTTTCTGCCGTTTTATTTAGGGTTTCAGACAAACGGACAGACATCAAATCAAAATTTAATATAAAAATCTATTAAAAAAATATTTGATTTTTAACCTTGAAATAATGGCCAATTATAGATTCTAAGCCTTCATCATCGTCAAATCATAAAAATAAAAATAAACAGCCTTAAGAAACCAACACACGCAAAATTATATACTATATAATTTGTTGTTAATATATGAATTTATAATTTTCTAAATATGATTTATAGAAAAATAAAACGCACAACAAACAAAATAAAGTTTTTTAGATCCTAAGGGCTTTTTATAATATAAAAATGTCATTCAAAAAATGACCAATGAGTAGAAAACATAGAATACAAAATATGTCAAATTAACACCTTATAAACCCAACAGAGACCTTTAAGAAATACACATACATACATCCAAAATACAAATAGAAATGGCAACAAAATTATATACAGAAAATGACAACAAACTTTTTGGCCAAGTGTCAATAAAAAATAAACATAAAACTTTCTTTTTGTTTATTTTTTTGAGGGGGGGACAAATAAAAATAATAATAACAAGAAGAAGAAGTGGAGCGAAAATTAGAAAATTATTGTAGGTCAAGAGAGACTATAGAAAAAGCTACTTGTTTGAAGGTGAAGTAGTTTTGAATTTGAAAATTAATTGAAAAATAAAATTTTATGAAAAAAAATTTTGTTAACAAAAAAAAAATTTTTTAATAAAAAAAAAGAATATTGATGGAAAAAAATTATGAAAAAAATGTTGATAAAAATAATAAAATTTTATGAAACAAAAAAAAAAATTTACGAACAAAAAAGTACGAAAGGAAGAATTATTTTGATGAAAAAAAATTATGATTGAGAAAATAATAAATGTGCTACGAGGGTCGATCTGGAAAATTAAATTATTTATAGACATTTTTAGAAATTTTTTTAAAAATATTTCTAAGTCATTTTTTTCTAAGTTCAAGCATTGGAGATTTAAAACAGTTTCCAATAATTTTTATGCAGTTATCAACAAATTTTTCCAACAACCCAAACAAAAAATGGAGACGGTAGAACACAGTAGAAAAAAATCGCATTTTTGAACTAAAATTCGTTTGACCGCCAATTTTTTGTAAACAAAGAAAATCTGTTATTGTTTATTAATATTAGTACACCTAAGTGTATTGTAATGACCCGAATAAAAATAATTTAATATGATCTTATATACTTTTATATAGTCATATTATTTCATATATGATCATGTGTGACACTATGTCTTGCGAGATAAATTTATATAATAAATTTTGATATGCGATTTTTTTAAGGAATATCGCCATACATAATTATATGTTGTAACATCTGTTCCCATGCATCATTCCAAATTTCTAAGTGTTTTATATAAAATTTTATATGCCTCCATTATTTTTTAATTTTTCTAAGTTTTTTCCAAGAACATATTTTTATTGCAAATATTTGCAACGTGTTTTATATAAAATTTCATATGACTTCATATATTTTTATTTTTCTAAGCTTTTTCCAAGTACCACTTTTTTATCACGAATATTTTCTAAGTGTTTTATATAAAATTTTATATGACTCCATCTTTAAAATTTTTTATAAGTTTTTTTCAAGGAACATTTTTTATCGCAAATATTTTCTAAGTGTTTTATATAAAATTATATATGACTAGGGTGACCATTTTTTTCTGAGCTTAAATCAGTACGCCCAAGTTTTTTTCTAGAAATAACTCTCTAAAAATTTTTTCTATGGGAAACACTGATTTTTTTTTTCAACATTAAAAAAATTTCGGTTAAACTAACTTGACCCCAAGTATTTTGAGTAAAAACAACTGTTAAAAACAAATGCAAAAAAACAAATGTTAAAAAACAACTGCAAAAAGCAACTGTTGTCGTTATTTTGCAGAAAATTTAGTTGACTCTAACGGCTTCATTTGAATGTTTTGATCGTTTCAGTGCAGAAAATATAACAAAATTCCACAGGTTTTGAGAATAAGAAAATACCTCAGATTTTGAAGAGTTTTTCCGTAAGTTTTGACAACTTTTCCTGTAAGAAAACTTCACAGCTAATAATCACGTGTTTTTTTAAAGGCCCTGATTTTCTGAGCGCTTCTTCGAATAAGCTCTGATGACATTACCTCATCTAAGATCTCAGAATCATTTTGATTTATGCAATTTACTTCATCTTTCTTAAAATATAAAAAATCCATCGGCCCATTGAACTTTTCGTTATAGAAAACCTCAAAGATTCTCTGCGCATTTTCATATAAATTTAGGAAGATCAAAATAACCTCATGCTCAGATTTATTTTTGCGTTAAGGAACCCCTCTTGATTCACGAACTCTAATCTCTTTAGAATAAATTCATTATAAATTATCTCATTTTCAGACTTAAGTTATAAAAAACAACTCTGACGACTTATATTATGGAAATTCAAGTTTTTGTAAAGAATTTTCGAATAAAATTAAATTTTATGTTGAAATGTTCAAAAATCAGTACAATCAGTACATATTTTAAAAAATCAGTACAAATCAGTACAACGTTTTTTGATCAGTACACGTGATCAAAAATCAGTACATGTACTGATCAAATCAGTACGAATGGTCATATTATGACTCCATATTTAAAATTTTTCTAAGTTTTTATAAGGACAAAGTTTTTATGAGAATATTTTCTAAGTGGTTTATATAAAATTTAACATGACTCCATTTTTTGAAATTTTCTAAGTTTTTTTCAAAGAACAACTTATTTTTATTATTTTAATTTTTCAACTTTTTATTAAAAACTAAAAAAACATTTTCTAAAATTTTATAAATTTTAATATAATTGGATATAATTTTATATCATTGGATTAGACCAAAACTCGTATCAAAGTCGATATAATGTTATATAAACTGATATTATTAGATATTGAAGAATTCCAAAATTTTTGACTACAAAAAAACACTTTTTCGGCCTTACCTATTTTAATTGTCTTAAAAATTGGTATGTATGTTCTTCTGATTTTTGTTGAAATTCGGTTTTTGTTATTTAGTAAAAATTGTGAATGGTTCGCGTTTTATCGCTGTTCAAAGTTGGTGTTTTGCAACAATTGTATGATAAATACACAATGTTTAAATGATCATATCTTTGGAACGCATCATCCGATTGCCACGAAATAAAGCGCAAAATAATGGTTATGTCCTGTACTTAAAATATAATTTTGAAAAAGGATAGGATGCTTTGCAAAAAGGATATTGAATTTAAAAAAATGTCCTCAATTTACAAATATCTCAAAATGCGTATCTTTAATTTTCCTATATTTTTTTTGCTCATATAGCCCAAAATGTACTTAACAACATATGCAAATTCCAAATTGGGGTGATAAGCGGTTTGTTTATAAACGTGGTTACATGAAACGACTTATTGATTTTTGCTAATAATTCTTGTTTACAAATGAAAAACAATTTCTGCGCACTAACCGCGAATAATTTCTTTGTATGTATTTTGGATCGCTAAACTCAAAAATTTCATTAAAACGACATTTCGCGAATACATTTTTGTTTAATTAATTTTTTAGCGTTTTTTGGAGGTATTTTTACTATTTTGCTTATATCTTAAGTTCTGTTTATCTGATCTTCTCGCAATAAAAACCAAACTAAAGACAATCAAATTTCCAACAAATCCTACATTCATCATTTTTTCATCAGTTCATAGCTTTACGCGCAAACAAATTTTTTAGCGTTATTTGGAGGTATTTTGACTATTTTTCTTATATCTTGAGTTACGTTTATCTGATCCTTCCGAAATAAGAACCAAATTAAAGACAATCAAATTTCCAACAAATACTACATTCATCATTTATCAGTTCAAAGATTTCCGTTCAATAGGCAAACAAGGAAAAACTATTTTTTATTAACAAAGCTCATTTTTTAAAAATTTTAAAAACAGAAATTGTAAAAAATTATCATTTTTTTTTTTGTTTTTTTTGTTTTTCATTTGTAAACGAGAGTTATTAACAAAAATCAATAAGGCGTTTCATGAAACCGCGTTTACAATTAAACCGCTTATCACCCCAATTTGGGATTTGCATATGTTGTTAAGTACATTTTGGGCTATATATGCAAAAAAATAAAGGAAAATTAAAGATACGCATTTTGAGATATTTGCAAATCAAGGACATTTTTTTAATTTCAATATCCTTTTTGCTAAGCATCCTATACGTTTTCAAAATTCTATTTTAAGTACAGGACATAACCATTATTTTGCGCTTTATTTCGTGATAATCGGATGATGCGTTCCAAAGATACGATCATTTAAACATTATGTATTTCTCATAAAATTGTGGCAAAATACCAACTTTGAACAGCGATAAAACGCGAACCATTCACAATTTCCACTAAATAACAAAAACCGAAATTCAATAAAAATCAGAAGAATGGATATGTTAATTTTTGGATAAATTGAACCACCATCGGCTGATTGCCTATGCTATTTTAAATGGAACCAGTCTATTATTCGATCAAATCTTATGAAACCATTTTTCGTATAAGATTATATCAAAATAGACACGAACTCATATTAAATTATATATTGTGTCATATCAATTTTTTTACTCGGGGAGATATTAAAATAATTTAAATTTTTCTTTGTTTACAAAAAATTGGTGTTCTAACGAATTTTTGGTCAAAAATTAGATTTTTTCTACTGTGTTCTACTGTCTCCATTTTTTAATTGGGTTGTTGGAAAAATATGTTGATGACTGAATAAAAACTATTGGAAAATGTTAAATTTCCAATGTTTGAACTTATAAAAAATCGACTTACAAGGGAAGTCTCCCTGGTGTCACCCTCCGATCTTCATGAAATTTGGATATGTTGTTAAGAACGAAAATTAATTCGACACGTATTTTTTTTTAGCGGCCCAAACTCATTTTTAGGGGGGGTCAATTTGTATTGGGGGAAATTGACCTTTTTCAGTTTTTTACGATTTACGCCTATTTAAACAAAATTAATATAGGCATGTGAGGTATCAGATTAAAGGTATTAAAAATACCTATCTCGTGGTGCTAACAACGGGCAAAAGAAGTTAATATTTTTGGACTTATTAACAAAAATGTCCTAAAGTTTTGGTATTTTACTCAATATGACCAAAAGTTGTCCATGTTTGGACACGTTCTTAGCACACGTAGATAGGTTTTCCAAAGACCATTCATTTGGTATGTAACATGATTTCTTTGCATAATATAGGAGATAAATGAAAAAAACTGAAAAATGGCTTTGTCTTCCCCCTCCTTTTTACCCCCTAAATATGAATTTGGGCCACTAAAAAAAATACGTGTCCCTTGATTTTTTCTGTTCTACAATATAAAACCAATTCCATAACGATCCGCGGGTGACACTAGGGAGACTTCCCTTGTAAGTGAAAATATGACCATTTTTCTTTAGAAAAACTGTGTCACAATCGGAAATTTTTTTAATAGGAAAAATGACTCAGAATCTGAACATTTTTTGATAGGAAAAATATCTCAGAATGTGAGACTTTTTCAATAGGAAAAATTTCTCAGAATCTGAGACGTTTCCTATCGGCAAATTTTTCTGAGTCTGATACTTTTTCTATAGGAAAAATGTCTTAGAATCTGAGACTTTTTCTATAGGAAAAATGTCTCTGAATCTGAGACTTTTTCTAATCGAAAAAAGTCTTAGAATATGAGACTTTTTGTATAGGAAAAATTAAAAATTTTCTATAGGAAAAATGTCACAGAATCTGTGACTTTTTTAATAGGAAAAATTTCTCAGAAAATTTTTCAACAGGAAAAATTTTTCAGAATCTGAGACATTTTCTATAGAAAAAATGTCACAGAAACTGAGACTTTTCTAATAGGAAAAATGTCTCAGAATCTGGGAGTTTTTCTATAGGAAAAATTTCTCAGAATCTGCGACTTTTTCTATAGGAAAAATGTCTCAGAATCTGGGAGTTTTTCTACAGGAAAAATTTCTCAGAATCTGCGACTTTTTCTATAGGAAAAATGTCTCTGAATCTGAGACTTTTTCTAAACGAAAAAAGTCTTAGAATCTGAGACTTTTTCTATATGAAAAATTAAAAATTTTCTATAGGAAAAATGTCACAGAATCTGAGACTTTTTCTATAGGAGAAATGTGTCAGAATCTGAGACTTTTTTTATAGAAAAAATGTCTCAGAATCTTAGACGTTTTCTAAAGGAAAAATGTCTCAGAATCTGAAACCTTTTTTATAGAAAAAATGTCTCAGAATCTTAGACTTTTTCTATAGGAAAAATGTATCAGAACCTGAAACTTTTTATATAGGAAAAAAAATATCTTAAATTCTGAAATTGTTTCTATAGGCAAAATGTCTCAGAAGCTCAAACTTTTTCTATAGGAAAAATTTCTTAGCCTCTGAGACTTTTTCTATAGGAAAAATGTTTCAGAATTTGAAATTTTTTCTGTATGAAAAATGTTTTAGAATCTGAGACCTTTTCTATAGGGGAAATGTCTCAGAATCTAAAACTTTTTCTATAGGAAAAATGTCTCAGTTTCTGAGACTTTTTGCGGCTGCAGTGGTTTGGCAAAATCTACAAAATTTTATGATTATATGGCTTTTTAATCATTTAAAAAAAAAAAAAAAGTATCCCAGTTTTGTTTGACTGACAACGGCGGATTGATGATTTTTTTTCGTCGACGTAAAAAGAAAATACCCATGAAACATGAAATATCGTTCCCCGTTCGATTTCATGTCGTTCCCAGTTCCATTTCGTTTCATGGTGGTTTACGTAAAGAAATTCCGTCTGAATTTTCCGGGAACTTCTTATACCGTCCACTCTAGTGATGGAGGATGTATATAAAATTGTCATTCCGTTAGTAACATCTCAAAATATTGGTCTAGGGCCTCATAAAGTATATATATTCATGACTGCCTATCGATTTTAAGTCGATCCAACGATGTCCGTCCTCTGTCAATAAAATTGCATTTTTTTTTGACAAAAATTATTTTAAAAAGTTTTTTGCTCAAAACAAAATATTTCTAATCAAAATTGTTAATTATTTTCACGGTTGAAAGTTTTTCTATCAATTAAAAAGGGCATTATGGAAAGTATTTTTGGATTCGGCCAAGTCGAATTTAACTTAACTACTTGTTTTTACTCAAAAATTTGTTAAAATGGCGACAAATTCATTTTTTGGATTTTCATCCATTTATTTCTAAGAAGAAAGATTTTTTTTAATGCCTATGAATTAAGCTTCGTAAAATATTTTTTATGAAAATGTTTAAATTATGAGTGGTTTTTATATGAAGGCACACCCCTACGATATCCTTATATATACGAAATAATCTCAAGACAATATTCCTGTTAGTTCAGGAGTTATCGAAATTTTCCCGAAGGTCCACATTGTTTCATAAGTGGACAACGAAATTTTTAAATACTGATATGACCGATAAGCCGAGACACCCCAACCTTAAAATCGTCTCTTTTATATATATTTTAAGTTTCAGGCAAATCGGTTCGTAAGGGTTGAGATACTTCCCTTTTGAGCCATTTTTTAAGATGTTTTCTATAGAAACATTTTAATATTTTGAAAATTTATTCATATAAAAAAGTTTTAGAACTTAAGAGAATTCATTTAAAAATTTTCTTCGGGACTTAGAAAATCTTGATTGTAAAACAACATTAATCCTCGTAATAAAATATTTTTATTTTTAATTATTTTCGTAAAATTACCTAGAGAATTTTTAAAATGAATTTACGATAAAAAAATTTGTAAAATTACAAAAAAAAAATAAATTTCGATCTACCAAAATATTTTTTTTAGTTAAAAAACAATAAAACTGTTAAATACTGATAAAATAAAACTACACACAAAAAATTATTTGCTAACAATTTTCAATTAAATCTATTGATCAACATAATTTAAATGAGTCAATCAATGTTTTAATTAAAATTTTTGTTAAACAGTTTTCTTTATTGAAGGAATTTCAATCAAAAAATTTATTGAATCCGCGTTTTTGTTGATTGAAATTCATTTCAAATTCTTTCTTACGATACCTTTTTTTTAATTTATGCTAGGTTAATTTGGAATTATAATAGTTACGAAACGACATCAATAATTCGACTCCTAAAGTGATTCGAAGTCGATCGGTATATTTGAAGGTGGTTTTATGTCAATCTTTCAACTACATACTAGTTACAAACATCAGCAAAAACTCATATTACCCTATACCACAAAGTGTTGTAGGGTATACAAAAAAATCATAGGAATATGACAGTAGTAAAATAACAACAAAAAAAGGTCAAATTCTGTTAATAAAATCATACTTCATATATAAAAAAGGCCAAAATCGTAAAAGTAACAAAAACAGAAAAAAAATTTAATAAAGGGACTTTTAGTTAAATGGCCTTTAGCGATTTATGAAGTAAACATTTATTTTATTTTTAGTAAGCATTATACCAAAAGACACCAACAAAAAAACTCATACGACAATTTACTACATAGAATATTTGTATTTATTACAATAATTTTGGGATTCTTAAACTTTCTGTTTCATATTGTCACATTATCTTATAAAATGTCATACAGTAGAAAGACTAAAAAAGAAGATTGAAACTAATTCAAGATAAAAATCCCTACAAATAAGGCTAAATTGTCGTTTATATTCTGGTATCCACATACTTGTACATTGTACAACATCCACAATACAACAGATACAAGTATAAACGTCTTAAATGTTAATCTTATAATGTCTTTCAAAATAAGACTTATCAAGATTTTTAATTATCCATGTTGCAAGTAATATGAGCCTGGAATAAGAAATAAAAAAAAAATAAAAATAAATGAATAACATACAATGAATATAACAAGAATAATTACAAGTTGTTTTTTTGGAATATCTTTGGAAAATCCCATCTACATATAAAGACCCTTAAATTAACTAATTGTGTTGACCATAATTTTTTTTTTTTTTTCAAACCCACAAAAAAACAAACAAGCACCACACATATTTATGCATAACTTGGTACAACGACAATCTTGTATCTATAAAGTTGGAAAAAAAATTAAAGAAAGATGTTGTAAATCCTTCATCAATTTCATATATTTAATATCGTCTAATTCCTTAGTCATTTTGTTTAGAAACTATGATAAAAAAGTACATGGTGTTGGTCAAACTGTTAAATTAAAGTAATTTTAGGGGCAAGTGTTGTTGTGTAAAGGTTTTGATGATAACTTCTGAAATACTGGATCGATTTTCTCGAAATTTATTACCAACCTAACCAGGGAAATAATAAATATATATGCCAAACTTTAGTAGCATCCAAATTGTCTTTCAAAAACTATCGTATTTTTTTAACCCTTTATCACTAAATAGAGATTATGAAAACATGTGAAAAACCATCCAAATTTGAGAAATTTTTTCATAACTTTTAAAACCGTTAACCGATTTTCTTCATACTTCGCACATTTGATCTAATACTATTTGCAAGTATTTCCGAGAAACTAAAGCCATCACGATTAACTGTTGCGGACGTAATCCTTACTTTCCCAAGTGATTGAAGCTCAGATAATTCGAAAACGAATTGATCTAGAAAATCTGCGAAAAACGGGTATCTTTATTGGTGACAGGACATAATCCCCACGGACATTACCTCCTTAACGGAAATGGGAATTATTACCGAATTAATTACGGTCATAATCCCCATAACAGTTGTGGGGACTATGACCGTTTCCAAAACGGTCACAATCCCAATGGGATTATGACCGTTCCTTGTTGGGATTACGACCGAACTTTTTTCGGTCATAACCCACGTTCACATTATGGGGAGTAAGTCCAAAGCAATTTTGATCATAATCCCCGTTTTCTGCGGAGAGGGTGGGTTTAATGCATGAAGTTTGTAATTCCTAAGCCCGGCCGAAGGCCGGCTACGCAGAAAGACATTTAAGTAAAAAAATGTCCATAATGGGGATTATGGCCATTGGTTACGTAGTCATTATCCCCATAAATCTGGGAATTATGTCCGTTTTTTATTGGGATTATGTCCAAATAATTTTCGGTCATAGTCCCCACTACCATTATGGGGATTATGACCGAAATGAATTAGGTCATAATACCCATAACGGAAATGGGGATTATGTCCGTGTCATGTCACCATCCTTATTTAAGCTCTACTTTCAGAATTTTCAACATGATAATATTTTAAGGCTGGTGTTTAATTTTAAAAATGATGCAGGACGCATCATTTTAAAAGAAAAAGAAAATAAGAATTAGTGTTTTTGTTTTTTAAAACCAAAATGGTTAGAAATTTCGATTTGTAACTTGGATAATAATTCACCTGCTGGTGAATAAAAACTTTTCTTACCAGCTGGTGAATAAAACGTAACATAATTATTTGCATAAATTTTTTTTTTCTTCAACTTTTTTTTCTCATCAAATTTTCATTTCATCTAATTTTTTATCAAATTTTTTTTTCATCACTTTTTTTTTTTACTTATTTTTTTTCATAAAATTTTTTTTTTATAAGTATCATGTCATTTTTTTTCATAAATTTTTTTCTTTTTTCATAATTTTTTTTTTTTAACAAATTTTTTTTCATTAATTTTTTTTCACCAATTTTTTTTTCCTCAAATTTTTGTTTTTCATCAAAAATTTTTTTTTCATCACCTGCTGGTGAATAAAAACTGTTCTCACCAGCTGGTGAGAAAAGTTTTTTTTATAATTTTTTTTTCATAAATTTTTTTTTTCATCAAATTTTTGTTTTTCATCAAAAATTTTTTTTCATCAATTTTTTGTCTCCAGATTTTTCTACCAGCTTTTTTTTATCAAAATTTTTTTTTATAAACGATTTTTTTTTTCAAAAATTTCTTTCTACTTTTTTTCGTCATAATTTTTTTTTTCATAAAATCGTTTTTTTCATATTTTTTTTTCATCAATTTTTTTTCATCAAATTTTTTGTTTCATCAAAATATTTTTTGTTATCAATTTTTTTTTTGTCCACTTTTTTGTGTCTAAAAAATTTTTTCATAAACAATTTATTTTTTTTTTTTTCAAAAATTTGTTTTCTTCATCAAAAATTAGTTTTCTTCATCAAAAACTGGTTTTTCTTTTTCTCATTTTTCTACCAAAGCTACTTTTTGACCAAGTCTAAACTTCTGACATAAAATGTTTAATTTCTTTAACAAATTTACAAAAAAACAAGAAAGAAAATTACAGTCGGTCAAGACCGACCATATATACCCTACACCAGAGTTTCCCGGAAAATGGGTCCTAAGTTCAAATATGGACTGATTAGATCTATATTTTGTCAAATCTTTAATAAGTGTAAAAAGCACTCACAAATAAAATTTGAGTGGAATAGGCTTCTTTTTGTTGACAATAAACCGCTTCAACTGAATATCGGGCGAAATTTTCACATGGGACCTAAGTCCAAAAATGGTCTGATGATAATCAGATTTGAGACGGTTATTAAAGTACACGTTTAACATACACAAACAAAATTTTAATTAAATATTTTCTATTTTCATGAAATTTGAAAGATTTATGTGAAAATCGGGAAGGTGGTTTGTATGGGGCTACAAGAAGAACTTGTCCGATTTCTTTAAAATTCGAAATGATAATTTGTGTGGATAAACCATGATTACCTGCCAAATTTCGAAAAGATACCTATTAAAATGCGGTTAGTAGAGTCAATTGATCCAAAACTAAAGAGGACCTTTGTATGGGGGCTCGGTCTAAATATGGACTGATTTTTTCCAATTTCAATATAAATCTTTATATTTAAATTATTATAATTTTATAGATTATTTTTATTATAATAATTAATAATATTTTATTGGGGTGATATTAAAATTTAATAAACTTTTAATTTTTAAAATCATTAATTTATGGGCCAAGAGAAGCTTAAGTATCAAATTTCAAGTCAATTGATTAAAAATTGCGACCTGTATCGTGTTTACACCGTTTACACGGACAGACAGACGGACGGAAAAAAGTATTTTAACATGATAATGTTTTTAGGCTGGTGTCTAATTTTAAAAAAGTTGCAGGACGCCACCTCAGTTTGACTATATAAGCTAACAATTAACGAAAAAGAAAACAAGAATTACTATTTTCATTTTCTTAAAACCAAAAATTTTAATAACTTGGGTTTGTAACTTGGATAATAAGTCACCTTTTGGTGAATAAAACCGTTTTTCACCAGCTGGTGAATAAAAGTGAATAGACGCCTCTTGAAAAAGTCAACAAATAATTGACGAAACGTCGAGGAAAACTTGTAATATAAATGCATTTTTATTTACATTGAAGAAACCATAGGTCCGACTAGCTTAAACAACACAACAAAAAAGTAACATAATTATTTTTCAACAAAAAAAAAAATTTTCATCAAATTTTTTTTTTATTTTTTTTTTTATCAAATTTTTTTTTCTCAATTTTTTTTTTTTCATTAATTTTTTTCATCAATTTTTTTTTCATCAAATTTTTTTTTTCATCATTTTTTTTATCAAATTTTTTTTTTCATCAAAAATTTTTATCAATTTTTTTTTTTTATTAAATTTTTTTTCATAATTTTTTTTCATATTTTTTTTTTTAACATATTTTTTTCATAAAATTTTTTTTATAAAATTTTTAATTTTCATTTTTTTTCTCAACAACAATTTTTTTTTCATCAATTTTTTTTACATCAAAAAATTTTTCTTTTCATCAAAAAAATTCATCAAAAGCTTTTTTTCATCAAATTTTTTTTTCACCAAAAATTTTGGGTTCATTAAATTTTTTTTAACATAATTTTGTTTTTCGTGAAAAAAAAAATATTTTTTTTTCCAAAACTACTACAAGTCTAAGCTTTTCGCATAAAATTTTCCATTTGTTTATCAAATGTACATAAAACAAGTAGAAAAGTTAAATTCGACTTGGCCGAATCTAGGAATACCCTCCACAGTGCCCATTTTAAGTGATAGTATATTTTCAAACGTGAAAAAATAACAGTTATGATTAGAAATATTTTATTTTGTGTAAATTTTTTTTTTTTTTAATTTAAAAAAAAAACTTATTTTTTTTTTTTGAGTGTAAAATTTTTTTTTAATGTAAATTTTTTTTCGAATTTTACAAAAAAATTAGTAAATTTTTTTTTGAGTGTAAATTTTTTTTTGACTGTAAATTTTTTTTTGAATTTTACATTAAAAAAAAAAATTTACTAATTTTTTTTTTGAGTGTCAAATTTTTTTTGAGTGTAACATTTTTTTCGAGTGTATTTTTTTTGTTTTGGTATAAAAATATTTTTGAGTGACAAAAATACGTTTTAAAATATTTTTGTGACTTACCAATGGTTGTAAAACAGGTTTAACGGGTTTTCACCACGTGCATTTAAGGTGAAGCAAATCTGATATTCACGGTTTTGCTAATAACTTTTGAACCACTGGACCGATTTAGGTGAAATTCAATACGAACTAGGCTGAAGGAACGAAAAATATATATGCCAAGCTTCAGCATTCTCAGAATTGATTTTCCAAAGTTATAGTGCTTTTTATCTCATAAATTCACGAAAAACCCTTGCCGAAATTCAGTCTTTTGCTCATAACTTTTGAACCACTGGACCGATTTCGCTGGATTGCAATACCAACCTGATGCCCAACATATATGCCAAGCTTCAGGAGCCTCCGTAAAGTCTTTCAAAAGTTAGCGTGTTTTCAACAGACAGACAGACAGACAGACGGACAGACGGACGGACGGACGGACGGACGGACGGACGGACGGACGGACGGACGGACATCGCTAGATCGTCTTAAAATCGATCGAGGATCATGAATATATATACTTTATGGGGTCCTAGACCAATATTTCGAGGTGTTACAAACGGAATGACAAACTTATATATACCCTCTATCACTAGAGTGGAGGGTATAACAAGTGGGAGTGTTATATTCTTTGGTGCCGATTCTTTTATACTCTCCATGTAAAAACCCTTTTTTACTTATAATGTTGTCCTCGACTGATATTTCAATTCTTTTTGCATGGAATAGCAAAGTTATATAACATTACTTTTTCTAAAAAAAACTTTGCTTTGGCAAGTACAAATCTTCCGCAAAACATTATCATGATTTAATGTTTTGGGCAAGAGTACAAAATTCGCAGGCATTTTTACATATTGGAGAGTATTTCAATCAAACATTTTTTTGATTTTAAATAAAAATTTGATCAATTTTTTATTTATAGTCAATCAAAATAATGATTGATTTAATAAATGAATTGTAAGCTTATTACAAAATTATCAAAAAATTCATCTTTTTTGCTTTCCAATATGTTGCTAACAATAAAAAAAGTAAAACCCAATTATTTTGTGTATTTTTGAATTAATTTATTCAAATAAATTGAAGCGAAAAAAAATCTGATATGTTGAAAATTTGTAAATCGACAGTTAAAGAAAATAACAAAACTTTTAATCAAAACGTTTATAGACTCATTTAAATTTTGTTGATTAATAGATTTAATTGAAATTTATTAGCCAATAACTTCTTGTGTGTACTTTTCGATTACAGTGTTTGTTTTGTTATTCCAACCAATACCAGTGTGTTGGTAATTATAAGTTGTTATCCTATCTTTAGTTAGTTATCAATGATTAAGTATTTTTTTCTCTGTTAATTCATATATAAATATTAGGGTGGCAGCTATTTTGCAAAACTTCGAATTTGAAGGAGTGCACCCCTAATTTTTATTACATTTGGTCTAAAAATGCTATGCTAAAAATTTCAGCCAAATCGGACAACGTTAACACGAGGCTCATCGAGGTCAAAGGTCAAATGTCAAAAAATAGCCATATTTTGATGAAAATCATTAAATAAATGGTGTTGTTTTTTGAATATATTGTTAAAAAGTGTTACACGAGTTGTTTTTAGTATAAGAAGATAAATTAAAAATTTTTGGGTTTTCAAAAATTAACCCTTGTAAGTCTTTCGGGGTCAAAATGACCCAATTTTCACAAAATGACCCCTAAAACACGAAAATCAGCCCCAATTTTCTAAATTTATTGAAATAAACCAATGTAAACCAATATTTATATTCTATTCTATCATAAATACTCAGATATGAAATACTGTCTTTCTAGGATGTCATTCACCCGTTTCACGGTAAGGCCAAAAATATGCATTTTATTTGGCGTGGTTCTCAAAACTGATATGTTGGTTTTTTCAAAATTTTCTTAAACAAAGTTAGGAAAAATGCTGAAAAAACCACAGAATCTTATAAAATATATGTTAAAATATAAAAAAAAAAATTTGGGGATATCCCTCGGATAGTTTGGCGGGGGCATCGATTTAAACTCAGCGGATTTCGAGGAAAATGCCTTTTTTGCCCACAATTTATTCAATATAGAAAAAATTTGGTAAATATTTTAAAATTTGACAAAGTCAGGGCCATAAATTATTAAAAACTATGTTAGACATTAACCCTAAACGTTTTAGGAAAATTGAATAATATTAACCCGGTTTTTATTCGGGTCAAAGGTCAAATTTAGGGATATTTGGATTTGTTTGGAAAAAGGCATCTAAATATGAAATGTTTATTGCGATTTTTTATAAAACTTGGTATAATTATTGTAAGAGCTCAGAAAAATAATTATTTAATTTTTTTTAAATTAACCCATAAATGAACATGGGGTCAAAATGGACCGAAAGAAAATATAAAAATCTATATAAAGAAATTTTAATGTGCTGGGCCATTTTGACCCCATGTTCATTTATGGGTTAATTTAAAAAAAATTAAATAATTATTTTTCTGAGCTCTTACAATAATTATACCAAGTTTTATAAAAAATCGCAATAAACATTTCATATTTAGATGCCTTTTTCCAAAAAAATCCAAATATCCCTAAATTTGACTTTTGACCCGAATAAAAACCGGGTTAATATTATTAAATTTTCCTAAAACGTTTAGGGTTAATGTCTAACATAGTTTTTAATAATTTATGGCCCTGACTTTGTCAAATTTTAAAATATTTACCAAATTTTTTCCATATTGAATAAATTGTGGGCAAAAAAGGCATTTTCCTCGAAATCCGCTGAGTTTAAATCGATGCCCCCGCCAAACTATTCGAGGGATATCCCCCAAAATTTTTTTTTTTATATTTTAACATATATTTTATAAGATTCTGTGGTTTTTTCAGCATTTTTCATAACTTTGTTTAAGAAAATTTTTAAAAAACCAAAATATCAGTTTTGAGAACCACGCCAAATAAAATGCATATTTTTGGCCTTACCGTGAAACGGGTGAATGACATCCTAGAAAGACAGTATTTCATATCTGAGTATTTATGATAGAATAGAATATAAATATGGGTTTACATTGGTTTATTTCAATAAATTTAGAAAATTGGGGCTGATTTTCGTGTTTTAGGGGTCATTTTGTGAAAATTGGGTCCTTTTGACCCCGAAAGACTTACAAGGGTTAATTTTTGAAAACCCAAAAATTTTTAATTTATCTTCTTATACTAAAAACAACTCGTGTACCACTTTTTAACAATATATTCAAAAAACATTACCATTTATTTAATGATTTTCATCAAAATATGGCTATTTTTTGACATTTGACCTTTGACCTCGATGAGCCTCGTGTTAACGTTGTCCGATTTGGCTGAAATTTTTAGCATAGCATTTTTAGACCAAATGTAATAAAAATTAGGGGTGCACTCCTTCAAATTCAAAGTTTTGTAAAATAGCTGCCACCCTAATAAATATATTTTCCAAATAGAAAATTTTTATATATTTTTCCTAAAAATAAATAAATTACAAAATTTTTTTCTTTTTATATTTCTTTTTTATTTGAAGCTGTAATATTGTATAGATAGTGGGATAAATTATGGTATTTTGAATAATTTTGTTATTTCTTATTAAGGGTTTTTTTTCTGGTGTGTGTTTGTAAATGATTACTAATCTTATATTGGGTAAAATTATTCTTTAGAAATATGTTTCTTAAGATAAGAAAATAAACTAATTTGAGAAGTTTGGTGATATTTTTTTTCTTTTTATATGAAGATTTAAAGAAATTTATTAATATTATTTGTTTAATTTATTTAATTAAAAATATAATGGAATCTATAAGAAAAGTAATCGATACAACAAATTTTGAGGTTTGGGCGAACTCAATTATTTTAACATGATAATGTTTTTAGGCTGGTGTCTAATTTTAAAAAAGCTGCAGGACGCCACCTCAGTTTGACTATATAAGCTAACAATTAACGAAAAAGAAAACAAGAATTACTATTTTCATTTTCTTAAAACCAAAAATTTTAATAACTAGGGCTTGTAACTTGGATAATAATTGACCTCGTGGTGAATAAAACCGTTTTTAACCAGCTGTTGAATAAGTAAAAGTAATTATTTTTTAACAAAAATTTTTTTTTTTCATCAAATTGTTTTTTTTTTTTGCATAATTTTTTTTTTTATTTCATCAATTTTTTTTTTTGTATTGTTCATCAATTTTTTTTTCCATCATTTTTTTTTTTTCATAATTTTTTTTTTTATCAATTTTTTTTTTTTTCATTAAACTTTTTTTCATCAAATTATTTTTTTTTTCATCAAATTTTTTTTCATCAAATTTTTTTTTCATCAATTTTTTTTTCATCAATTTTTTTCATTATTTTTTTTTTTCATCAATTTTTTTTTTCATCAAATTTTTTTTTCATCAAAATTTTTTGTTTTAAATTTTTTTAACATATTTTTTTTCATCAATTTTTTTTATCAATTTTTTTTATCAAATTTTTTATGATCAATTTTTTTTCACCAATTTTTTTTTTACATCAAAAAATTTTTCTTTTCATCAAAAAAATTCATCGAAAATTTTTTGCACAAACAATTTTGGGCTCATTAAATTTTTTATACCCTTCACTCTAGTGATAGAGGGTATATATAAGTTTGTCTGTCCGTCTGTCTGTCTATCTGTTGAAAACAAGCTAACTTTTAAAAGACTTTACGGAGGGTCCTGAAGTTTGGCATATATGTTGGGTATTTACCTGGTCAGGTTGGTATTGCAATGCAGCAAAATCGGTCAAGTTTTTCAAAAGTTATAAGCAAATGAGTGAATTTCGGCAAGGTTTTTTCAGGAATTTATGAGATTAAACACAGGGTAACTTTCGAACGGCAATCATGAGGGTGCTGAAGCGTGGCACATATATTTGCCGTGCCTCTGGTCCAGTTCGTTTTAGATTTCAGCCAAATCGGTCCAGTGGTTCAAAAGTTATTAGCAAAACCGTGAATTTCAGATTAGTTTCACCTTAAATCGCGTGTTAAAAACCCGTTAAACATGTTTTAAAAACATTGGTAAGTCACAAAAATATTTTACAACGTATTTTGGACACTCAAAAATATTTTTACACTAAAACAAAAAAAAACAAATACACTCAAAAAAAATTTACACTCAAAAAAAATTTTACACTCAAAAAAAAATTAGTAAATTATTTTTTTTTTTCAAAAATTACTAAAAAAAGTTTTTACACAAAATAAAATATTTCTAACCAAAAATGTTATTTTTTCACGTTAGAAAATTTACTATCACTTAAGAAGGGCATTGTGGAGGGTATTCATAGATTCGGCCAAGTCAAATTTCATTTTTCTACTTGTTTAACATAATTTTGTTTTTCGTGAAAAAAATATTTTTTTTACCAAAACTACTTTTTCACCTAGCTTTTCATAAAAATATAAGCTTTTCGCATAAAAATTTTCCATTTGTTTATCAAATCTGCATAAAACAAGTGAGAGTGTTATATTCTTTGGTGCTGAATCTTATATACTCTCCAAAATGTAAAAACACTCTTTGCACTTATTTTTGCACTCACTTACGAAATGTACAGCTCTTTTGGTTTTTTAATGGGGTCCTCAACTGATATTTTAATTCGTTTTGCATGTAATAGCAAAGTAATGACGGTATTCACGTCAGAAATGTTTACCCTTGCAAATTGCGAAATGCAACATTTTTTACAACAAACACACATAAAATATTTTTTTGTTTTATTTCATAGCATGTGTTTGTTGTAAAAATTTTGCATTTCGCAAGGTTAAAAACTGCTGACGTGAATACCACTAATATAACATTATTTTTTCTAAAAAAACTTCGCTTTGTCAAGTACACCCAAATCTTCCGCAAAACATTATCATGATTTAATGTTTTGGGCAAGAGTGAGCAGGAGAGAACAGGTATTTTAATTACACTCTTTTTAAAATAAGTCCAGTTTCGTTATAACTACACACACAAAAAAATTTTCCAAATATCCAACGGAATTTCAGTTAATACAACTAAAAATCGGTTGATACATTTGCATATATGTTGTCTCAATTAAATATCGGTAGTATAGTTATACCGATATTTAATAGTTGTCTCAATTAAATATCGGTAGTATCAGCTCGAGGTCATTATTTCCTTTACTAATTAAAACTATGTTATTCTCATAGAATAATTTTCAAAAAAAATATTTTTCCGTTTAAAATTTATTTATGTTGGTAATTTTTGCTAGACTTAATTGACGCGTGTTTCGGAATTTGTCAGATTTCATTGTCAAGATTAATTAGCAAATAAAAAAACCCTATACTACTGGTAGTAAAGGGGATTTTAATGACACGTCGTTAGTGATCAAACTAAAATATTAATACATATTGGACTCTACTCCCATTGGAAATTAGAAGACGAAAAATGTATTATCGTAGTAAGATCACGATGTGATGTCTAAAATTTGCTAAAAACTCACATCACTTTTTTACGCCTTTTAATAAATTTCATTAAGTCGCTTTAACAACTCTTTATAAACAATAATATTAATAAAATTTTCAATAAATTTTCCTATTTAAACATATATTTAATCCAATTTTCAAATAGAAAATAATGCACAAAAAATTTATTTTGTGATGAAAAACAGGAAAAAAAATATAAATGTACGTGACATTTATGCGAAAATTTGTTTATGATGGCATATGGTTGTATGTATGCCATGTATTTTATTCAGAAATACTTTAAAGGCATAAAAGTATTTCTTAAATATACATACGCTTATATACTCTTAATATATATTTTAGTATATGATATTTTTGCATATGTAGATTAGAGTGGGAAAATTATTGAAAGTTAACGACTTTGCAGAAAATTTTCAAGCAAAAAATCAAGATTTCAATACTGATTTGACCTTCTTGTTTTCCAAAAAATAAAATAAAATGGTTAAGTTTTTCGTTGATACTTAAAGTTGTGATTATTCGACATTTCCAATTTAAATAAATATTTTTTTTCTTGTAAATAAATATTT